>JAVLUX010000026.1:14402500-14660000 GCA_032164185.1 Moxostoma hubbsi
CAGCACAAAGAGACATTAGCCAAACGTCGAATATTCGGAGGCGGAAGTGAGCAGAAATCCAGAAAGTTATAAAAGTGGGTTTTTTTTAAACAAAACTGATGTGGTAGTCGAACGTTGGGACAAAAAATAAAAATCGGCAAAACGTCTTTATAATGCGCAAAAAATGGAGAGTCGTCCTCCAGCGTAACACTTACCTCAGACAAATCCAGGAATGCTCTAGAAAAGTGTGACTCAGTTTATATAGTTCTGACGTTTTTTACGTCATTCCCCGTCTCGTGAGCGCGCTTTCGGGCGTTCCCTGCCACACAAAATGGAGTTTGAGCACGCGGTCGTCTCACGCGCACGCTCTCGAAACGACCTTCTGTCGTTTCAAGGACAAAACCCATCCCCCACCAGAGATCTTTTTGTTCTTATCAACACATCCGCACTTTTAACATTAGGGGAGTGAGAGCGTAACGGTCAACAAGCGCGATACGACAGTAAGTCAGCGTTTGCGGATACCATGCAAATGAATGGGGAGAGCCGTAAACTGACGCCTAGCTGTCGTTAACTCGACCGTAGTAAACTCCACACATAAGCTGAGTGCGGAATGGCATACTACCTGCATACTTCTTCCATCACTACAGTATATATGGGAGGAATAGTAAGAGTACTAGGGTAGTATGCCATTCCGCTGTCGGCCATAGTTCATTCCAAAAGGGTTTTTTAGAATAAAACATGTTGCAGTTTAGCGGAAAGGTGTTTAGTTAATTAAGAGACTAACTGTTTCCTCGTAAAAGCAGTTTATTTAGCACACTGAAGCATCTCCTCCATAGACATCCATTAAAATGCCTCTATGGGACCGCCGCGTTATGGATTATGTTGCTAAATTTATAGGCATAAACATGCCTCCTGTGGAGGTTTAGACATTATTTTGCTCAGAATTTTTGCAGTTACACATATTTAAGTTACATTGTTGTACATTATAATCAACATATTCGTTTATGTACATAGAGAGTTGCATTATGCTCATTCTAAATCTTTTTATCCCTATTGTGGATCCAGCAGAAAGCGCTTAAATGCGGGAATAAAATAAATTCATTATATTCTGCCAACGTGGGATTAAAACGAGTAAAGTTGAGCAAACAAACACACTTCGTGCACTTCCGCCAGAGTAAACTTTACCCTCACAGCGGCCTCTTTCTCAGTTGGCAGAAGACAAAATGGCAGCCCCCATACAACGCATCGGAACAGTTATCTGTCGCGCTTTTCCTTTTGTTTTACAAAGGAATCTTCAAACGCAGATTGGTTGAATAAAAATGAAATCATTACATTTATTTGCTAATGTTGTTTAAATAGGACAGACCAACACGGGCGCTGTGACTTAATAATATTCCACTGATCGCGAGAACGCAACTCAAACTAAAAACCTCAGTGAAAGGTTTTGAGCATTAGAGATACGTGGTTTTGTATTTCAGAGAGTTGGTGTGGGGATTATAACCTTAAGCATTGCTCAATCCCGTGGGTTTAAGTTCGTGCCTCATCATCATCATTTGCTGAAGACCATGGGAATACTTATGTGATAGTAAACATGATCAGATGATTAAAAGAAAGTTACAGTTGTTGTCATGATTGAATCAGTTGAACCCTGTTGAGTGCTATGGGTCAGTTTAGTCAGACTACAGAAGGAACCACAGGGGGGTCCCCAAAAGACAAGGAAGACCTGCATTGTATGTGGATATTTGTGCTTTTTAAATATTCAGATTCCTTTGTTTTTTTTGTTTTTTTTCAGATTCCTTTGTCCATAAACCTTGGTTGATTGTATTACATAATTTTATTACATTGACTTGTTAAACCTATATTACTAATGTTCAAGTGAATTCATTGAACTTCATGTTGTATTTATAAAGAGAGAGTAAATAAAGTCTGTGGGAACCCATGTGCTGTGATCCAAATGCCATTATCCATTACAAGGTTTGTTTTCAGCCCTCTACATTACAATGGTGTTTGAACTTCATGCCACACTTTCAAAGTTAAGATATTAAAGGGATAGGTCACCCAAAAATTAAACTGATTTCATCGTTTACTCTCATGCCATCCCAGATATGTATAAGATTCTTTATTCTACAGAACACAACGTTTTTGTTGTTGTTTTTTTTTTCAATCTCAGCTCTGTAGCTCCAAAAAGCACATAAAGGCAGCATAAAAGTAATCCATAAAACTCCAGTGTTTTAATCTATGTTTTCTGAAGAGATGGTGTTGGTTTTGTGTGAGAACAAACGAAAATATAAAAATTTTCAACTTAGCCTAAATCTTGATATCAGTCTCTAGACACGATCATGATTTCAAGCTCGATTACACTTCCTAGCACCATTTAGCGCTCTGTGCATGCATCAAGCACTAGTTAGTGTAATCGAGCTTGAAATCATGATTGTGTCTAGAGACTGCAATGAAAAGATGTACAGTGAAAAAGGAGTTATATTTTGGTCTGTTCTCTCCCCAAATCAACTTGATTGTTTCAGAAGACATGTACTAAACCACTGAAGTTGTATGGATAATGTTTATGCTGACTATTTCATTTTGAAGCTTCAAAGGTCTAGTCACCATTCACTTGCATTTTATGGACCTACATAGCAGAAATATTCTTCTAAAAATATTTTTGTTCAGCAGATGTAAGTCATACACATCTGGCATGGCATGAGGGTGAATAAATAATGAGAGAATTTTCATTTTTGTGTGAACTATCCTTTTGATGCATAAGGTGTATTCCTCTGCAGAATGTAAATGTTTTGCAGCAGTTAATTAGTCCTCATACGGGAATCGTGTATGATCCCACTCAAACAGTTGATGTTCATGTTTTTTTTTTCTTCTTTACATCACTGGAATATTTCTACCATCTTGTGATCCTGGATAAACAAATTGGCACTTTTTCTAAATCTTCCAATTTGCTTTTCCAGGTGGGTGCATGAAACAACAGAAACTACTTAACAAGGCCATCGAAACTGCTAGAGATCACAGTAAATTGACTTTACATTTGTGAGGCATTGTTGTCTTTTGTTTTCTATTAAGGTTGACTTCCTTTCCTGTTACCTCATGTTAACTATTCAAAAGGAGTACTCAAACAACCATGCTGCTGTTGGACAAATGCCTGCCCCATCTCCTCTCACCACAGGAGAACCATGGTATGGCAGTATGAAACCTGGTGAGAGTGAATAGGATCTACAAAGCCTACCTGAAATAATACATTATCTGGGAATCTTGTCATGTTATTTGGAAATAAGTGTTCTGAAATTTCATCCAGTTAATTCATTTCCATAAAGATACTTAAAACTGATCATTAAAGACATGTTGGTAATTTAAGCATATGTAAGTTTCAAAGTCAGAAATAAAACCTCTCAAAGAACTGGAATTTGTTGCAAAAATCATTTTATTTGCTCTTACACAACATCATTTGGATGCAAACTCTAAATTCGATTCATGTTATTCAACAGTTATGTATTTGTGTCAATATTTAAGACAGAGGGTGACTTCTCTGTCTAAAAAAACTGCTGGTTCAATGACATCATGAATTAATGATCTGAACCAAAATGCTTATTCTGCAATGGCAGTTTAATACTAAAATGTAAGCATCAGGAATTTAGAAGGCATATCCTCTCATAGCTCCATTCACATTTGACAAGTCCTATTGTGGTGATTCATTACATAGTATAGTTTATAGCATTACATCACACAGATGAAAAGAGCTGGTAATGATATGGCATCAATATAAAGATCAATACAAGAATGTCAGACTGTCATGACTAAAGAACAAGCTCTTTATGTATAAATTGCTAGTGAGTAAAAATTCCAAAAAAAAAACAAAAAAAACATTGTATACCAACACTGCTATTCTAGGGTTTCTACATACCACCCTAGACAGTTTGCATGCAGGTACTCGGCATGATCTTTCAATATGTAGTTTCTTATTGAGGGCTTGAATTTTAGTTATGTAGTTGCAGCAAAAAGTGGTGCAAAAACCTTAAGTTTGACATCCTTGCTATCAATACCAGCTGTTGTTTATTCTTTAGGCTTGTTGACCAGAGTTTCTCCAAGAGCCTCCAGCACTTCTCTCTTGTAATCTTCAAAGTCTCCATCAATGTGGTTGATTGTCTGATCTTCCACCACCCACAGATGGCACTGGGTCTCAGTGATCAGCCTGGCATCGTGGCTCACAATTATCACAGCTAAAGAAGATATTCATATAAGATATGAAATGCTTTCCCCTTTTATGTTTATATTCAAAACCAATTTATAAATCTTTCAGAACAGAAACACTTGCAAGCATGCAAGAATTTAAAATTTTAGGGAGTAAAATCAACATTGGGGTTACATTTAAAAACCAATAATAGTGCTTAAAAGCAAACATTAAAAGGTGCACTCAGTATTTTTTTTTCTAATTTAAAACATTTTACTTCTAAAGAAATTAATATTAATTTTGAAACATATGTCATAATGTCAAGAGTCATAAATGATTGAAGCAAACCTGATTGGCACTACATTCTAATTTACACACCATTATTGTGCATGTTGGTTTACATTTTCACATCAATACTGGAGGAAAAGCTTTTGATAATGAGCTGTATAGTGTATAAATGTACAAAATACATTTTCATAATATCTGACATGAAGTTGTCCTATTTAGGAAATGGAAGAAAGAAAAACTACATACCCCCTTTGTATTCATTGATGGCTTCTGAGAGTGCATCAATTGACTCAATGTCCAAGTTGTTAGTGGGCTCATCCTGTTAGTTTGCATGGAGAAATGAAGAGGTTAAACCTCTAAATCAGTCATTTTTAGTAAGTATAAGTAATTCAATCATGAAGTAAATGCTCACAAGGATGAGGACATCAGGTTGCCGACAAGCAAGTTCTGCAAATACCACTCTTGCTTTTTGACCACCTGTTAAAAGAAATGGGCAAATCAGAAAAAAAGTCTACAAAAGGACAGCTTAGATTAGAGAATCATGCCCAAACGCATTCCTATAGTGCTCACCAGAGAGTTTGCATATCTGGATGGTGTGTGCGTGGCTCTCTAATCCAAAGCGACCCAAGCATTTCCTGGCATCCTGGTAGGGAAGGTTAAAATTCCTCTGGAGGTACTCTGTGGGAGACTCCTCCATGTTTAACTGATCCGCATACTGCTGGTTGAAGAATCCTACTTTCTACAGACACAGGTGGAGGAAGAAATTTAAAGGAAAAGTCCAGGAAAGGTAAAAAAAAAATACAACTAATACAAAACTGTTATCACCTACCAATCGGTGGTTCTTTCTCATCTCTCCTTTTTTCTGAAAGAAAAACACAGATAATGTCTCATAATTAATGTCATGACCAAAACAATCCAAGAAATAAAATTTTTTTTAATTAAAAACTGGTACTTACAGGAGTCAATTTCCCAGTCAAAAGTAAAAGGACAGTACTCTTCCCAACTCCATTGGGTCCAACTATGCATACTGAAACAGAAAAAATGTCATTAGCTGGTTTAAAAAACAATTATGACTATTTAATTTGTCCAATTTAGGAATTGCAATTTTAAAAACATACTTTTTTGCATTTTCCACCATTATTAAAACTGGACAGCCCCTTTTCTGTAGACCTTTGTGACTTACTTCTAGACTCCATGTCAATTCCAAAGTCCACATTCTTGAACAGAGGCTTCTGGCCTTCATAACCAAAGTCAACACCTATTTGGGTGGAAGAGAGAATACTAGAATACCAAACTTCTCAATGATACCCAACACTCAAAGGGTTACTAAAATATGCAACAACTATTCAAAACAATGAGAGACAGGCCTAATAGATATATAAGCCTAGAACTCACTGTGCAGGCCGAGAATTGGTGGTGAGAGCGGAGGAGGGTTAGGGAAGGTGAATTTGACTGTGTATTCTCTCGGCCTCCTAAGGAGCTCTGTGGCCTCATGGCTCTCCTCCTCTTGACCCTTCTTCTTGCCCTTCTGCTGTTTCCTTGTTAGAGCCTCTTTCGTCTGTTTCTCCTGTGAATGAATGATGGAGAGTGAGTGAAAGTGCCCCTAAAGACTCAAATCATGCAGAGTTTGAGAAAAAGTCAAGGACTCACAGCTTGTTTGGTAGACTTTCCACCAGCCTTCAGGTCTTTGAGCTTTTTCTCTTGTTTCTCGTACTGCTTGAGGAGTTCTTTCTGTTTCTGACCGTACATCTTCTTAAATGTCACTAAGAGATAAAGCAGGCATAAAATAGAATGAGATTCTGCAAAACTTCTTTTATGTTTCACAGATGAAAAACAATTGACATGAGGATGAGTAAATAATTTTTTGTGAACTATTCTTTACTTAGGGATGACTTCTAGAAAAGAAACTCACAGTAGTTGCCCCTGTAATAATAGAGTTTCTGGTTGTCCAGGTGAATGATATCCGTACAGACATCATCTAAGAAACTCTGGTCGTGGGACACAATTAGAAGCGTTTTCTTCCAACTCTGTAGGTAGCTTTAAGAGATATGATTGCAATTTGTGAATATAACTGCATTTCAAGAGTGCAGAGACCATTTACTATTGCATGAAAGATAAATACATCAGTCAGATTGCAGAGGATTTCATTACTTGTTGAGCCAGATGACGGCATTCAAGTCCAGGTGGTTTGTGGGCTCGTCCAACATCAACAGAGTGGGCTCCATAAACAGTGCTCTGGAGAGGAGATAATAAGATTTTATTTACACATTAAATAAATACATCCATTTGCTAATATCTAGACAAGGTAGACCAATATATATCGGTTTTACGATTAATCGGTGCCGCTTTTTTGGAACTATCGGTTATCTGCAGAAATCTATGCCAATAGTTGGTGTTTTTTTTCCCGAATTCCTCCGTGTTCCTCTTTGGCTAATGCTGGAGAAGTCTACAGTTAGAATGGCTGGGTTCCTAGTGTGTTTCAGACTTGTTTATAGTTAAGTCCAGCGTTATGCACCTAATTGTTTTCTGGCCATTATTGAGATTTTGGTTGAAAAATAAACTGCATCTAATATTTTATTCATTTCGGACTCTATATCTAGCCTCTATATCTGCCATATTAAGGAAAGATTAAAACAAAATTGAATCTATTCAAAAAATATCGGCCAATTAATCGGTTATCGGCCTTTCCCACCACCTTGGTCATCGGTATCAGCCAAATCCACTATCAGTCAATCTCTACTTTTAACCTTGCTGTGCTCACCTGGCCAGTGACACTCTCATCCTCCATCCACCAGAGAACTTCTTGGTGGCCCTGTTTTGCATCTCTGGAGTGAAAGACAGACCAGCCAAGATCCTACGAGCTTTAGGCTCTGCTGCCGCTGCTCCGATTGCCCTCAACTCCTCATAAACCTGAGTGAGAACAAAAGCATACACACAAGTGCTGTCAGTCGATTACATTTTTTAAATCGAGATTAAATCGCAGAATTTGTTTTAGTTAATCGTGACTAATCACAGGTTTTAAAAGTGCTGAAATTTGACAATATACTTCTGTAAAGAGATTATGGGAAAGGAGGTGGCGAGAACTGGCTTGACAATATAAATAATATTTTTAATAAAGAACTAAAACCAAAAGACACAAACACACACATAGGATGGACAGCTGCATTGACAGAAGTGCACTTTGACTTCGCTAGACCCCAATTTGCGTGGTGGTGTACATCCTGTTTTTTGTAACTGAGCGAACAGTCTGGCACCGCACTAAAAAATTAACGACTTGTGTGAGGTAACATTGGCTATATTGTTAAACATATTCAGATACAACGCAAACATACAAAAACAAATCAACAATAACAAAAACACAATAAAAGTAGGTTAATAATAGTAATCAAATAAATACAATTTTGTTAAGTTAGATATATCAAACATTTTAACAAATCTTTTTTCTTTATTATTTTTACCAAGCTTTACCATCTTACAATAATATTGCCTTTCTATCAGAAATGCATTACAATTTTGTTTATTTTCTGACCACGTCATCGTATGGATAACGAATCTTCCATAAATAGAAGTTTGTTGCTTTTTATTACAAAGGTTCTTAAGACTTTTACATTGCCAAAAAACATTGAGGGCATAAAAAAAAAAAAAAAAAAAAATCACACAGGTTAATAAAAATTAGGTCAATTTGCCTTATTCATGAAACACGAGCAGAACAAAATAGTGTGCAAATCGTTTAATACTGTATAGGGCTGAAATGATTATTGACATCAACAAAAAAATTATTGTCAAAAATGTCCATTGTCGAATAGTCATTTGATCTCATTTAATGTAACATGAAATCATATGAAACTCTAACGATGACATGTGCGAACAGCACTTCAGCTTGCATATGACTGAGGCTGGGCTGCCCCGTCATTTCACAGAATAGTACAATGGAGTAAATGCCTCTAGAATTTAAGGAGGTGCGCATGCAGTCTGTGGTACCAGGCAAAAGTATAAACAAGGCTTTAGGAAAGAACACAAAACAATATGTAGCAATATAATGCTTAATTAACATTTTCCATACACAGCCTTCCACTATATAAAGACATTGCACTAAAATAATCACCAATTCAAGTAACATTAAACGTTTCCCAAAATCTAAGTGGGAGTTTGACTAATTGAAAGACCACGTAGGTTGCATATTTATTGCAATGGGCATTAAATCTCTTAAATTGTCATCCTCCACAATATTAATTTGCCAGAAGACATTGGCTATCCATTTTGTTGCAGCAATCGTGAAGCTGCGTTCATTATTCACATCAGAGTGTCAACGCCAGCGTCGTGTGCTTGCAAACAAAAATATCTCATTCTGTGTTTTGGTGATAATAATGATTTGGTGTGCTTCAGTGGTAATTAAAACGTGCCTTACATAGGCTGAAAAATACTTGTCTGTGCTTGTTTTGTATCAAATAGTGTTAAGAGGTCCTTTTTCCATAATTTTATCACTGACAGAGAAGAGCTGTCAGAGACTCTTATTTACTGAGATAACTTCCGCGGCACAATCATAGGAGAAATAACGTCAACTAACATGTTAAAAAGACAGCTCCGCCCATAGAATGTCTATGGAACTGCCGCATTATGCTACTTTATGCTTAGCTTGTAGGCTCACCTTGCAAGCAGGGCTCTGGCGCTGTGGTGTGTGAGTCACACCAGTGTTTATGCTGTATTAATGATAAATGTATTAATCACGATTAAGAAAAATTAATGAGTTAAACTTTAATCACATGCGTTAAAATGTTTATTTTGACAGCTCTAATACACTCACAGTAATCTTTCACCATTCAAATCCATATATCCAAAGGATCTCTATGTTTGTCTATGTACCAACACATATTCTCTATATTCTTACCTTCTCAAGTTTCTCAGACACACTGTCGTCTCCTTTTTCCAGTCGACTCTGCAGCTGTTTTTCCTCCTCCAGGAGTTTCAGTCTACGTGTGTCAGCCTTCAGCACCGCCTGAACTGCAGGAGTGTCATCAGCCACCACCTCTGATGAATGTCAAAGAAAGAGTTTATTTCATGATTGCGTTCACATCAATCACAAACCAAATCTCAGACACCCCCTTTTCAACAGAGTATGTGAGGGGTGCAAAATGGACCCAGAATGGGGAATGGAATTGCACGATTTTCCCTGGAGCAAAACATAAAAATAAATATATATATATATATATATATATATATATATATATATATTTTATTTAGATGTATTTATTTGTTTGTTTATGTTTAAACATGGCAGTCTGTGCAAGAGGTAGACTATAGGGCTGGGGGATATGGCTTGTTCAATATCGATATGTATCACAATATACATTTCATACAATTAATAGGGGTGGAACTGCATTCCACATGTTTGTTGGACCTCAAGAATGAATTAAGCATAACTTGCTTGTTTACTCCAGAGGGTAAAGTCACTCAGTTTAGGATTTAATCCTACATAAGGTGTGTGTGACCTCTTTTCAATTGCATTTCACCAATTTCATCAGCAGATGTTTACTTCCACTGAAAGACTTTCTTGTGACACTTCACACTCCAGCTCAGTAGTTGGCAGTCAAGCACCAAAAGGTGGATTGCCAACCACCAATAAGCATCACAAGAAGAAGAAACACTTTCTTGACTGTGACAGCCCTATGCATCATGAAAATGTATTTAACTAAATAATACATAAATAAACAGCAACGGTGTTGATGTTGGAGTTGTTGTTTTCAGTCAATAGCTTTATTGCATTGTCAGTGCTGTTTTGTTTGTGTACACAACGATATCATAATAGCCAGATAGATGCGGAATTCACAGGCGGTCTCATTTGACCATGACTCCAGTATCCATGCAACAGGGCTATGTAGCTGCTAGCCTGCTAATACTTTCTAACAGGCTGATTTCATGACTGATTCAATTAGATAGTTGCGTGTACAACTGTGCCAAACTGCTCACATTTTTATCGACATGCACCTGATCCAATCGTCTAGCTGAAGAACATACACTCGATATCGAATATATATATATATATTTCAATAAATATCAGGCATTTTCTAAATATCGCCCAGCTCTAGTAGATGATATATTGGTTTTACAGATTAATCGGTGCTGTGCTTTTAGGAACTATCAGTTATTCGCAAAAATCTATGCTGCTCCCCCCCCCTCCCCATTCCTCGTTCCTCTGTCACTGGCACTAAAACATTTCTACAATTTCAACAGCGTCCCCTAAAGGTAAATTAAAAACAATCACTGACACCTCGTAGTGATTTTAATCTTTCATCATTGATAATATCCATCCATATTTTTATCCTCATTTCAATGCATATTTTGTTATTTTGATTAGATAAATCAAGTTTTTTATATTGGAGAGAGGGCATACCAAGAAAAATGTGCCTATATAAACATGCCCCACCAGCACTTTCATCATGTCTCCAACATCATATCTAGCTAATATTAATAAACCAAATTCCTCATTAAACCTCATCTGGTGAAATATTAATAAAAAACACTTCATCTAGTGAATATACAAGTATATGTTTTAAAAAGTTTAATTTGGTTAATACTTAATTTTGAAGCAGTGTAACGGTGCCAAGTCTCCATCATTTCAAAATAAGAGTCCCACGTGTGTTTCAGGCATATTTATATTTAAAAGTCATGCATTATGCACCAAATCTTAATTTTCTTTCTGGATATTATTGGGATTTTGTTGTTTGATTTGAACAATAAACAACATCTGGTATTTTATTCATTTTGGACTCTTGTAGCCGCCATGTCTGTGCCCGTCATAGTAAGGAACATCTAAGAAAATGTGTTAACATTCTATATATAGATACAGCTGATTAATCGGTTATCAGCCTTTTCCACCATTTTAGTTATCAGTATCTGCAAAATCCACTATAGGTCGACCTCTAGTCTGTGCTTTCTCTTACTTTAAGATCACTCCAGTGCTGCTCCAACACACTCATGCATCACCCACTTAATGAAACTTGTGCCCAGATGTTTATGTTTTAAAAAAATTGAAAGAACTTTCTAGAGGAGCAGTAATGGTGCAAATGGAGCAAACCCGGAGTGGAGCTGCAGCGGAGGGATTAAAGAATGCTTAGAGCAGGAATGGAACATCACATATTCTGGTGCGTTCAGAACATAATCAAATGAAACTTGCATTCACACCAACAACAGGAGCAAAAAGTTAGGCTGTGTTTACCTTGTTCACAAAGAAGCACATCAATATTTGGAGGAATGCTAAGAGCTCTGTTATTAATGTGCTTCAGTAGAGTAGTTTTTCCTTTCCTGTGATTCAAACACAACAAAATGAGAGTAAAGAAAACAGATTGTAGGCGTGTAACATATCCAGAATGAATAAACTTGAAAATGCAAGGTTGTGATAAAAATGCCATCAAATGCTTCAACCTACCCATTTGGACCAACCAGACCATACCGCCTCCCAGCGACTATCAGAAGGTCTGCATTAACAAACAGCTCTTTACCATGAGCTGAAATGCTGAATCTTTCCAACTAAAAAAAACAAAACAATAAACAAATATAATCCAGTAAAAACAGTACTACAACATTTAAAGACTAATCATAAATTACTGAATAGTTTCTAAATGGTCTAACCTTAATGTCCGAGGCGTTTTCCAGCATGGCCTGGCGTGAGGACATTTCAGCCTGTGAAACGGAGAAGTCACCCTCTATAGCGTTCTGTGCACGCACACTGGCCACCTGACGCTCATACTCCATCTGAAAAATTAATGAAAATTAAATGTCCGAAAAAGCAGCATTTTGTGCCCTCATGGTCTCAAAAGAACATCAAATTCTGCTAAATCGACTCAAGTTTTTTTTTGCTTTGAGTCAGTCACACCATGTTTTGGTACTTCTTCATTGTAAAAAGGAGAATAAACTAAAAGGAATAATTCACCCAAATTTGACATCCGTTCATGAGTGCTTAAAGGGATAGTTCACCCTCATGCCATCCCAGAGGTGTATGACTTTCTTACTTCTGCTGAACACAAAAGTTTTTAGAATATCTCAGCTCTGTTGGTCCATACAATGCAAGTGAATGGTTGCAAGGACTTTGAAGCTTAAAAAACCCCACAAAAGGTAGCATAGTCCTTTTTTTTTTTTAACTATAAATCTCCATTTTCCCTTTCACATTCCTCTTCTTTTGTTTTTGACAATTAGCATTCTTTATGCGTGCCACCTACTTGGCAGGGAGAAGAATTAATAGTAAAAAAAGGACTTAAATATTGATCTGTTTCTCGCCCACACTTCATATCGTATCATATCGCTTCTAAAGACATGGATTAAACCACTAGTCATATGGATTATTTTATGCTGCCTATCTGTGCTTTTTTGCACTTCAAAGTTCTGGTCACCATACACTAGCACTGTATGGACTTACAGAGATGAGATGCGCTTCTAAAAATCTTCAGTGCTGAATAGCACTATGAAAAATAACATTTGCACAGTCGGACATAATTCTCCATTAAGGCACATCGTTGTAGAATTTACCATCAGAATTTAAAAAAACTGATTTGAAAGTTTTTAATAGAAGTTAAAATGGGTTCAAACTAAATTTGATTAGTGAACACTGATTGTAATACACAGTATTGCGTCTTTTCTTTCCCCCCACTGTCTTATATTTTGTTCAAACCCTATCTAGTGACAGAGGCTGCAAATGAGCTTTTAGCAAGAAGACTATGTACAGAACATCTGCTGCATTACATTTTATGCAACACTATTTTCTGTATTGTTTTCTGTCAAATAAAAAGCAAATAATTAAAAGTCAGACAGGTTTGGAATTACATGAAGGTTATTAAATTATGAGAGAATGTGCATTTTGGCTGAACTTTTCCTTCAAATATGACAAACATCCCTATGTAGTTTTCATTTATTTAAACTATGCCGTGGGATTACCATTTTCTTTTTCTTCTTCTTCTCTTTTTTACTCAAGTTAGCAAAGGGATCCTCCTCTTGTTTTTCATTGGCTTGCTCAGCTGTGAGCGCATCCTCTGCACACTACCAGACAGCAAATGAGATGAGTGAGCACTCGGAAATGATAAATATTTGGAATACAAGAAAAAGTAGAACGTTATTGTACCATCATTGTGTCATTGTCATCACTCTTCTCCTCCTCTTCCTCATCGTCACTAGGAGGAGGGCGAGCAGGCTTTCCTTTCTTATAACATACAACAAAACACACACTGGCAAACTTAACTCTTAACATTTTGCTACATGCGTTTGCACAACAAACACACATTTTCAAGGCGAGAGTAGAAATAGCGTTTTGCTATGAAGCCATTCACACCTGAGGCCAACATTCGTGCACCGACAAACCAGGTTTTTTTTTTTAAATGGCGAGTGTGAATGACAAATATTTTTTTTTCTTCTCTGCTTTGCACCAACTTCCGTACTGGGGTAAAATTCCATACTGTCGGTTAGCACAACCTACTGTAAATGAGTGACGTGCTAATCAACTTGTCTTGCTTTAATGAGAAAGGGTATTCTGTTGTTAGCATAGCAACATGCTAACCTAAATCTCTGTATGAATCAATTGTAAGTCAACTTGCTGCCTATGTAGAGCATTCCAAATCAATCACTAATAAGGTTCCATTTCAGTTAAGATGCTACCTTAGAAGACAGCTTCATATATAGGCAGTGAGGCATCTTAGTAGGTTTTAGAGCAGAGCCACTGTCAATCTATGATATAATGATTGTATCAAGCTTAAACTGACCTTGGGCGGCTCCTTCTTGCCTTTCTTCTGAGATTTCTCTTGTTCTTTTTCATCCATTTCATCTTCCTCCTGCTAACATGGACAACCGTCAAGTTACACACGCTTACACATTCACCAGCTGTTCAAAAAAACAAGATTGACCTCACCTTAGATGCTTTAGCAGCACCCATCCCTTTGCCTTTTTTCACTTCTTTCTTTTCAGTCTCATCTTTCTTCTCCATCCTTTCATCTGGTTCATCCTCAGAGGCCTCCTGTGTTTGAGACAACAAAGTAAACCAAAGATCCTGACTGAGGAAATGTGTGTTCAAAGCAGTGCTCTCCTTAGAATAAGTTTTTTAGTAAAACACACTGGAAATGTACAGAAAGGAGTTAGTTTCCATATATGTGAAGCACCGCGTTCATTTAGCAATTAAGATAAAACTGCAAGAAAGAAATGTAGAAGGTTCATGCTGAAAAAGAGACAAGGAAGGAAAATAATAAGCAGCTTATGAAATGATCCCATGTACCCACCTTTGTTATTTTTGGTTTAGGCTTATCTTTTTTCTTGCCCTTGGCTACCTTCTCAACTTCCTGGATCACATACATACATGCACAGAATCATGTTAAATTCCATCAGCATTCATTAGCATGATATTCTCATGTTTCACAATGAGTCTCACTGTATGCCTCTCATTTTGTCTATACAATGAAAGTCCAGTAAATGGTGAATGAGGGTAATATTCTACCTAATTTCTCTTTTATGTTGACAGATGAAAGAAAGGGTGAAACATTCCTTTAATGAAAGAATGATAAATGATGTGATTGCACTCGCTTAGAAGTATAAATCCTCAACCAAGAAAGATGACACAAGTACCAATGTCATGTGAATTTTACAGTATAAATAAGAGTTCACTGGAGGTACTTGTACAGACCTGGAAAAAATGCACTGGGAAACATAAAATGGCTGGTGTGGGAATGAATAATGAATAAATGGATAAACTATGTTATTAAGTATTTAATGCATGAGTGTTCAAGGGTTAAGTACAATGTAACAATACTGCAAAGGTAATATCATAAACAGGGATTAAACCGATCATGGTAATGAATGATTATTATATTCATTTACAATGGTATAAAAGGACCTGGCTCACTTCATACGAAATCTTTAGTCATTTAGAACAAAATCTGCCCAAAACAAAGATGGTTTTGAGTTTGTTTCAGTGGTTTGTAACAGCTCACCAGAGCAACTCTCAGGAAAACTCTTTACCGGCTACTAAACACCTTTTTACTGCCATTGGTCCACATCATCGGTAAGTGTAACCAAAGTCTTTCTAGCAAGTCAGTCCACTGTCGGCCATCTTTAAAATGCTCTCGAAAGGCTATTTCCAGTCATGAAAGTGCAGCTCCTATCTACTTGAATGGAGAAAGACCAAAATCTAAAAAACAGTTGGTCAAGATTTCCATCAAAGGACATATTTCAAATCAGCAATAAAATATGACAATACTGGAATCATAAACTGTGATTCTTTACCTCATATTATGCTAAAAAAACTAAATTTTCCCCAGCTTGTATAGCTAATGTGCATTCTAGAGTTGATAGACAGGTGATGTCTGTATCTAAAAGGTGATTGGCTCTTTTAACTGTAAGTCGGGACTTCCTTTCTACATCTGTTGGCTCCAATTTCTCCCTTTCATTTTAATAGAAGTGGCCCATCGCTGCTAAATAGTCTCTGGTGTGACCTGGAGCTCCACCTACCTTGAGTTCTTCAGTCAGTTCAGATTACTAGCAAGTTCATGCAAATATAAATACATTCGTATAAAGATTTGCATAGAGACATTTTTGTTTAAATAGTCTACAAAAGGAACCAAATCTACTCACATACTCTATAGTGTCCATTCACTCACATATTGTTTGATATGCTGCTTCACTCAGGTGCCATCTCCAGGGAAAGCCATTCACACATAATAAGCTGTGCCCCTCTTATCATCATTCTTTTGTCTTTATTCTGCACATAAACACTCTTTTACACACTAATCTTTGCGGGAGTATAAGTGTCATTATAAGTCATTACAATAACAGAGTGTAACCGGCGCATGTTATGGTGTGGACAAATGACACATTATCCACTACATATATACAGTATATTACTTTAAATAATCATCGAGTTGTTTTACTGACCTCATGTGAATTCTACTCACAGAAAGAGGCATCAAGTCATTGCGAACACATTTTAATGCCACATTAATTGCAGTCAAGTGTCCTCATATTTAAACGCTTTTCTAAACGCCTCCCTCAGCGATGTGGCCGGTATCTGAATGTTCGCAAACAGTATACCAGCTATACTCAGCTGTTTCGAATTTCTTATTGGCTCCGAGCGAAGAACAAAGAAGCCCTTCACCATGAGTGTGCCAGGGACTTTACATGGAACAAGATACTTCAAAGGATATCATGTCTAAAAAAACACGTTAGTTCCAACATACTTTTTTGGTTAATTTAACTATGTAGCTTCAACGATTTAGAAATGTAAAACTTTAAATGTAATATCCTTAAGAAAGATTGACCAGTAGACATTTCAAAAATATAAATAAAAACAAAAACATGCAAATATGAAATTTAACAAACACTGAATTTTATGCAAAATCTCAGATAAACAGATACAAATCACCAATACAAGAGAATGTAATTATTAATCCATTTAACCCTTACTTTAGAAGTTATTAGGAAGGCATAATTTGAATTTTGCGTCAATTTGTCCCCCCCCCCCCCCAACACATAATGGAAGCACCAACTTACCTTAGCGCTCTTTTTATTTTGGGGTTTATCATCCTCATCATCTCCACCTGCATCCTCTTCATTTTCATCATCACTCTGACTTAGAGCAGCAAATATGTTGCCACCCTGAAAATATACATACAAACATACATACAATATTAAAATATGCATACATACAGAGAAGTACAGCACAGTATATCAAAGAATAAAAACTCACTTTTTTCACTCCTTTGACTGGAGCAACAACTGTAAATTAATAATAAACAATTAAGTTAAATATGTGATGTAGTGTGTTTGACACAAATACACAGAAACAATGAGGTAAAAGCTGAATTTAGGACATTACCCTCTTCCTCCTCCTCCTCTTCATCATCACTGGGCTGAACTGACAGTTTCTTGAGACGCTGCATGACCTCTTCGTCTTCATCATCATCTCCTGCTTTCCCCTTTCTTCTGTCTTTCTTTTTCTTCTGAGACTAGAAGCAAATTACAAATCAATTCAGTTTTGCTTTTTGACTGTACTTTGGACGTAATCGCAAAACACATATTTGAATTTGATTTACTTATTTCAGTTTTTAAACAATTCAAATGCATTTAAATGCACTGCAGGAAATTAAACATTTCACCTGTTTGCCTTGTGTCTCTTTCAATGGTGGCTCTTCTTTCTCTGGTTTATTATCTGATACCAGCTCCTCAAAAAACTGTTAGGATGAAATCAAAGTGACACACTGGAGATATACACGATTCATGATGCCAGTAATGAGATGATGCCAGTGTTTGTTTGTTTTTTAAATAACACTTTATAAAACATTCATTAATAACATTAACAGTTTTACATTTATTAAAAATGATAGAATTGTAATTATTTAATTTTCTAATATAATCAATGTTTTTATTATAAATTGTATACATGTATCTTTTTTTGTATTCTGTAACTATTACTGGGTCTAACCAGGACTAATGACTAAACCTGTGCTAGTGATCACATTAGGGCTGTTTCGATACAAACAAATATCGATATATTGCGATTCCTTTTCTCACAATATTGTATCGATACTTAGATCCATGTATCAAGATTTATCGGGATATTTTCATAGTTAGAGACGCTTCTATGAGGCATGAAAGAGACTGAAACGGATCCTGCAGGATTCACGTTTTCTTTCACGGTGTAGCAGCCAAAAATGTAATAACTACAAATAACATAATACATTTTCCATTCTTAATGTAATAAAAGTCAATAATGTAATAACTACTGTTAATGTAATAACTACAAATAACATAATACATTTTCCAAACAATTTCTGAACCAATAAAGTAATAACTTTTTGCTCATAATGTAATAAGTTCTTACATTATTGGCAGTTATTAAATTGACAGTAGTTATTACTTTATTGGCTGCTACACACGGACATGCTGGACCTCATGTGTATTGATCTAGGACTGGACAAAAATATTGAAATAAATCTAATTTGTAAAATCCCGATGTTAAATATTAAAATGCCAAGATGGCTCTTTCTATCTGCAATCCCCTAAAAATGTCTGTGATTTAGGGCTGAAACGATTAGTCGACGTTATGGACAAAAAAAAAAAAATTGTCGACAAAAAAACGTAACATGAGATCACATTAAACTCTAATGATGAGAGCAGAACTGCAGCTCGTGCCTGACTGATGAGAGAAAGAAAACACAGATCACAGTCCAGATGCACTTTAAACTTTCCAAATAGCTTATGTAGATCGCAAAGAACAAGGGAATTATACAAAAAATACCAAATAAGTCAATTCAGAAGCACTCTCGTTGTGAAATAAGTGGAGTCGGAGCTATTTGAAGGAAACACTGCGATGTTACATCTTAAATGAAGTTAATGCGTTACAGTTTTATTAATGTTAAAATAATACAGAAGCAGATCATGTAATTAACTACAAACGCCGATTCCGGCATTTATCTGTGCGGTCAGCGCCTCTTTGAGTTGTGGAAATGTCCCGATCTAAGGGGGAGAGATTGAAACTCCCCCTGGCTGTTGCACACTCTGTCGTGGGGACGATTGTCCCTCGAGCCCGCACTTGCTAAAGCTAGATTATAATGCTATGGCTCACGGCTTATTGAATCATAAAATAGGTCACTGTGCATTTCTTATCGTGAAGACAATTGGCAATACGCAACTTTATTAATAAGAGGTTGTTTTTTGTGAGGTAAAGATGGATTGAAGTGAACAGAAAGGTGAGTCTTTGCCCCATTATACACTGCAAGTTTATGATTCGTTTTGGCTTGTTTTCCAATATAAATATCTAAAACTAATTTATAACGATGTAAAAAAAAATAGAAGCTATACTGCAGAAGAAAAAAATTGTTATCTGAGAATGTTGAATATAATATTAGAAATGCAAATATTTTAAAATATCTAAAAATCCTTTAAAAAAAAAAAGATGCATTGAACTGAGAAGCAACATATAAGATATTTAGACTTGCTCTTAGATAACACATCTTGAATACAAGTATATTTTGTCTTAAGTGCAATCGCAGATGTATAACAAAGTGAAAAAATACACTTATGTACAAAATACACTTATTGAAGATACATTCTCTTAAAGAAAATCTAAATATCTTATATGTTGCTTCTCATGTAACTTTATCTTGTTTTATGGATTTTTAGACAATTTTAAAATGGAAAACAAGACAAAAACATTGATATTGATAACAATAAGATTTTTTTACAGTGAATTTCTTTACTGAATTAAACTTAATAAAAAGTATTTTCCCCCCTTTAACTCAGTGAATATCATTTAGAGGTATTTTTAAAAGAAGATTTTTTTTTCCTCTTTATTGTTCATTTAATACAAAATGTACAAGTCGTGCACAAGCTGAATAATCGGTTGAGAGCCGATGATTAATCGTAGCAATAATCGCTGAATAGTCAAATAACCCTTCAAATAATCGTTCAAATAATCGATTATCAAAATAATCGTTAGTTGCAGCCCTACTGTGATTAGCCACTGGCTTGTAATTTTTTTTAGATTTCACTCACCAGTGTTTGAGTGGTGTAGTGGCGAAGAAGTTCAGTACAGAGATATTTTCACTGCATGCTGAGAGTAAAAGTTTTGACTCTTTCTGTGTGATGCGAGCCAAAGAGTAAATCCAAGAAAACCATTTGTTGTTTAATAATATCTCCTTTAAATTCCTTTCTGTCCTCTACAGTCAATTATTTATCAAAAATAACAAAAGAAACATTTAATTCTAATCACACATAGCATGAATGCTGTAAGGTAGCAATTCGACCAAAACAAACACTACTGTCAAAGTCCCTGCCACAGGTCTCGAAAAGACCAAGTGCTTGCAGAACAAGTGCTAAAACGATACTAAGTTAATAAATACTTGCAAATAGTTCAAATTAGGCATGTAAACAACAAACATGTAACAATATACTGTATGTATGAAATTTAAATGCATCATATTTATTGATGTAATACATGGACAATATTTTTAAAAAGCTATAATGTCACCAAAATGTTGAAAAACTACTGATAAAATAAAATTTGTACCTAATTTAACAAGTAAATGAATAATAGCAGTTGAATGATAATTTCTTTCATACTGTAAGTAAATGTGACATTATACCAAAATCATTTAAATTAAATGCAAAATCGAATCATGATATCGTGATGTATCGCGATATATATCGAATCGTGACATGTGTATCACAATAAGTATTGTATCGTGAGGTGACTGGCGATACCCTGCCCCAGAACACATACTATTCAATAAAGACTTACACTCTTCTTGCCCTTCTTATCCTTTTTTCCTTTCTTGACATGTTTATCTAGAAAACAAAATAAGAAAATTTGTAAGTACTTCTGTGAACTGAAATTTAACACACATGATACGATAGTACACTGTCAAACAGCAGACTGTATCATATGCACGCTGACAGCAGTATGACAATGCCATAGGAGAGAATGGCATGTGTTGTGTACAGGTTTCAAAGCAACTGATGAGCTGTCTGCCTAGATTGCATTTTTGTGGATCACAGGACCGTTGGATTGCCTAAAGCTCTCCATGACCACTAGGTTTTGAAACAACTAGCCTACTTGCCTTCAAAACGTCCCTAAAGTTGAAACAAAAGTTGAACAAAAGTGGGCAGATTGACAAATGATGCAATGACAGTGAAATATCAAACCCTCTTGACTTAAGATAGAATGATAAGAACATTATACTAGCAATGGAATTACTCACTTTATTATACTCAATAATAACTTAAACATGTCATACTGACTTGGATCGTACATTTAAATACATTTGAATGTCACGCATTTAGCTTTATCAGATCCATGTGGTTATAATTATCAAGCTTTTACCTGTTTGTGGACCGTCATCTCCCTCCCATTCAGCCACATCTTTTGATTTCTTTGGCATTTTTCTGCTAACACTTTTTCTCTCACAAGGAATGAAAACGGTGTTTAAATCCAAGGGATGTATTTGATTACAGCTGGCAATGCAAACGAGCACACTGTAGCTCACATCACATGCGGCCTATCTGCTCTGCTACAGATCCTCCAACGCCGGGAATTTGGCTTTCGACAGCGCCACACCCTAACGCAGGTCGGTCAAGGTACTGCAGGCGCAGTGTCGAAATTATATTTTTCAAAAAAGAAGTCGCTACTTTCAAAATTGTCGTTTACTTTTTAAAACCACTTTTAAAATGTATATTTAAAAAAAAAAAATTAAAAAAAATAATAATATGACAATAAATATTTTTATAAAATTACATGAGATGTAATTAAATAGTCAAAATACATCATAAAGGCGCAAACATAGCATTGAACAATAGGAAGTTTCTTGGTTTGCCAGTGACTTCTGTGTGGGCGGTGCTTTGTACACAGCTACACTGAATATTCACAATGGACAAGGATATCGTTTTAGTGGTGAGTTTCTTTTTATTTCACTCTCACAGAGTATAAAGTGCATCATTAAGAAGAGGCTGCCTGGATGTTAGATTTTTGCTGGTTTCACACTCGCTCAACATCTGTCCACACATTCTTCACCCCTGAAATTTTGCTGTGCAAAGGTAAATTTGACCTTGCTTTAACACCAGGTGATGATGAACAATGGATGGGTTGCAGCATCACATGTAATAAGGACAATAAAATGTGATAAAACGATTCAGTCATCATGCTGTGATCCCTTTTAACATTTCCGGGTTTGAAACGTGGAAGTAAACTATAGCAGGGTAAACTTACAGGTTAATGGGAGACCATGGCAAATATTATTTTTGTGTTCCCATTTGCTCCAACAGGAAAAAAAATATTTAAAAAAAATAGAAAAGCTGAGAGAGCAGCCAGTTTAAGTCACTTTTTTTGATGGATATGAGTCTGGTAGATCGAATTCCTCTGTTACATTTTAGAATTCTTGTGTTTAATCTTCGGTTTCACGTGAATTGAAAGTTCACATTCAGTTCACGACACCTGGCCATTAAAGCACCATCCGGCCACCTTGTGTAACCATACTCCAGTACTGCTCCAGTACCCACAAAGGCACAAGAGTTTTCCCATTTAGGCTTAAGAAATCTTACGAAAAATTATTTTATATTATATGTTTATACATTATATATAATATTTTTCCCATGTTTAAATAAAGCATTTCATGTTTTTTAACTGTGGATTTTAAATTATTATGGTTAAATTAATCTCGGTTAATAGTAAAACCGTATAATCACGTCACCCCTAATTAGATGCATACTCTTAAATATTTATACACTATATCATGTCAAACATTTAAAAAAAAAATTCTTCTTACTGGTTCATCTGAAATGTCTGTCTGACAAAAACTGATAATTTCTATGGACACCTTTAACATCTTCACTGACTCCACATATAACTCGTGAAATATTTAATGTTTTCTAAATTCATATGAAAGTTTTATGTGGGTTACAGACCTACAGATCAAAATTGCACATTGTCAGCCACTGACTGTCTTGTGAGATTTATCCTGTAGGGGGCGCTTGATGCTTGAAAACCTAATTCTCCATTCATCCACATTTAAATTTAAGACACTTTACACTGGATAGTTATTTTTAATAAAAACTGATAATTGCAAGGATTCATAACTGTGAATGAAAATCTGCCTCAGCATTATCTATTAAAGCATTCTTAAAAATCCTCATCTAGTAATAATAAACAAATGTGAATTCATGCATACTGGTCAGCGCTGACACTGGCAACACTGCCGTCTAGTTGGGCAATTCCAACTTGTACAACGGATGGGGGACTTCCGTTTTTGTCTCAATATTACAGACTCACAGCCACGCAATTGTAAGCTATCTTATAAAAAAATATTTTCAGCATTGAAAATTGGACAACTTAATGACAACTAGACGGTGGTGCATAATGTACTGCAGCAGAGCAGCAACAAGTACATCAGTTATTGGGGGGCCTGATTACAGGGACATTGGAAATATTGGATTATTTATACTGGTAAATGACAAAAAAAAAAAAAAATTTATGTCCATCGAGTTTAATAGGCAGCATCAGGGTGGACAATAACAGGGTGGATATTCAGTAGATAAATGAACCACTACATGGACATACACACTACTTGATATCTAGCAAACATATTTGTAAGCCTGTATTGATGATTTTATTTCTGTTAACATAATTATATTGACATTTTAAAATGACTTTATTTCCCCATATATCTTCCCATGATTGGGTGGGCATGTTATGCTTGACCACATATGACTAACACCACAAAATAAAGGAAAACATAAATAAAACAAAAGTGTTACAAACTTCAAATAACTCAAAAGAATTTAGCAGAACGGCTGATGTCCACCTCCAGTGTCTGTGATGTAATTTCACAACATATCTTCAATGAAAGGTCATGGTATCATGATACAACAGGGTGCACAATAAATCAATGGACACACAAAAAACGTCCACTATCAGTGTTAAAATGACACTTTTACCACAAATGAAAACATGTTTGTGAGAAAATGTAGTATTAATCTCTTAATTGAATGGTGGGAAAAATAGAAATCCAATGATTTGGTGCTTATTTTTGTCAGAGATGCTTTGGGGGACATGAGGGAGGGACACATTGCAATATAAAATGATTTTCAGTTATTTCAGTTTTAACTTTTAAGCCCACAGAAGTGTGTAACATTATAAATAGTTTTATTCTTTTTAACAAGCCTATCAAACTTGTAATCAGGTGAAATTAAACAGTATAAATACCGCACACACACTTATAATGGGGAATTAAAAACCACTGAATTGTAGGAATGACCCACCTGGGATGGCATGAGGGTGAGTAAATGAGAGAATTTGGATTTTTGAGTGAACTATCACTTTAATCTTAATATTCAGTGTTGGTT
Source organism: Moxostoma hubbsi (assembly GCA_032164185.1). Lineage (NCBI taxonomy): Eukaryota > Metazoa > Chordata > Actinopteri > Cypriniformes > Catostomidae > Moxostoma > Moxostoma hubbsi. The sequence goes on from JAVLUX010000026.1 coordinate 14,426,805, forward strand.
CTATAGCACTTTTAAAGCTAATCAACATTTAATCGGAACTAAGGAACAAGACGATGTTACGATACTGTACTTTGACTTGCCGACTCTTATTTTGAATGGATAAAACGGCATTTATTATATTGGTCATGAGTCTCCTGCAGTAGCTCGGGTTCGCCGCTAGTTGTCACTATAACTGAGAGTTTCGCTTCTAGAAATTGAAGAGCGCATGCGCAGTGTCGCAAACTGGCACTGGGCAAGGACATTGGGAGAGAAGTGACATTTGTGTAACGTTGATAACAGTTTCTTCTTCTTTATAAATCATTCAGATATTTACGTCAATTGGATTTAGGCCCACTCTTGCACCTCTGCACAGTGAACTGTCGCGTCGCTGATTTACACCTGATTCATTGAGGATAGGTATGCGTTAATGTTTACATGCAGGTCAGCTAACTGGCTGGCATTTATAGGTATGTAGACCAACACACTTACTTTTTCTTATCTGACCAACTTAATTAGACAGCAAACCGATGACCATTTGAAGAGGAAGTATCCTCTTTTTAATGGTTCAGCTTGGTTTGCTCTTTTCATGAGGGTTTGTGTTTGTCAGATCTGGGGTGAATGTGTTGATTTGTGAAGAGTGACTAAAGCGTGATGTGCATGTGTCTGTCAATCATACTGGACACTGAACTTGTAACAGCTGAAAATGTATATATTTTATATATGGTCCTGAATACAACTTAATGCTGACTCATGATTAAATATCCATTTATATCCAAAAATATATTGGAATTAATTTTTCCATGTAATATATATGTTTCGTATGTATGTTTTAATATTGAATATAAAGTAAATGTAACGTTATTCTTGGCCGTTGTATGTTTTACATAGCACACATGGCATGCCATAGCGCAGGAGCCTACATATTAAAATAGACTAAGTTCAAAGTAATACCAGGTAATTGATGAGGTTTGAAGCAGCACCACGTGACTATTTTTGTGGCACTTCTCGTGTTACTGTCACCCTAGGATGAGTTGGTTTTGATGTAGTATTCCTCATTTGTAAGTCACTTTGGATAAAAGTGCAGGTTGAATGCATTATATATTTTTTTGTCTTCCCATGCTAGAGTTAAAGGATTGAAGTTGCACTGTGAGGGAGCGTGTCACTAGAGGAAGCAGTGGATGAGAGTCACTTTCCTCCTCTTTGAGTTGCATGATAATGTCATCCTACTGAGTGTCCATTGAGGTTGCCCCAACACCCTGACTTGAATGGCTGTGTGCAGAGGGGGTGTCTCTCTTTGGGTGGGGTGTGTCAGGAACCATAGCGGCAGACAACCAATGACGAAACAGTGCTGGAATCTATGTCAGGTATACATAATTTTCATACTATTAGTGTCTTGACTAAGTAGTGTTTTATGTTTTAAAATTATGTAAATTCGCATTGTGGCTGCATTTTCAAATCGGGGTGTGCATTATTTTTTCAATCCGTTGTCAATTACTTCTTACTTATCCAATGCAAAGAGTGTGTTTACATGCACTTTCAAATTTAATAAATCAAATCAAAGTCAATACATAGTCTGACTGAAATCGTACCAGTCCGGTTTTTGAAAATCAAACTAACAGACCTTGATAATGCAACTGTGGATCAGTTCTGTCAAGCAACTCACTGAGCACTTTATTAGGAACACCTGTACACCTACTTATTAATGCAATTATCTAAACAGCTAATCATATGGCATATATGATGCATAAAATCAAGCAAATACAGGTCAGGAGCTTCGGTTAATATTCACATCAACCATCAGAATGTGGAAAAATGTGATCTCAGTGATTTGTTTGGATTTATGGGTTATTTGTTTTTTTAGTAGGGATGTCATTTTGTGGCAATTTTCTGTTCACTATATATGACTTTATATGTAAGAAATTTGTAAAAATGGACATGCAAATGTGAATTTTCTGTTTACATGTAACAGATTGCTACAAAAATACATTTACTGTATACCTATAAATGTCCATATCCTTTTTCTGTGAATTATAGTATTGTACAGTATTGACTTTTCCCAGTAAACTTCTACCTACTGTTGAAATCGGTCTCTAAAAAGCTCACTGTGATACACAATAGCATTCAGATACAACTGACATTCTTGTATAGTACAGTAAGCAATGTCATCAAAAAAAGTAGAACAAAAATTGAGGGTTTTTTTTGAGTGATGTCCCATAAAACAGTTGTGACAGTTGCACTTACAATTTAGAGAATGTTAAGACAGTTTCAAAAAATGAGCCAAAGTGATTGAGAAAACTGTGAGCGGCAGCACTGCGGATGGAAACACCTTGATGATGAGAGAGGTTAACAGAGAATGGCCAGACTGGTTTGAGCTGACAGAAAGGCTATGGTAACTCAGATAACCATTCTGTAATTGTAGTGAGCAGAATAGCATCTCAGAATGCACAACACATCGAATCTTGAGGCGGATGGGCTACAAGAGCAGAAGACCACGTTGGACACTTTTTTTGGGACCATAGTGTTACTAATAAAGTGTGTATACAGACGACAAACCCAGCGATTGCTAGGAAAATATAGACAAATCATATATTTTCTTTCTTTTTATTCTAGACATCTCTCTTATTCTTATTTTCTGCAGTGTTTAAGCAAAAGATGTTAGTGTCCATATACAGTTGAAGTCAGAAGTTTACATACACCTTAGCCAAATACATTTAAACTCAGTTTTTCACAATTCCTGACATTTAATCGTAGAAAACTTTGCCTGTCTTAGGTCAGATAGAGTCACTACTTTATTATAAGAATGTGAAATGTCTGGATAATAGTTGCAGAATAACAGCTTTTCTTTCTTTCATTACATTCCCAGTGGACCAGAAGTTTACATACACACTGTTGGTATTTGGTGGCATTGCCTTTAAATTGTTTAATTTGGTCAGCTTCTACAAGCTTCTCACAATAAGTTGCTGGAATTTTGGTGCATTCCTCCAGACAGAACTGGTGTAACTAAGTGAGGTTTGTAGGCCTCCTTGCTTGCACATACTTTTTCAGTTCTGCCCACAAATTGTCTATCAGATTGAGGTCAGGGCTTTGTGATGGCCACTCCAATATCTTGCCTTTGTTGTCCTTGAGCCATTTTGCCACATCTTTGGGTGTATGCTTGGGGCCATTGTCCATTTAGAAGACCCATTTGTGACCGAGCTTTAACTTCATGGCTTATGTCTTGAGATGTTGCTTCAATATTATCCACATAATTTTCCTTCCTCATGATGCCATCTATTTTGTGAGGTGCACCAGTCCCTCCTGCAGCAAAGCACCCCCACAACATGATGCTGCCACCCACATGCTTCACGATTGGGATGATGTTCTTCAGCTTGCAAGCCTCACCATTTTTCCTCCAAACATAATGGTGGTCATTTTGTTTCATCAGACCAGAGGAAATTTCTCCAAAAAGTAAGATATTTGTCGCCATGTGCACTTGCAGACTGTAGTCTGGCTTTTTATGGCAGTTTTGGAGCAGTGGCTTCTTTCTTGCTGGGCAGCATGTCAGGTTATGTCGATATAGGACTTGTTTTACTGTGGATATAGATACTTGTCTAACTGCTTCCTCCAGCATCTTCACAAGGTCATTTGCTGTTGTTTTGGGATTGATTTGCACTTTTGGCACCAAACTATGTTCATCTCTAGGAGACAGAATGTGTCTCATTCCTGAGAGGTATGATGGCTGCCTGGTTCCGTGGTGTTTATAATTGCGACTATTGTTTGTACAGAGGAACATGGTACCTTCTTGTGTTTGGAAATTGCTCCCAAGGATGAACAAGACTTGTGGAGGTTCACAATTGTTTTTCTGAGGTCTTGGATGATTTCTTTTGATTTTCGCATGGTGTCAAGCAAAGAGGCTTGACACCACGCTTGACATCATTTTCTGGAATTTTCCAAGCTGCTCAAAGGCACAGTTAACTGGAATTGTGATATAGTCAATTAAAAGTGAAACAATCTATCTATAAAAAAATGTTGGAAAAATTACTTGTGTCATGCACAAAGTAGATGTCCTAAACAACTTGCCAAACTATAGTTTGCTAATATGAAATCGGTGGAGTGGTTAAAAAATTAGTTTTAATGACTGTATGTTTTAAATGTACTGTATGTAAACTTCTGACTTCAACTGTATATGCTCACTGTGTCTTCGCTACTGTTGTTAAAATAAACGCACATGGAACTCTACTTACAGTAAATCAGGCTTTATGCAGCGTGTCATATCTATAGCGGGGGAGAGAGGCAACCCACAATGAACAAGAATGAGGTGCGTTCAGTGCTAAAGAAAAATATTAGTTGATAAGGTGCCGAAAGTTATCTATCTACGCCAATGAGCATTTAAGCTTTTTAAGTTTGCAGCTCCATTATTTTGATGCGCTACTCACTTAAACTGTAGAAATGGTCAGATGGGCCAATCTTTGCCATTATGTCTCGTGGTCCACTAATTAGTGACCGCTGCTTTATGATGCAATGGGTCTACATCACTTTTTCTCAGCCAACATCCTTTCTTCATCTATTCAATTGCACATAGTGTCATGTACACTTGGACTGAGAAATTAAGACAGTAGATCGATAATGCAAAAACCTGTGGTAGTTAAATTATAACTGCCCTTGTAAACATACTCAATGACATTCATACATTTTAAAACATGTTTCTAGATTCTCTTACTTGATTTTGTTTAATTTGCAGACAACTGAGTTTCACCTAAATGACAACTGTAGGACTCTGAGCAGTGCATCATGGGCCTTGGCCTCTCCGAACAGTCTACGCTACCAGTCCGTTAAACATCCAGCCCTCTCCCATCCCTTCCACCATGCCTGCCAGTCCAACAGAGCTCCCAGCCTGGAGGAGGATGAGTGGGAGGAGGTCGTCAGCCTTTGTGTCCTGCTCAAACCTGGGGAGACCGATGAGCAGCACACCATGGTGGAGGTACCACTGCTCGGGCAGACCAAGTTAAGCGAGCTTCTGGCTTTGGGGCCCAATAGACCTTTTGACTTGCTTTTTACTTTAACCACTGTTGATGGTAGCAGAGATGATGATATAAGCATTACCAGAAAGATAGGGACTGAGATAAAGCCCCAGCAGGAGCTGAGGGAGAGAGGCTCTTTCAGGAATCTGTTTGAGACGGAGGGATGTCCCACCCCGTTTATGTTGGGATCTTGCTTCTATTGCTTTCATTGCCCAGAGACAGAGTCTCACTCAGAGACAGAGGACAAAATAAGACTGGGACAGGAAGAGCAGAGCTTCTATCCAGCCCTCCATGTCACACATTGCAGCCATGCTGAGATGGTGAGTGTGGACAAGAGTTCGAGTCAGAAGGACATGGAGAATGAGGAGAAACTTGCCCTGATGTACGAAAAGTTGAGAGTGGAGGTAAGACACTAGTCTCGAAATGCTCATGTGTGGGTTTGGGTCCTTTTTTACTGACTTATCCATACTGTGTTGCAGCTGCCCAGTTTCTTTGTGAAAAATCATGACTACAGCTTATACTCTGAAGATGTTGTGTTCATCAATGGTCTTCTGAACACCAAGACAAGGTATGCAGCTTCTAGATACATGTCCTTCTACATCTTTCACCTCAGATTCAGTTATACATGCTGTCACTGAACCTTAGAATCTGAACCCTAGAATCTTTTTGTACTGAAGAGGTTGAAATCTTTGTAGCTCAGCTAGTAGAGCCTGACGCTAGGAACTAGAGGTCGACCAACTGTGGGTCATGCCAAAACCAATATCTAAGGTGGTGGAAAACGCAGATATCCGATTAATCGTCTGATAGTTTTTAAAATCTGTTTATTGAATGTTTAATTTTTTTTTGTCTTTTCTTGCCATTACTTTGTGATACAGTAAGTCCACTAAAATGCTTTACCACCAGAGGCTTATGTAATTAGAAATGTTCTTGAAGAAACTGGAATTGTGTACCTTTTTTTGTGAATAACAACAAATGAGCAGCTTTGTAGCCAATTGTTGAATGATTGTCGCCACCATGGTGGCGTAGTGGCTAGAGCACAAGGCTGCTAATCAGAAGGTCGCTGGTTCGAACCCCACGGTCACCACCATTGTGCCCTTGAGCAAGGCACTTAACTCCAGGTTGCTCCAGGGGGATTGTCCCTGTAATAAGTGTAAGTCGCTTTGGATAAAAGTGTCTGCCAAATGCAAAAATGTAAATGTAAATGTAGTATTGGCTTGTTATTGAAGTACCGACATCCCAACAAGCCATTGCTGATTGTTTTGTCTGCTTTGTATCTCTGAAGGGGCCGTGTAGCATACCAGCTGGCTCTGACACTTTGGCGATTGATGTGTCTGTGTTACTACGCGGAGGCTCAGCTTGAAGTGCTGAAGTTGACCAAGCATCAAGAAGACGGCTCCATCAAAGCTCGCTGGAGAGTCAAAGGCCTTCCCTTCCACTCCCTTCTGGTGTTCTTCTACAAAAAAGACAAGAGCCAACTTTACAAGTAAGACATGCTCTGACAGCTCCTTTAATCAGACCAATAGCTTGTTATTAAACCACTCTATTTTTTTCCAGAACATATGATGCATTCTCCACCTTCTATCTTGGCTCTGATGGACGAATACACTGTCATAAAGTTGAAAAGGTGAGCTTGCTTTCTGCTAAGTGTGATTAAGCCAGCAGAAGTCCCTTTCAGGACCAAACGGGTCTATAAGTTGCGTTGAAGTTTTTAGTCTGACCCTAACCCTTGTTTCCGTGGTTAACCGTAAATGTTTGTCTGTGCTCTGGTGGGCAGGTTATGCAGGCTCGCCCTCCCTTGCTGCCAAAAGTGACCTCAGTGCTGGCCGGAGCTGTGGTGGCTCTGGGCATTCAGGAACACCGACCAGCCCTCAACCTGCTCCCACTCCTGCTGTCTTCACTCCGACAGGCCCGAGCCTGAGCTGCAAAGATGAATACAGCACTTCCTGTAGATTTGTATGATCAGGAGGACATGTGTTTGGTGACTCCGTTAAAAAGACTGAAAAAGATGCAGAGTGTAAGATTCAGAGAGAGCTATATTGATTGTCCTGAGTGAATTTCAGGAAAAAGAACAAACGATTTACAACTAATACCACTTGAAATCATCTCCGGTGTCCATTCTTGAATTTCCACTATTTGAATGACATGCACTGATAGCAGATCAGTTCTAAGCACAACTTCATCCTGCACTCATGCAGATGTAACCACTTTCAAAGCTTAGCTTATTACACTATAAGACAGGATAACTCAATAGCCCTTGTCATTTGAGCTATCATTCATTAAACAGAAGATTAATGCTTTTTATCGCACAACTCTTTAACACAATTGTGGTAAATAATGTAAATGTAAAAATGCAAGCTTTGTTAAAACGATGTCCAAATAATTACATGTCCAGATCACATTGACAATTATAAACCAGCAGAGGAGGGGTTCTAATAGAAATCGGTTATGGGATGGTAAATAAGTCTGGATCGGCTTACGTTGTAATATGTGCTTGATTTATATATTTTTGTATTTATATATTCATTGCCGATTTCATCAGTTGTGTTGATTGAATAAAGAGAGAATGCTCCAAGGATTTCACTCTATGCTAATTTATTTATTAAAGGGAGTTCACCCAAAAATAATATTCTCTCATCATTTACTCACCTTCATGTTATCCCAGATGTTTGACTTTATTTTTTTGAGCACAAAGATTTTTAGAAATATATTTCAGATCAATACAATGCCAATGAATGGTGGCCAGAACTTTGAAGGTCCAAAAAGCACATAAAGGCAGCATAAAAGTAATCAATATTACTCCAGTTCTTTAATTAATGACTTCTGAAGCGATATGATAGGTGTGGGTGAGAAACAGATCAATATTGAAGCCATATTTGACTATAAATTATATTCTCTGCCCAGTAGTTGGTGATATGAATGAAGAATGTGAAAGTAAAAAAATATAATTATAGTAAAAAAAAATAATAATTACTTCAATATTGATCTGTTTCTCATCCACACCAAGACATGGATTAAATCACTGGAGTCAGATGGATTACTTTTATGATGCCTTGATGTGATATTTGGACCTTCAAAGTTCTAGTCACCATTCACTTGCATTGTATGGACCTACAGAGCTGAAATATTCTTCTAAAAATCTTAATTTGTGTTAAGAAAGAAAGAAAGTCATACACATCTGGGATGGCATGAGGGTGAGTAAATAATGAGAGAATTTTCATTTTTTGGTGAACTGTCCCTTTAAGGAGCATAAATTAATAAGTCTTCAGGGTTGCTGCCTTTTAAGGGAAAATTATGCCAGGGATTGCCTTTGAGAGTTTAAAAGTGTAGTTTCCTTTCAGGACTTGTGCTTGTTTGCCTGTTTGTCAATTGTTAACAGTTTCCAACCGATATAACTGACATTGCCAAATCTAGTACTGCACTGGTCTTAATTAAAATGCCATGCCGTCCATGTAAACTAAAACACTATGTAAAACTATGTGCTTCCAAAATGAATTTTTTTCCCGATCCTTAACATTGCATGGATTATTTTTAACGAGGTTAATTGTTCTGTTCAGATAAGATTTATCTCCCCCAGTTCAACAATTGGCTTTTTGTCTGCTCATTTGTTGTTATTCACAAAAAAAGGTACACAATTCCAGTTTCTTCAAGAACATTTCTAATTACATAAGCCTCTAGTGGTAAAACATTTTAGTGGACTTACTGCATCACAAAGTAGAAAAACTCCATTCAGAACACACCTGTCTCTGTGCTTGTAAATGGACAATAAAGCATGAAACATCTGGTGATGTGCGATTGCTTCTGCTCAAGTTAACCAAAAAAACCTGGTGTGAAAATAAAATGCATATTGACCATCAGTAGCTTTGGTCTCTATTCTTCTATATTGCCAAATTCCAGCAATCTATTTAAAACCTAGCCTATATTTTATTTACATTTACATACATATTATGTTTACATTTGGCATTTTTAGAAACTGTCATCTTTTGCACTACTGTGTACTGGTCAGCCCTGCACTTTCTCTCACTGTGCCTATTGTCCTGTTCATTGTCAGTAATGTATTGTACTCTCCTGTACTTTTTCTCACGTTTGCACGTGCACTTTATATAGGCATGTTATTTAGTCTGTGTAGTCTCATGTGGTTCTGTGTTTGTCCTATGTTGTTTTATGTAGCACCAAGGTCCTGGAGGAACGTTGTCTCATTTCACTGTGTACTGTACTAACTGTATATGGTTGAACGACAATAAAAACCACTTGACTTGATTTGACTATATCATCGCAACTGATTGGACACAAACCATGTTGATTGCGATTAAATGGATTCTTCAGAAAAGCCTGCAACTGCGTGCGAAACCAGTTCATCCAAATTAAACAACCTGATTTAACCGACTGGTGCTCAATTGAGACATTGAGGGTACTCTCTGGATTTGGGTATTATGATAATTATTTTATTTACTAAATAATCAATTGTACAGTATATAATGGCACTTTTAATTAAAGTGATATTCCTGGTTCAATACAAGTACAGCTTTTTGGCATAATGGTTATTACTACAAAAATGTATTTCGACTCGTTCCTTTTTTTTCTTAAAAAAACCAACATAAATCGACGTAACAGTCAGGCACTTACAATGGAACTGAATGGGGGCAATTTTTAGAGGGTTTAAAGGCAGAAATGTAAAGTTTATAATTTTTTAATATATACATTCTGATAAAACAAGTGTAATTTGAGCTGTACAGTTGTTTAAATCGTTGTTTTTACATTCGTTTTAGGGTTTGTTGACATTACATCGTCATGGAAACAAAGTTGTAAATTTGCTCTAACTTTACCCAGAAAAGGTTAGTACGTGATTTTTATCACACTAAAATCATGCTTGTTAAGTCTTGTGGTTATACTTTTGAAACAGTAAGTATTTTAAAGTCTACGGATTGGTCCCATTCACGTCCATTGTAAGTGCCTCACAGTAACGAGGGACGAGCCAAGGTTCATTTGACTTGTAATCAACATTATGCCATAAATGCTTTGAGCTTAATATGTACTGAACCCGGAATATTCCTTAAAGAGGGTATAAAATAGGGCTTTAAAATCAATGTCTTTGTTCTTTTTCAACAGCAGGCCAGTGAAAATACATGCTTAACCTTCAGAAAAAGTTGTTTGTCCACCTCAGGAGGGCATAATATACACTGAGCCCTTTTATTTTGTGGTTTGTAACCCTGTTTGATGCTATTTCTTACAATAGCCGAGAGCAGCATTGAACGGTTGAGCTTGACAAAATACAGCACTACAGTTGAGGTAAAATGTAAAGAAAAAATTGGACTTCCTGCTATGCTATAGAAAAGGTCCTGATGATTTTACTTCCTGGGTGCCACAATTGTATTGCTTTAAGAAAGTAATGGGACACCAATTTGTGGTAACATGTGAAAGATATTTTTGTTAAACTAAACCATAGCAAATAGCATCGAGGGGCCGGATTCACCAAAACCTTTTTAAGGATAAAATATACGTTTGTAAGAATGTTGTGCAATTTTGTATTTTATTTTATTTTTTTTTTTTTTGGGAATACAGCAAATTTGTAACTTTGTTTCTTAAAGTTATAAAATACCAAGAAAATAGTAGTAAAGAACAATTTTTTATTAAAAATGTTTCGTGAATTCGGCCCGTTTCTGTCTGGCTGAAACATGGAGGCAAGACAGCTGTTTTTTTAAACTACAAGTAATTGTAGACATGGACCATTTTTATTTCAGAACAGCCACGTTTTTCAGCAACATGAATTTGGGAGCCAACAATTTGTTTCTGGCATGCAAGAAATAATTACAAATAACAGCAAATGTATCATTATAACTAAATACAAGTCCTAAGTGATGAATTGTGCAGTGCTGTACATCCATTTCTCATGTTCAATAATATGTTTGTGCCTTGTAAACATCAAACTTGGTTTTCTCGTGGCATTATCTACACATTTAGATGGTCAAGCTGAAATGAATTATCATTGTGTATTTGTCCCTGAATTACAAGTTATCATTGCTATTATTAAAACAACTTATTACAACAATATACAACTAATTTACAATGGACAGGGACACGCGTGAATTCTACCAGTGTAAATCTGGCGTTGAGATGACACGTGACATTGACAATGTCTTAGATGTGGTTACTGAAAACAGTGCCTATTGCATACAACGTAAAAGGAATTAAGTCTAGTTTCTTCACAGCATTCCGGCTCCTCTATAACAGTCTAGTTCACCGGCTCTGTCTATATTTAGTCACTATCCACATATTTGACCCTGGAAACATCTGAGTTGCGTGTCAGTCTGATTTAAAAATGACTGGTTCCCTTAAAGCATGAGACGCTATTGGCTGTTTCCTGCGAGACATCATGATCATGGCCGTGCGTTTGACGAAGAGAAGACAGATGTGTAAACGGAGCTGTTTTTTAGGAGTCCTCAGAGAAAGCTCTGTGTGTGTTGGGGAATCGCTGCTGGTTATAGTCCGGATCATCACTCAGTCTTTTTTTTACATCACTTTTCACCTGTAAGACAAATTAAGAATGAAATATAAATTTTCTGGTAAACACATATATAAAATATATATATATATATATATATATATATATATACACACACACACACTCACCTAAAGGATTATTTGGAACACCTGTTCAATTTCTCATTAATGCAATTATCTAATCAACCAATCACATGGCAGTTGCTTCAATGCATTTAGGGGTGTGGTCCTGGTCAAGACAATCTCCTGAACTCCAAACTGAATGTCAGAATGGGAAAGAAAGGTGATTTAAGCAATTTTGAGCGTGGCATGGTTGTTGGTGCCAGACGGGCCAGTCTGAGTATTTCACAATCTGCTCAGTTATTGGGATTTTCACGCACAACCATTTCTAGGGTTTACAAAGAATGGTGTGAAAAGGGAAAAACATCCAGTATGCGGCAGTCCTGTGGGCGAAAATGCCTTGTTGATGCTAGAGGTCAGAGGAGAATGGGCCGACTGATTCAAGCTGATAGAAGAGCAACTTTGACTGAAATAACCACTCGTTACAACCGAGGTATGCAGCAAAGCATTTGTGAAGCCACAACACGCACAACCTTGAGGCGGATGGGCTACAACAGCAGAAGACCCCACCGGGTACCACTCATCTCCACTACAAATAGGAAAAAGAGGCTACTATTTGCAAGAGCTCACCAAAATTGGACAGTTGAAGACTGGAAAAATGTTGCCTGGTCTGATGAGTCTTGATTTCTGTTGAGACATTCAGATGGTAGAGTCAGAATTTGGCGTAAACAGAATGAGAATATGGATCCATCATGCCTTGTTACCACTGTGCAGGCTGGTGGTGGTGGTGTAATGGTGTGGGGGATGTTTTCTTGGCACACTTTAGGCCCCTTAGTGCCAATTGGGCATCGTTTAAATGCCACGGCCTACCTGAGCATTGTTTCTGACCATGTCCATCCCTTTATGGCCACCATGTACCCATCCTCTGATGGCTACTTCCAGCAGGATAATGCACCATGTCACAAAGCTCGAATCATTTCAAATTGGTTTCTTGAACATGACAATGAGTTCACTGTACTAAAATGGCCCCCACAGTCACCAGATCTCAACCCAATAGAGCATCTTTGGGATGTGGTGGAACGGGAGCTTCGTGCACTGGATGTGCATCCCACAAATCTCCATCAACTGCAAGATGCTATCCTATCAATATGGGCCAACATTTCTAAAGAATGCTTTCAGCACCTTGTTGAATCAATGCCACGTAGAATTAAGGCAGTTCTGAAGGCGAAAGGGGGTCAAACACAGTATTAGTATGGTGTTCCTAATAATCCTTTAGGTGAGTGTGTGTGTGTGTGTATATATATATATATATATATATATATATATTACACAAATTATTTTAAAGTATTGCAATAGTTTATGTCATGGTATTATATTGATATCAGTTTTTCAGATGGATGTTTTTGGTCCCACTTCATATTAGCAGTATTTAACTTTTTTTTTTCGGTGAAAAAGACACACAACAACTCAAAACAAGTGTAACAAAGCAAAATAAGTAAATGCACAATCGATTATTTCAATTGAACCAAAATGGAAATGCAGAAATACCAATGCATTTAAGCCTATAATAGATCGGCTGTTTCATTTGTAAGGATCTCCACCCCTACATTGTGGTAGACAGCAAGGGTATTCGTGTAAAGATATGCTGTTGCGTCAATTTTTTTCATGGATACTGATTGTGTCTACGCTCTGTGATGAAGTTAAGCAGGAAAATAACCAATATAATACCGTTTCGCCAGGTCCTCAATCTCACCGCTAGTAATAATCTAAAACCCTTTCTTACCTGTTGCGTGTATGCTTCCTGTAGCTCTGGTGCCTCTAGATCCCCCTGTAGGCTGTCTGGGGTAGTAAAGGGCCGAACCCCTGCTGCTCTAGCAGCTCGACTCACGGCCTCAGAGAGAGAGAGGTGAGGGCCCTCACCCTGTGCAGTCTATGAGATAAAACACATAGAAGTATGAACGTATTGGGAAAAAATCGAATGCAAGCCAGACAATATCTGCTGCAATATATGTAAAGGAAGGATTTCAGTTCAGAGCAATGCAGAGATTTCCTGAATTGTTCATTTTGCATTAGGTCATACAGTATGTCAGAGAATGCCATTTCAATTAGGGAGGTGCAACAGAGTAACAATTCTATGACCAAAGGTTGAGAAAATTGCAAATTTGGTGCAACGTACTCTGACAAAGCATCCACTAAAAGTGAGAATTTCAGAACGGCAGGTTTATTTGTGCTTTTGGAAATTCTTTTGCTTTCTGATTTCAAAACAACCTGGCTCTCTCCACACTCTCAAAACTCATCCTACGACTCAACTAAACACAAAAACCCATCTTCAGTCTGACCCATTAGATACTTTAATGTTAATAACAGTAACACATCCTGCAGGTGGCTCCTGTCAAGTGACTCAAAGCTAATATTTTATTGGTCAGGGCATCTCTGGGCAAATAATTTAATAATTAAAATCGCCCTCACTGTAAAAAAAAAAACATGCTTTGTCAGCATGCAAATGTCCACTTGAGGTGTGAATGTCTTCATAGGAATCAATTGTTTGATTGTCATGCACAGGAAACAAGTTCCAAGAGGTCCGGTCTCTACATTTCCTTCTCAGCAAAGGCCCAGATAATAATACGTAACTTACACTGTCATATGGCTATGAAATTATATAATACATTTGGAATTTTTCCCCTTGTCTCCCCAATTTGGAATGCCCAATTCGTGGTGGTGCGGTTACTTTCCTCAATCTGGGGGGCGGAGGACAAGTCTCAATTGCCTCCGGTTCGGAGACCATAGATCTGCGCATCTTATCAAGTGGCTCGTCATGCATGACACTGCGGAGATGGCGCTTGTGGAGGCTCATGCTACTCTCCGCGATCCATGCACTCCAAGCTTTCCTTGCCACTCATGCCATGATGAAATCTCCGATTCATTTTCCAAAAATTAGAACCAAAATCTGTTTATTTATTATGAAAGGCTCGTAACATGCTGATTAATAAAGCAAAATTTAGACAGAAAAAAAATTGATTGTCTAAAAGTGCCAAGTTAACTTGTCCTGACACAATCCTGGCTTAGCTGAACTGGCTGAATCACACATCAGACAGATAAAGAGTTTCACTTTGTTTCATTTTTGTTTTCTGCAGTATTTAAGCAAAAGATGCCAGTATCTGTAGCATTGTCTCTTTTAATGTTGTTAAAATAACCGTGCCTGCAACTACGCACAGTAATTTAAGCTTTATGCAACACCTCTATAGCGGGGAGAGCGTTCAGCGCTAAGGAATAATCATGAAATATTTCTCTCTATCGTTGAGCGTGCTTTATTCCCGCTCTGTATGCCATACAAACGTATGCTTAGACAATCACGTGGCCAGGAGTTAGATAACTAGCACAAAGATTTAGATCTCAGTCCAGATTGAACTGTCCTTCGGTCCAGATCTGGACCAGAGTCCGCCTATTGAGTACACCTGCTTTAGTGTTTAGGTGCCATTAGTGATCTACAGAAATTTTGGGTGCATGTATGCAAGTGTTGGCATGAAATGAGCACTGACCTTCCTCCTCTTGGCTGGCATTCCATGCAAATAAGCATCAGACAGAGGTGGCTGCGCTTTTATCTTCCTCTGCGTCAGCATGTCATGTCTAATGATGGGTACCCACTCCTTAAAAAATAATTACACATACACATCAAAACAGTTTCTTTATTATTTTCTTAAATAAAAAAGTAAAATGGTTAATAAAGTAAGACTCTCACAGGTGGAACTGCTGCTGCCCATGGCTCCACCTCTCCATTTGACTCCACCCTCTCTGTTATTGCCATGGCACCTCGTGTTTCATCTAACAATGGCCTGTGTCGTGGTTCTTCACCATCAGCAGCATCTCCTGTGGATGACATGACTCCATCTGCAGTGGTAGCAGGGGCAGGAGACAGACTCTCCTCCATCTGGAACATCAGTTTAAGCACATTCTGTATTACTGCAATAACAATCAGCTTTAAGTGCAGATACAGAACCAGATCTGCATAGGCATTAAAGGACCGTCATTTTGGAAAGGCCAACAGTACAGTTAACCACTGTTCTTGGAACTCTTGATGTTAAATGAAGGCAGTATCGGATGGCATACTGTATACATGATTCCATGGTCTTCTAATTCAAAAATAAAAGCGAAAACATGCCACCATGATGCTGGAGAGTTGTAGGTGGTTACCAAGGCACTGCTATGAGGTTACTTAGGTGTTCTGAGTCGTTATGAGGTGGTTGCTCACTGGCCCAAGCCAAAAAGAGCCTGTCTTAAAGTATTTATTTTCCCCATCCATTATCATCCACCGGATGGAAATCATTTGTACAATTGCTTAGAATAGTAATAGCACAACTCATTTAAACAAGCTGCGCGATTTGAGGTATCATTCATGTGCGTAGTACAAACACTTGAGAAAGGTACGCCAAAGAATGCTCTTAGGGTTAGGAGTTTGTTCAAGTGCCTAAACCCATATATGAATGATTGTAATGATGATGTGATGCCTGCCTTAGCAGGGTATGGAGTGGGTTAAATGCACAAGAGGATCAGGAGTTTTTAGGAACAATATCATTCTTAGAAAACCTGAGCAAGCTTCAAAGAAAATATAACAATTTCAGACTGGTCCCTGTTAACAGCATATGGTTCTTAACCTCACGTGGACATTTGCTATACACAACGCATCATTTGTATTAATTTAAACCAACTGAATACTGTTTATCAAATCAATCAAATCAAATCACTTTATTGTCACACTACTGTGTACACGAGTGCAACAGTAGGTGAAATTCTTGTGTGCTGTTCCGAGCAACATTGCAGTAATGACAGTGACGAGACATAAACCACTTTACAATAAACAACATATTTACACAAAACAATTTACATAACAAATGTACACAATACACAATTTCCCATTTACAACACTCTAGACTGTAATTTAAGGGTTAAACGTCTGATGCACCAATTCACATGACACAACAACATGATGTCGATGTCCGTGAAGTGCTTCTCTGGGAACAGAGCCAAAAAAAGAGACTCTGGTAAGAAAGTGTCTCTAGTTTGTTTGATATGCCGCTTTAAAAAAAAATATTTTTCACACATCAGTACGCTGATAAACAATGTCCACATATGTGGATTTTGTGAAATTATTCCCTCAAGTTGAAAAAAAACATTTTTATTAACTTTCAACATTAAAGGTGGAGTAAGCGATTCCTGAGAAAGACTCTTGATCTTTGAACTCAACAGCCAAACAAACACACCCATCCTTTCAGTACTCCTTCAGTAGCTCCGCCCCCCCCCCCCCCCCCCCCCCCCAAATTCATGCACGTGCAATATTGTTGTGTGGATCGGTCTGATCCACTTTGTTTTTTTTCCCATTTACAGAACCAGAGCTGTGTACAAACACCAGATTTTCTATTCAGTGCACACACAGAACAGACAGCTAGCAGAATGTGAAGAGATATTCACAGAATTTTACAAAAAGTGTATTGGATTAAAATGACTAACTCCAGGGTCCTGGGTAGCTCAGTGAGTAAAGACGTTGACTACCACACCTGGAGTTCGTAAATTCGAATCACAGGGTGTGCTGAGTGACTCCAGTCAGGTCTCCTAAGCAACCAAATTGGCCAGGTTGCTAGGGAGGGTAGAGTCACATGGGCTAACCTCCTCGTTGTCGCTATAATGTAGTTCTCGCTATCGGTGGGGCACTTGGTGAGTTGTACGTGGATGCCGCAGTGGATGGCGTAAAGCCTCCACATGCGCTATATCTCCGCGTTATGGTATGGTATATGGGAACACGCTCAACAAGCCACGTGATAAGATGCGAGGGTTGACGGTCTCAGACATGGAGGCAGCTGAGATTCATCCTCTACCACCCGGATTGAGGTGAGTCACTACACCACCATGAGGACTTGGGAATTGGGTAATCCAAATTGGGGAGAAAAAAAAAACACTTACTCCACCTTTAATACATCTGTGGGTCATTTCACTTAATTTTAATATAAAAAAAAAAATTGTATTTTATCGTCACTGTACAATACGGTGCTATTCATTAACATCAGTGAATACATTCTTATATTCATTGCATTTTCACATTGAGAATTAATGGGATAATCCAAAAGCTGAAAAATTTGACTTTCAGAGGCTTTATATGGAGTTAGGATGCTTAGGAGTTAGGAACTTTTCCGAGACCAATGCAGACAGTGGAGATTAAGTCATTCACAAAATAGGGAGCAAGGGAGTGTCCTATTTGCTCTCTATGCAACACTAAGTGCATTCAATCCAAACTTCCTATCAAAAGTTCAGTTTCAGGCGGCAAAAGAAGTTTGGACCACTCAAAATGTTAGGCAGACATGGGACAATGGTAATCAGTACTGAGATTCAGAATTTATAATGTATCGTTTTATTTTAACATGGTTGGAAGTGATTGGATTATGCTGGCCATTACAATGAATCAGAATTATTTATGCTAATCTCATGTACTGTCAATAATGTCTCAAAAACATGAATAACCAATTATAAATCCTACCGATAACAAAACCATTTTTCCATTACTTGGAAGTGAATTCCAAGATTAAATTAAATCCTAGAGCTCATTCATTTCCAGACTATTCAACTGTTCAAATAAATCAGACTTCAGCTTAATAGAGCAAGATGGAATAAAGAAGGTGGCATGTAAACAAGATTGGTTTTCTGTTCAAACTCACCTCTACATTCATATTCTCTGACTGTGTGTCTGCTTGTGAGTCTGACACTGTTCTCCGAGAAGACTCGCCCTGTAAACGAAAGAGATAATAGAAACGGATTCACTTCATATTTACCCAGTTTGTGAGTGTATCCTGTACGTGTTGCACCAGCTACTGGACAAGTCGATAAAAGGGATGGTTCACCCGAAAATTTATATTGCAGTTGTTTAATCCATGTCTTCTGAAGCGATAGCATAGGTGTGGGTGAGAAACAGATCAATATTTAAGTCCTTTTCTACTATAAATCTCAACTTTCACATTCTTCTTTTGTTTTTGGCCATTTGCAGGGGGGAGAATTGATGGTAAAGGTTAATAGTAGGCCACTATTCACTTGCATTGTATGGACCTAAAGATCTGAAATCTTCTTCTAAAAATCTTTGTTTGTGTTCAGTAGAAGAAAGAAAATCATACACATCTGGGATGGCATGAGGGTGAGTAAATTCTGCTACTAGTTGATGTGGTGGGTCTCTTTCGACTAGTTGTGGATCAAATTACTTAAGTTGCACTTGTTCTATATGGTGGCAGCAGAGGGAAAATTCAGTGTATTTGAGGTCAAATATATTTATAGATATTTTTGGCGAAAGTGACATTTAAAGTTACATTTCATTAGAGCTGAAAAATGTCTAGCTATTATTGCAAATTAAAAATTATTTTAGGTTTATTATGGTATTTTTATTTTTGTTTTGTTCTTTGAATAATAAGTCACTAAAAATACAATTGGATAATTTTTTTGGTGGTAGAGCCAGCAGAAATGTTGGCAGGGCAAAGCTGAACTACTGGCCAGCAGAAGAAAAAAAATCCTATTGTTGGGCCCTGTCTAGTATCCTAATGAAAGTGTAGGGGAAAAAAGATATTTTTACAGACAATAACCATACAATGCTTTGGTAATACTATGCCTGTAAAGCTGAACTGAACTGAATGCGAGTGAAGGACCTGTGTGTAGATGACATAATGCTGGATATGATCTTCTGTAACTGGATTGTGCTCCAGAATCACATGCAGCCTCATGGACATCATACTGGTCAACCAGTTTACCAGACTGGGGTTCACTTCTGCTGACATCCTCCTCTGTGTGAGGAACAACAAATGTCAAAATATACACATTCAATAGAAAGCCAAAATAAACTTCTGACAGAAGTCATCAGTGGATCTTACAATTCTGTGGTTGATGAGGGCGATTAGAGCCCTTTGCTCTCCTCTCAAGCAGTAAAGATTGAGGGCCAGACACTCAAATAGACCCTGAGTGCACAGATACAGCAGATGCTGTCCAAATGTGTTATCTGGAAAGATCAGAAAGATCTCATCATCAGATTCTGAATAGTGTCTGTAGGGTCTATAGTGGTGTTTGTGCTCGAGTGGATAGTGTAGTGGTAACCTGTGCAGCGGAGAATGTGTGTGGCCACACGTGTAAACTGCTGTCTCAGGAAGGACATGTTGGTTTGGATGATGTCCACTGCCTCCCGAACAGTCACTGTGGACTGGGATGCACACAGCACAGAGATCAGTTAGACAAGTGTCTGTTAAGAGTCTAATGAACAAGCATTACAGTGTAAATGTGTATGAATGACAAATAAAGTACAGACTTACAAAACTCTCTGCAATATACTCTTCCAGTCCATTGATCAGATCATCAGAAGCACTCTAGAGGAGACAATTGATACAGTCAGCCTTTTCAAAATACGGTAAAGTATAGTATATATAAAGAACATAAACAATACAAAACATAAACAATATACAAGAATATAAACATGTCCTTCCAAAGATTTTATAAACGATTCTGTTCAAAAGGTACAATAATATTGGGACCTTTTTTTTTTTTTTCACCTAGAAAAATATATTTTGTTCAAAAATGGCAAGAACCTTAGTGGCAGTTGACAATTATACATCATGCAACATTTGAACATTTGATAGCATGTAATATCATAATCCCTTTACATCAGGCAATCTAATGAGGTAGACAAGGTCACATGTGACTGCAGTGACAGCTCGGACTCACAGCTATGTTGGAGTCGGTGGGTTCTCGGCCCTGCAGATAGTGCTCCGTGAAGAAGGCTGTGAGCTGGGGCTGGATGCGGCTCAGAGGCTGAGGATTACCATGCAGCAGCAGCACCATGTCCACCATAGAGAAACTCTGACACACCAGAGACAGAAGATCTCCAAAGAAACCTTAAAGGGAGAGTTCACCCAAAAATTTAAGTTCTCTCATAATTTACTCTCCCTCATGCCATCCCAGATCTGTATGACTTTTTCTTCTGCTGAATACAAAGATTTTTAGAAGAATATCTGTATGTTGGTCCTTACAATGCAAATTAATGGGTACCAACATTTTGAAGCTACAAAAGGACATAAAGGCAGCATAAAAGTAATCCATACATCCAGTGGTTAAATCCATGTCTTCAGAAGCGATACGATAGGCACGATATGATACACTCCCTTGAAGTATTGCGAGAGACTAATGGAGTTGGTCTAACCAGGGGTCTTAAATTACTTTATTGCGTGTATCCAGATGAAAACTTAGCAGGGCCAAATTTTTTTCCGTATTCATCTTAGCTAGTACTTCAATCGCAAGTAACATGTTACTTAAAACACCCTTAATACTGTGCGTTTATCTATATTAAAGTAGTCACAGGGTTTACTGTATTGAGTTATCATGTATTAAGGTCTGTCCATAAATTTCTTCATAAGAATTGGCTCTTAACTAGCAAAAAATGTTTGAACAATCATTTTAGTTAAAAAAATGCTACTTTTTACAAAATATGAAAACTTTAGGCTTCTCACATAACCCCAGTTCTCTGATAACAGGAGTGAGGTATCTTACTATGGGACTTTTCCTCAAGCATATCCGACACTGGAAGCAATGACACCACGTCTGTCAGCTGACAGCTCGATCACAGCAGTGAGAAGGGAGCCCCACCTCCCTATAAAAGACACCGCCATATGTCTCTTCTTCATTCACTGCATATCTCTTCTCCGTGCAACTGCAAGGAGTGGAGTGTGGTGAGATACCTTACTCCTGTTATCAGTGAACCAGTGTTACGTGAGTAACCTAAAGTTCACTTTCTAACATTTGTTGGTATCTCACTATGGGATATAGCCAACTCCTGTATTGCAGATATACTTGTGCTTCACTGTGTTATTGTTGATTTGTGTGTATATATTTTTGCACATTGGCAGACTGACAACCCACACCAAGGACTGAATGAGCCAATGACGGCTCTGTAACATCCAGTCTGTAAAATCGGACAAAAGTGTGAGGTGAAGCCAATTTGCAGCTGCACAAATGTCCTGGACTGAAATGCCCTTAAACAGAGTGTTGTGGTCAAGGTGTTGACCTATTGTACTCAAGTCAATTCCCACATGACTGGCTGATATGGCAGCTAGATAAACCTTGTCGGTAGAAAAGGCCCTGCCTTTATCCAAAAGTTCCTGAAGAAAACACAAAGCGTCTGTCAGTGAACATAAAAATGGAATAATGTGTCTGTGCACACCAATGCTCAAACACACTCCATTTCCAATCATACGCAGAGCACGTTGAGGCAGCCCTCACACTCTGAATCGTTTCAATCACCCTTGAGGGTATACCCGTGACACTCAAATTTAGCCTCTCATGGGCCAAGCCCAAAGAGCTACTCGTCCCAGGTCGGAGTGAAAAATGTCCTCCCCGTGCTTGAGACAGCAAGTACCTGCATAGCAAGAGCGGCCAAGGCTGGCCGTACAAGAGTTGTATTATTTCTGCCAGCCATAGTTTCCCCGGGCCAGTACAGGGCGATCAATATGATTCAGTGACTGTATTCCCTTCCTCTTCTTAGAGTTGGAATGATTAAACTCAGTGGGGGAAACACGTAAAGTAGCGCGTATGGCCACGGATGCGCTAGAGCATCCACACCCATAGGAGCACTGTCTCTCGCCAGAGAGAAGAACAGATTGCCCACCTCTAAAATGGATTGGGAACACAGAATGTGATGGCTGCGGAGCTAGAGCAGTGACTTTTTTCAAATGCCTTGCAATCTTTTTGAATCGCACTGCTACCTAATCGTACAAACCGTAGCCCCGAAAAGGGCTCTCGGTTCCACCGGGGTGTAGAGGAAGTCTGTCTTATCTCTCTCAGACAAACCCAGCCAAAGAGCCCCTTCGCCTACAACGGTGAGACCCATGCTGCGGCTGCAGCTCTGGACAACTCCTCTTGATGTGCACAGGTTGAGATCCACAATGACTCAGATCTCCACTCACAAATGGCGCATCCAGCACCCCTGCGTCTCTTTGCCACCCCATCTCCTCCATCAGCTTGACTTGATATGCTTTTTTTTTAATCATGTTTTTACCATGGGTAGCAAGAGACCGCAGCCATTTAGTGTCATACAAGTCTATCTCTGCACCCTGGCCTGCCTGCTGTGATGGCCAGTCGATGGAGAGTTTGATTGGCTGCTGTCTGTCTACACATTTCAACCAGGTGCAGCTCTCCCTGAACAGGTGAGGGGGACGCGTCCACTGCGCTGCTCGGCCAAGTATGAGTGGGGAGAATAGCATCATCCTCATCGCCATCGTCCTCCAAAAGAAGATAATCGTCGTAATCCTCTTCTTCCCTGTCCCCCGCCAAAAGGGCAGATTCAAAGAGGGGAGGCAGATCGGTGGAAACTTATTCCATTAAATCGCCCCAGCTGCACTGTTCCTACGGTTGGGGTCTTTCTCCGCTGGCAGCGGAGAATATCAGGGATCCCCATTACTTGACAGTGCGACCCGCATCTTCCTTTACAAAAGTCACAGTACGAACCGAGTACAGTGCGGGCAAAACTCGGGATAAGCGAGTGCAGCCTGCACGTATCTGACCCAGAGACAATATAGAGTGGGTGGGAATTTTTGGGCGAGATCATAGATCCACAAGCGCACGGACGGGAGAGATCCTTACACCGCTGCTTGGTGAGCCAGTTCAACACAACGTGCCTCTCGATTCTGTGTTAATCCCCGGATCTCACCTTAATGTGATAATGCTGAGGTTTAAAATCTCAAATATTTTTTTTCTCTGTCGTTCAGTCTCTTTCGCACACACGCTGGGTCTCTCTCTCTCTCACAGTTTCGCTTTTGACACTGATTCAGATGACAGTGAGTGAGCATTTTCTGGTGATGCAGAGAGATACGGCAGCCTAAACATATCTTTCCCACACCTGGCTCACCACTTGCGGGTGAAGTCTCCATTAGTGCTCCACACAATCAGTTTCTGTGCTAGGATGTGCAGTCGAGTTGAGCATGTACCTCCAGGAAATGTATATATGCCCATTTTAGCCACAGGATGCAGGAAAAACATTAGTGAATTATCAGGAAGTGAAAAGTTTTTTTTTTTTTTTTTAAACAGTTAACTATATATTGCAGAAATTAACACGTTAAATTTCCCAGCCCTAATTAAAATATATAGATTTATATTTATAACCAATGACCTAAATTCAATATTTTTTTTATATACAGTTGTTTTGATTTATATACCATTCACAATGCTTCGTGGGAGTAGTAGTACATTCCTGAAACAAAGAATGTAAGTATCCAGTCTTGTACATTTTAAATAATTGTTTTGCTTTAAAGTATGTAATGTTGCAAATCACTTTGGAGCTGGTTGTTTTGTTCAAGGCTTATTACTCTTTAATGAAGACTTTTTAAATCCCTAAGGAAATGGTGTTCAAGGCCACTGAAAAATTGGGTGGTCACCGTTATTTCCGTTAAGCTTAAAAAAGTGTGCTACTCTTAAAATTGGAACAGTACTGTGGTAGTTCTTTTAAGGAACCAACTTTAAAGAAGCAGATTAAGTTATTAGTGGCCACGTTTACATACAACCAAATAATCCATTTAGAATCTGATTGACAGATCAATCGGATCAAAAAGCCTTCATGTAAACACAAAAATAATCCAATTGAGCTGGATCCGAATGAAATTTCCATCCGATTGAAAGGGGTGGTGTAGACCTAAATTAATCATATTAAAATACAAATATTAGCCTTGTAAACATTTGACTCTGACTACTTTCTCATTCGTATTCAAAATACCTTGTGCTCATGCACAGAGATGTTTATACATAATACTCTTCGCGTGAACCTACAAAGCAATGAATGAGCAAAATGCATTAAGTGTATGCGGGCTCGAACTGAATATTCTGCACGGCACATATGTTCTTTCATGACATCACATAAAAAAAAAAGAATGCTGTGTCATTCTTAATAGGGGCTTTAAGCAGCAGGTGCGGTTATAGCGTTCTGTGTTCCATTGCATATACGTGAAGTCACTCACTTCCTGATGTCCAAACCATAATTTCTAAAGCATTTCTTATTTGCCGTAGTGACGGTCGATCGTACATGACAGATTAGGAAAGTAAATGTTTGATTATGTTTTACAAGATATGATGCAAAGTGAACACAGTCAATAGCCTCCTAACATCCTCCTCAAAGCATGTTAAATTACATGGCTAGAGGCTTTGAATAAAAAAACCTCATAAATATTGGTAGACTATTAATAATAATATTTAGGTTTTAGATGTAGGCTATTTCTATCGTTCTTCTGATAGTTATTTAACATTGCAAGCATCCCTTCTGTTTTAAATAGCCAACCATTTTTTTCCTTGAATGATTAAATGCTCTGTTCCGCTGTCATTATTGCTTAGTGATTTTTCATATCATCCCATTCACAGATGTTTCTTAAAGTCCCTATTATTTTGTTTACATTCAACATCTATAAACTCATTTAAGGACAACTCTCACCCAATATCTTTACTTTATACTCACATCCAGAGATGCCTGCGGTTAGTTTGGAGGAGGAATGGTCATGAGGCAAATATATGGTAAATTCAGACAGGGTATTAGACGCTGCTTCTAAATCATAATTTGCAGAGAAGGGTGAGTAACATAAGAAGAAAGCATTTTCTGGCATATTTTCTTTAGATATCTCAACAAAGCAAAAACACCAATTACAGACTTTGGTGACATTCTCACTTTCTCAGCCTTTCGCTGCTTCTTCAGAACGCAGCGACCGATGCTCTTCGCATGCGAAGAAGTTTGGTTCGGAATACATGTAATGCACATGTAAACGATTATTTGTATCAGATTGCAAATTTTAGGGGACATATAAACAGTACATTCGGAATCTGCAGTCAGACTGAATTTAATCGGATTGACAAAAATTAGTGCATGTAAACATAGCCACTGCAGAACTTCCCCAATCTCTCCACAGTGATACCCGCTCTCTCACCCACTGCATCTCCAGCTCCAGGTGTGAAGAGGTTGCTGGTCTGGGAGAGTCTCTGGATAAACTGGGCGATGCTCTCTGTGTTACCCTGACCAGCCCCCAGAGAGCCCATCATGGTGGACAGGACCCCCTGCACGATGCCTGTGAAGAGCTCAGGGCTCAGGGTCTCTCCACCTCCACTGGGAGGCTGGGGGGTAGTTTGGACAGCTCCTGATGGGGCAGAGGGTGTGGCTTGTGGATTTGCAGACTGTTGATTTGGTGGAGGAAAAACAGGCTGACCAGACTGGAGAGAAAACAGGAAGCTCAACTGAACAAATTTGTTATAATCAGATTACAAAAACACATTCAATAATCAGCTCGCTTTTAAATCAATTATGCCAGGGCATTGTTGTGTGGTTCTGATTTAAAGCATTGCTATGCAATTGTTGGGATGTTGTGGGTGGTTGGAAGTGTGTTACTAGGTGGTTGCTTACTGGCCCAGGTCAAAAGAGCCCATCCCCAAGTCTTTATGCTACATGGCCCCAATATGGCTTGTGTCTTTCCCTCAATTTAGGTCTAACGGATATTTGTTGCCTGTTTTGTTGTCCACCAGGATTTCTTTTATTTCTTTAATTCTGATCACTGTTAAAAATAATAGCAAATCTCTCCTCAACAAGTTACATGATTTGGAGGTATAATTTAAGGACAAAAGACAAAACAGTGCAGGACATTCGTTATGCGACGCTAACAATTTGGTTTAGAAATTTGTTTACATCCCTAACTCCAAGTGTGAGCAACAGTAATACTGACACTTGCATAGCATGTACCACTTATAAAAGCAGTCACCTGAATGAACTCAGTTAAGCCTTGGATGAAGGCAGGGACACCTGGCACAGTCACTGTAACGGTAGGAGCACCTCCAGACACTCCTCCACCCACTCCTCCAACCCCTGCCAAAAGAGAGCCCAGCAACTGAGCAAAGTTATCCCCTGAGCTGCCCACCTGCGACTGACCCACAGATGCCGTGCTGGTGGTGTGGGTGGATGTCTGACCAGATGTGTTGGCCGAGGATGGTGGAGCGGTGGAGGAGGATGAGAAGGAATGGGACGATGACGTTGTGGATGTCTGCACACCTGAGGATGAAAAACACATGGTCATAAAGTAATAATTGTGTAGAAGATCTTAAATAGGAACTGAATAAGACCAAGCGTCTCTAACCTGTGTGCAATGGCAGTAAAAGCTGGCCAACCAAACCACTGACCATCTGTGTGAGAGGAGAGTATGCCATTGGATTGTCCTTGAGGGTGTTAAAAAAAACAAAGAACAGAGGAATGAAAAAAGATATGTTCTTCAGAAATTGAGAGTGGTACTTGCAAAACTCACTGCCATGATCCTAGGGAGTTCTGGGTGGTTGCTTACTGGCTCAATTCAAAAGAGCCCACCACAAACCTCTATGATATTATTTTGCCTGTTGCATCATCCACCAGGGAAAAATACTAAGTCTGATTGCTTATAAAAGTAAATCTCTCCTTAATCAAGCTACGCATGTCATTCTTGTCCATAGCACAAACTGTGCGGGATGAGTTCTGTGCTAAAGTTTAACACTTAAGGTTATGGGTTTGTTCAAATCAATCAAAATAGAAAATGTTCATACTTGGCTAGTCTGTTGTCCAGCTGAGGGGGGCACTGCTGTCCGCAGGTTGACGGTGGGCTGGGGGATTCGTGGGGTTAAGGAAGGCCGTGTGATGACCACCCTGGCCTGAGGTGGCGGAGGGGCCGGACTCTCTCCACTCTGTGCACCAGTGCCAGCAGTGCCATGTTGCTGTCCTGAAGAGGCTGCGGTTGCCATGGTAACAACCTGCTGGGAGATCTGATGCATGATGGCCTGCATGAACTCTGGAGGCAGACCTGGAACGTGAAAAGGTGCTGTGGACCCTTAAGGGGACAGATAAATCGAATACCATGAAGAGACTACCGACACACAAAACATTATTGCATTACCTAAAGCACATTACTGTAATTCTAAACAAAAGATAACAGAGAGCAGCCAATCAACAGCCGCTTGACATTCTAGTCAACAAATAATGCTTTGTTAACGTAATAGGCCACCAAAAACTTTACTCAACTTCATGTCATTCCAAAACCATAGTACTTTCTTCCATGAAACACAAATGCATTCCATGAAAAAAAAAAAAAAAAAAATAAAATAAAAAATAAAAAATTTGAAGAATGTCCAAAGTTCTCTTTTTCATAAAGGAGACAGGGCTCCATAATCAACAATTGACCAAAACATGAGTCTCTACCAATCGTGCACTTTATTCCAAGTTCTCTGAAGCCACACAACAACATTGTGTGAGTAAAAGAATTATATTTCAGTGGCAATTCACTGAAAACTTGAATTGTGTAAATGTGAATAGCTCTCAAATCTCATTCAGTTCAAATATAGAAAAAAGTAAATGTGCACCTGTGCACCAGTGAACGAGCGATCGCAAAACCCAGCCATGAAACAGATTATACAGGGAGGAAACACACTACGTCCCATCAACAATTAGCACCTGGTTACCCCACACCTGAGAGTGATTAAGATGGAGGGAGAAAAAGACAGCAGACACGCGACATACACACAAACAATACTGCCAAGAAGGCATCACAATGGGGGACACGGAAAAGAGCGCAGGGGGTGGAAAAACTGCTAACACTAACAACACCGATAACAGCCGCAACGAACACTTATTATACCATTAAAAAAAAAAACACATTCCAGCACTTGAACGACAGTCAAAACACACACAGATGAAATAGAAACTCCTACTCCAGAACTGGAGACGTTTCGATGGTAGTGAGGACACGTCTCACCCATCTCAACCCATAACTGACAGCGATGTATCTAAAAATCATTCAGTGAATACTTGGAAATAACAAAGAAATTCATATATAACCTCTTTTTTCCCCATGTATTTGTCCATATGGTCATTGTTGTTGTGGTTGTTGAAGAAATAAGTTCAAAAACCCACGAAAGCCCAAACACTTAACATGTGCTGCAATAGCAAGTACGCGATTGGCTGCTGCTATAATCAGTTACGCGATTGGCCACTGCTGTAATTTAAGTCTGGTATGGGCTCGACAAGTCAGCACGACAATTACCCTAAACGGACCACCAAAAAAACAACAATGCAGTGGCTTAAGGATAGGAAGGTCAAAATCCTTGAGTGGCCAAGTCAGAGCCCTGAGCTAAATCAAATAGAAAACCTGTGGATGGACATGAAGATAGCAGTCCATCACCACTCATCCCACAATTTGACTGAATTAGAACAATTCTGCAAAGAAGGATAGACAAATATTGCCAAATCTAGGTGTGCAAAGCTAGTAGAGACATATCCAAACAGACTGATGGCTGTCATTAAAGAAAAGGTAGATCTATGAAGTATTAAATCATGGGGAATAATTACTTTTAAAGCCTGTTATTCTAGTTTTTCATATTACTTGAATGTTGTAAGGAAAATGTTTTTTTTTTTTTTGTAAATCAGACTGTAAAACAAAAAACAAAAGTGATTATTCCAAGGGGGTATGGTGATGTTAAACAGGCACTGTATATAGACTACTTTAATGGATACATTTTATGGTCCTTTTTGTCCTTTAAGGAGCTTGAGAGCATCTGTCCCAATTCACTTTCCATTACATGCTAAATTCTCCTTTTTTGTTACACAGAAGATAGAAAAGAATAGAAAAGGTATGGAATGTCATGAGGGTGAGTAAATGATGGCCGAATTTTAATTTTCAGAAGAAGTATTCTGTTAAGACATGTATCGTACACATTCATTCCGACATGTCTGTTGGCTGGTTATGGACTATAGAGAGAGGTGCAAACTAACCAGTCTCTCCAGCAGCGCTGGGGTTCTGCTGGCTTTGGCCCTGCAATCCACTATCTGAATCTGCTGTACAGAAATGCACAGATCAGTGGCTGGCAGTTACACTACAGCCATCCAGTCCAGGTCTGAGATGGCCCCTTTCTGAAAGCTTTTTATACCATGAACTGAATCAATAGTAAATATCAGACAAAAAAAAAGTGTGTTTGGGATCATAAGTGTGGCAGACCAGGAATGGACAGCATGGCTGAAACACTTTGCTAAAAACACTGAGGTCTAATGGGTGCAAACACAGAGGAAAGGAGACATACCATCAAGGTTCATCTGCATCATGACCACTGGCTCCATGGTCTGGTGAGTGATTCTGATCACTCTTGGAGTACCCTGACTCTGGCCAGTCTGTTGATTGGTTCCAGTAGGTGGAGGGGGTTGGGCCTGGCCCTGACTCTGCTGCTCTGATTGGCTGCTGGGCTGAGAGGGGTGGGCCTGACCATCACTTGCCTGTCTGCCATTAGATGTCATAGTGACTGTTGTGCCAAGGTTAATCTGGAAGAATTGTTCTGTCAACCTGATTGCTTAAAGCGCTTTTTAATTTCAGAAGTAACTTCCTCTAAACGTTAGCTTACCGGAATGGGAATATGGGGCAGTCCACTCTGTAGTACGACAGGGGAACTGTAGTGGGAGATTGACCGCATCACGTGTAAATGGCGGGGAGGTTGAGCAGATAAATTGCAGCGAAGGTCACTCAGAGCTACCAAGGTGTTGCCAAGAAGATGTAGTGATTCTCCAATCAAATTTAGAGTGCGCTGATCTTCCTCACGTTCTTGTGTCTGTCATGGAAAGAATAACACATTTTCAGCTAATGAAAGCAGCCATATTTACAATGCACATGAAAATATATATGATTTTATGGAACGTTAGGAAATCTTGTTTATACATTGTTATTGTAATCAGCAGAACTGGCAGCTCCAAGGATGGAGTGTGTCCTCTCCATGAAAGGACGGAGTCTCTCCTCAACTCTCCGCACCTCTGAAAGAACTTCCACTAGTTCCAATGGGCTCGGGTGACTGTTGATAAAGACAGAAACTTTAAATGAAGACACGTGTTCAAAGACAATTGACTTAGACTTAAATGAACAGGAAGAAAGTATGTTCCTCTCTTACTTTGGTCCAGATTGAGTTGGTCCCTCTGTCTGTGTAGTGGAGGTTGAGGATGATGAGGGTGGAGGTGGGGAGGTGTCCATTGGTTGCGCTGAGAATGATGAAGATGACTGAGGTGGTGGTGCATTCTCCTGTTGAGACCCTTCAGTTGACTGACCCTGAAACAGTGGCAAATTTGTAAGAATGATTTTAATACTGGTAACTGAATATACGCCTGGATTGCATTTCCTCTATTGGTATCATATCAGCATGCTAAAAAGATCAAAACTACAAACAATTCTTATTGCATTTGTTTCTTTTGGATATCAAGGTCAGAAAGACTAACCTCAAGTCTGTGGATTAAAGCCTGAGTCTCTCGCAGCAAGTTTTCAGCCAACTGGAGCCTCATCCTGGGCTCACTTTGCACTGATTGGTCCATGTTGATATGGACATCCACTGCGCCACTGCTCTGTGAGGGCAGAAATGAATGATTCTAGATGAATTCAGAGATAACCTTTCATTTCAAACAATAGGCTATGTCTAAATAGAGCAACAGTGCTTCTAATAGAAAAATATTTTGAGTACTCATTTCAATCTAATTGCCATTATTGGTGATATACAAGTTTATTAATGGCCTGAGGTCAGTGGGTGGCATCAGACATTCTGAGATCTCCAAGTTTAATGTCTCTTTTGCAGCCATACCTGCTTTTTCATTTCCTGCCAGACCAATATGTCCCGGCACCCAACAGAGGATAATGTTGAAATCCTTCTTCTGTAATCTATGTATTTTAGTCCAAATGTTTATGATTATAGAATGATCGGTCTCCGTGGATTCAAGTGCTTAAAGGCAAAACTTTGAGTCTGAATCGATTAAAACGTTTCATCCTCATTTCTACGTACGCCATATTGTTGATTTCCAATCACTACTGCTGCTGATACACCGTTATCCGTTTTGGATCCATCCATGAATACTGTACTATGAAGTGGGAAACTACATTTCAGTTCCAAGAATTTCTGTTGATACACATTGGGAAGTGTTTCAGCCATTTGTAGTTGTGCCAATGCCATAATAATTGCTGTTTTTTCAAGGTCCAGGGTGGAACAGGCCAAACATGATACCGTCTTATGTTGTCCAGTTTGATGTTCAAATTCTCCAAGTATGGTTTAATCCATATTCAAAAATGTTTGATTGCTTTAGGGCTGGCTTCATACAGATCAGAACATTCTGGTTGGAATACTGGTGTAGAGGCCAGATTACTTCGATTTGCTTTGAGTTTGACTGCATATTGTATGGCCAGTTTCAGATGCCTATTCTGGAGGGAAGGTTCACCGGCTTCTGTATAAAGGCTTTGAATGGGACTTGTCCTGAAGGCTCCAAGAGCTAGACATTTTCCCTGATGGTGTATTGTGTCAAGTGTTCACATGTATGACTTCCTTGGCTGCCCATACACAACACTCCCGTAATTCAGACGGGATCAAATTAATGTTCTGTAGAGAAGTAAAAGAACGGTAGTGTCCGCACCCCATTTTGTATTGGCCAGGACTTTTAAAATATTCATTGTTTTAAACATTTTTTCCTTAATATCTTCATATGTGGGATGAATGTGAATTTATCATCAAAGACAAGGCAAAAGAATTTGAAGTCCTTCATACTTTAATGGGTTCTCCCTCCATACTCAACTCTGGGTAGGGGTGTAAGGATTGGAGAAGGCAAAAATGCATAGATACTGACTTATTTTTGGAAAATCGGAATCCATTCTTTATTGACCAGTTGTTTATTTTATTTATGCATAGTTGTAGCTGTCGTACAATTATATGAATGTTTTTCCCTCTATAGCATATGCATAGGTCGTCAACATATAAACTTGTGGGGGTCAATAACTTTGATTATACTACTGTGGAACTCCTAGCTCTTTTACACGTGGGTTTGATAGTGTAGTTCCTACTTTAACACAAAAACGTCTGTTAGTCAAGAAGTTGGAGATAAAGATGGGTAGGTTGCCTCTGAGCCCAAGTTCGTACAGGTTTTTGAGTAATCCATATCTCCATGTGGGTTCATAGGTCTTCCCAAATTCAAAGAAGACGGCTACAGCACGTTCTTTTTAATGAAGCTGTCCCAGGCAAATGTTGTATATGTATCTTACTGAATTCTGGTCAGCAGTTCTCTAATGAAGAGAACTTCTTTTGAAAAGATTTTGCTAGTATATTGATTATTTCTTGAATCATAGTTATGAGAATGCCTTGATGCTTGATGTGAAGAATTTAAGATTCTTCATCTTTGTTTTTCATGTTTCAAATCAGGTTCCAGATTTTTTGTGATGGTGTATTTATTGTTAGGTAAGATACATATTTTAACTAAATCTCTAGTAGTAGGATTGATATAACATAGGGATGAGACTCATAGGGAATTTATTGATTCCAGTTCCGATTCCATAAATTATTTTATAGTACTTTTGAGGAAGTAATTTTTAGAAATAAGAAGTGCAATTCTTTTTGCAATTATTGCCATCATAGGTTTTGATTCACTAAACGAACCAGTTCATAAGAGTCATACATCCGGGAATCAGACAACACTGGTCACACTGCATGTTTTTGATTCTCTAAAAAGAGCTGGCTCATAAGAGTAATTCAGTCTGGAATCACAATGATCACACTGCATGTTTCTGATTCACAAAAATGAACAGGCATATAAGGGTCTATAAATTCACTTCAGGAAACACTGTCAGCATTTAAGAACAGTAATCCATCCATATTGGCAGATCTATACACGTTTTAGAGCCGTTAACAAATCTGAAAGTGATGAAAATCATTCAATACTGGATTTTTTTTTTTTTTTTTTTTTTTTTAAAAGGGAAAAGGTTCTTGGTTTCCCACACGAATTATATTAAAAGGATGTGTGTTTAAATGTTTTTATAAGGATGTGAGGTTTGAAGGATGTTGATGACTCACTCCTGAACTGGTGCTCACTCTAACATTACGCCCCATTTCTCCAACACCAGCCAGCATCTGCTGCACTGACATCTAAAAGGTGGGATAGACAGAATGCTTTTAATAACAACTCATGAGCATATGCTTGACAGTGCCTATTTTACGTTAAGTTTTCACATATCACATGCACACAAACACGGACTGTAAAAAAAGGCACTGTAACCTGTATTTGCTGTGGATCCATAATGTTCACCGGTAAGTTAAAAGTCCCCATCATGACATAGTTGTTGGCATTACGGTCATGGGAAGCTCCTGGAAAGGTGGAGGATTGAGAGGTAGATCCCCCATCCATTGCACCTGAGGAGCTGGAAACACCACCTCCTCCACCCCCAGACTGATGGCTCTGAGGAGGTGCTCGCTCCACAAGATGAATGACTTTTCCATCAACATCTGAAAAAACCCATAAAAAAAACGACTTCATATATGAACATGCTCCATAGAGAAACATGGGAAATTATCACTCATATAATTTCAACAAAAACCATTTTGACAATTTTTATGATTGATCTAAATGTATATATCTATATTTATTATTAAGTGTTTTTGACTTTCTTACAAACTGGACATATTGCATTAAGGTTACAGTACAGTTAGGAATACAAATTGAGTATGACAACACAAATGGCTATAAAGATACATTACAACAGAAAATTGTACTGGTAATATATTAAAGTGGATTATCTGATCCTTTCAGGCTCTCTATTTTTGTCTTTTGGTAGGTACAAATTCACAAGATACAAACTGAAAATGGCAAAAAAAATAAAAAATTGAAAACTCACTGTATTCTGTGAGTGTCTTCTCGTCCTGTAGCACTTTACCCTGGTAGATCAACCTCTGCTTATCCACTTGGATTTCAACAGAGGAAGCAATGTGCTCTTTAAACTGCTTCACTGTCCACTGAGAGAGAGAAAGAATGGTCTTAATTTGAAGATATAATGTTAATATAGTTGTTTATCTACATAAAACTGTATTTATCAGCGTTTCACTATAGTCTATGAGCAAAAACTCACGAATTAATCGCGTAATTGTTACATACATGACTAATAACACTCATTTAACACACAGGGACACACCTCTCCCCTGACAGTGAACGTCCTGCTCTGGGAATCCAGAGTTTTCACTGTCACCTCTATGGTTCCTGGTTCCTCCATGATCTCCTTGTGGCACAAAATATCTTATAAAAGACGAGAAGATCAAGAATGTATCTACTAGTGATTAAAGGTTTAGACCCTGTTACTAAACAACGGCAATGTAACATCCCATCTGTATTGCTAGTGACAATATTATAACGCCCCCATTATAATAAACGAAGCTGTGAACTAATTAGAAACGTCGTTAGCTTGCACTGCTCGGTTATCATAACACAGCGTCCTCATTTTGCCATAGTAACGTCGTGCGCTACCAGGCGAGGGCTAAATTGCTGTCAAATTGTATCCTCTATATAATAAAGACAAGAATAATTGTAATTTACAACATTTGAATACATCGTATGGCCCATATTAATGCATATTTGTCATTAATTATACGTTACTGCAGCTGATAAATCAATAACGCTGTTGTTCCTTGTTAAGCATAATTAAATGCTAAATATGGATAACTGCAGAAATTATTTGGTTTCGAACCGATCGTGATTAACATCTTACTTGTATCTTATTTCTGTGGTAGACCGATGATTCGGAGTTCTTAATTGTAATGATTTTATCTTGTAAAACAGCAGAAGGGACGTGGCTAGCTAATCCCAAACAATTCTCACAGGAAGTGACGTCAGGTTCACTTCACAAACGGCAAAATAATTTTTAGAATAGCGTCAAAAATCTGAATATATATATATATATTATTGTTTATTACAAACATATAACGCATCGATTTTAGTTAACTAATGAAAATGTAATTAATCATATGACATAATATGGGTTGTAGTTTCTCATTTAATTCATGATAACTATATTTCTGAGGGGCACATATGCGGCTTTGGAATGCGGAGGTAAAAAAAAATAAAAATAAATATATATCTCATATAGCATCCCATGTTTCGTGAATACAGTCATATTTTGACATAAGTTCATGTTAATGCATTTCACAGACTCTGTTATTGTGACTTAATTTACATACAATACTTGTATTAAAGTGTTTGTGTTGAGAGAAAAAAAAATCCTAGCTGCTGTTTAAAGACGTTTATCTCTTTTAGAACTGGAAAATGTGAACCCAATTTTGTGGAGATCTTGTTTATGTTCCGCAGCTCCAGCTCCTTTCCTGTTGATTCGCTGTCCCCACTCAAGATATACTGTACATCCACTGAAGTGCGGATGCAGTCTTTGTTTATTAAAATATAAAGTTGCATCTGAGTGGATTAGAAGCAGGATCTTTAAACAAGAGGTAAAACGTTAACATTTAACCACCAAATCAGACTTTCAGCAACTGAACTGATTCACGTGCTTCTCGGTCCCCAACAATATCTCATGACCGACAGTAGCAGATGTAGAGGTAAAGTTATCAAATTTATTATGTGAAATATTTATTTTAGAGCTTAAACTTATCATCAAAACAGACTATTTAAAATAACATTTTACGAGCGCTCCTCGTTGCTGTGCAATTTCAAATGTACACAGTGCAAGGATCTCGCGAGATTAACGAGAGACGGATCCCTTCTAGACACGACCCATGGGAGACCACAGCAAATATATAATTTTTTTTACCTATTTGCAAAAAAAAAAAAAAAAAAAAAAAAAAAAAACAGAGAATGGTGGATTACAAAATTCAGAAGAGAGAAGATGCCAAATTGTACTTCTCAGCAGCTGTATTAAAAATGCAAGAGTAGCTGATAACAAGAATTTCTAAACTAATCAGGGTCAAGTCAAGTCATGTTTATTTGTATAGCGCTTTTCATAACACTCATTATTTCAAATCAGCTTTACATATATTTATACTTTAACAGAAAAAGCTGTAATATAGTAATGTCTTCGAGTCATAGTAGTGCGGTTTAATTAAAAATAATTGTAAATCAAATAAATAATAGAAAATAATTATATTTATATTTAGACCCCAGTGAGTGGAATGCCAATTTACATTCTTAACTGCGGAAGTGCAAACAGGTGCATTGT
Organism: Moxostoma hubbsi; assembly: GCA_032164185.1. Lineage (NCBI taxonomy): Eukaryota > Metazoa > Chordata > Actinopteri > Cypriniformes > Catostomidae > Moxostoma > Moxostoma hubbsi. The sequence continues at coordinate 14,463,382 of JAVLUX010000026.1, forward strand.
CTTTTGTTATTTGGCTGATGAAGGGTGCAATTAATTTATTATCTATTTATTCCATTTTAAGTGTGTAGTCCATCCTTTGACCAAGGTGATGCAGGCAGAGGTCAGTAAAGTGCACTGCAGTACGACTGTAAGCTCATGGGAGATTCATTTCCGGTGGAGTCCATCTTAAGTTTCAAGGCAGTGTCCAGTGAAGTATCCCATGTCTGAAGTTTGGGATAATATAAGGTAATGCAACATAAAGCATAATGTTATAAATTTACACTAAATCATTTATAAAAATAAAACAGTTTGCTAGATTGGCGCTGATAAATAAGGCAGAAATGCATCACCACAGTCTGTAAAAGGGTCCTTTTCAAAATAATTTTAATTTGAATAGAATTTGTTAATTGTATTAATTTCTTTTTATGTCTCAGTGTGGTTTCAGGATGTGTTGTTCGGTTTTTATAGCATCAGCAAAAAAAAAAAAAAAAGATAATTATTCACATTCACAGAGTTAAATTAAAATTAATCAAAAAAGCCCCAGTTTATTGTTTTTGAAAAATAAATCATGCAATGCATCTAAACCATTTCACCTTTAAAGAACACCAAAGCTCTTTAGACTGTAAACCTTTGCTCCCTCTTTACATGATTTTGTTAAGTTTAATTCACAAATTATGTAGTTAATACATAATATTTTATGCTTTTATACATGGCGCCGTTCTTTTCCTTTTCTATTGTACATTAATTAATCTAAGTGTGTACACAAGCACTATTTTGTGCTTGTGTGTGTGTGTATATATATATATATATATATATATATATATATATATATATATATATATATATATATGCTATTTTCAAATTATAAAATTTTTTAAAAAATTATTATAATAATTATAAAATTATAAAAATAATAATAATAATCATTCCAGGGTGTATATATATATATATATATATATATATATATATATATATATATATATATATATATATATATATATATATATATACATACATACCCTGGAATGATTATTATTATTTTTTTATAATTTGAAAATAGCATCAAAAGTCTAAATTCAAAAAAATATATTTACGTATTTATTGATTAAACACATATAACGTGCTGCTTTTATTAAATTAATTTAATCTAAATGAAAAATATCACACATGGGCTTGTGGTTTCTTATTTAATTTATGATAACTTTATATTTCCTTACAGCTTAAACACAAAAAAATTATTTCATGCAACACAACAAGCCCACAAATAATAATAATAATAATAATAATAATAACAATAATGCCTCACCATTTTCTACTTTTTGATGAGCATTAGCATGTGTATATTTGCACCTACCAACACTCACTTTAATTTTTATAAATGAATAAACTGTGCTGTTATTAACCCAGCATGACATAAATTATATGCAATGTGTCTATATATAGGCTAGTGCAATATAATTTGCTTTTTTTTATTTTAATAAATAAAATAAAAAGATCAGCTACGAGAAACAAACACCAGGCCGGAGTGTGTAGAGTAAAAAGACAACTGCTAAAACAAATGAGCAAAACATGGTTTGTGATAAGTGAGATGTGGCAGACAGGATAAGTCAAATGGTACAGAGCTATTTTAAGGTTTGCGTGTAACAATTTGTTGTGAAATTGCATGTGAATGTGTGTGTCCCTGAAGGAAGGTCTACTTTATACAATTCCCTAATCATCACACCACCTCATGTGTTAGCTCCAGCCCTGTTACCATGACAACAACATTTATCATGACATAAACTCCCCAGAGTGACTCATGCTACGCAGGTCTGCATAGAAAGTGAAATATGTGTGTGTGAGTGAGAGAGAGACAGAGAGACAGAGACAGAGAGAGAGAGAGAGAGAGAGAGAGAGAGAGAGAGAGAGAGAGAGAGAGAGAGAGAGAGAGAGAGAGAGAGAGAGAGAGAGAGAGAGAGAGAGAGAGAGAGATTGATTGATGAGAGTTTGTCTGAAAAAAATCCCTAATCAGTAAGAATGAAAAACAACACACAGTCTTTGATGATTCAGTGGACATCCACATATTTAATTCTCTATGTAACAAAAATAATTACACGTCTTTGTTCAAGGAGCTTTACGATATTGAAAGAGTGCACAGAAACCAGACAGATAGAAATGCACTGCACACACACACATAGTGTTGCATTTCATGACAGGACACAATTACTTTCTTTTCAGTATTGTGTTGAGGGACATAATCAGAAATTTTAAAAATGTTACGCACATGATCATAATGAGGTCGTTTTTTGTGTTCTAAATGTAAATCTGATCAAAATACCTTTTTTGTTATCTGGGTACAAATTCAGGTCATTGTTACATCTGAATATTCCAATTTTATGACAGTAAAGTGTTTGGCACTAATATTAGACCTTAGCAGTGGCATGTCTTATTTAATGGGGAAACACAACAGATTGCACAAGGCCCTTGTTGTACTTCCCATAATCATTACCCATATCCATTACTGAGTTTATGTAATCTAATCTGTGAACATTAGATAGTTAAAGGGTCACTCTGAAAAATAACAGGACACACACTGATTAACGGCGGAACAGCTATAAATTGTGGCAATAGAACTCCAGTTTTACTATTTATATTTAGTGACTTCAAAGGATCCCCAAGATGTGTGAATGTGAAAATAAATCCTGCTCTGATTTCACAAGATTATGAACCAGTCTGTGCAGTTGTGACAACTGTGATAAAGATATGTGGCAAAAAATAACCACAGGATTAAAATGATGAGAAAGGCTATACCAGTCACTATTTAAAATAGCTATGTCTACATAAAGCTAAAAGATGTATAAATAAAGCTAATCATTGTTGTTGTTTATGTAGCTCAAATTTTTATTAAAGGGTTAGTTCAACCAAACATTATAATTCTCTCATCATTTACTCACCCTCATGCCATCCCAGATGTGTATGACTTTCTTTCTTCTGAAGAACACAAATGTTTTTTCGTACAATATTTCACACCTGTAGGTCCATACAATGCAAGTGAATGGTGGCCAAAACTTTGAAGCTCCAAAAAGGAATAAAAGTGCTAAATATTGACCTGTTTAAACCACAGTAATCATATGGATTACTTTTATGCTACCTTTATGTGCTTTTTGGAGCTTCAAAGTTCTGATCACCATTCACTTGCATCTGTGGACCGACAGAGCTGAGATATTATACTAAAATCTTTGTGTAGACTGAAAGAAAATGAAGAAGAAAGAAAGTCATACTCATCTGAGATTGCATGAGTGTGAGTAAATAAAGAGATTATTTTCATTTTTGGTTGAACTATCCCTTCAAAATCCTTCTCATTGCATTCTTGTGGTATATTGTGAAACTGAGTGAAAGTGGAAATTGTATTTAAGTTAACCTGGTGACAGTAGCTGGGTGTTTCATTTAAAATCCTTCACCACAGGGAGGCAGTCTAAAACTAAAGCTGTACTGCCTCTGCTTAGTGCAACAGTAGTTTCATGTTATTAAGTATTACGGCATAGTAACATTGACAAGTAGTACACATTCTGCGTCCGGTTTACATTTGTGTCCACTTATATCCCAAGAGAAAGGAAAGGTACATGTACAATCAACACTGACAATATACAGCTTGTAAAACAGAAGTGGTCAGAAAAGAGATGATATAATCAAGACTGGCCTAAACTAAAGCTTCAGTTTAACTGCCACACCAGTTAACAACAAACACAACGGCTTAATACTCCTAGCACTGGCGTGAAGATCATAAGAAAGTGTTAATACAAAGGTGGAGGCATTTGTGTTTTACACAAACTCACTCACTCACACATTAAAGCTTTCACACCATATTACAGTGAAGAAAATGTATACATTAGTTTCCCTCCTCCACACCTAGACAGAAAACCCGACAAACAATACGTACAGTATAGGTTTAGTTTTAGCACACAAGTCATTGATTGAAGCCGTGTCAGATTATGAAGGCAGTTCTAAGGTAGAGAAACATTTACATGTACATATCAAGCAAGTGTATAGGCATATGTACAAAATGTCATCATGTACACATATTGTTCATTCTCTGTCTAATAATGATACTATGGTATTCACTTCCTGGTATAACGCGATACGACAAACCGCTCTGTCTAATCACCCATGGCATTTCGGTTTTAAAATAACACAATCGGAAAACCGGCATGCTTTGTGATGATATTGTCAAGCTTTATCTTTCCGTGACTCTAACAGATTATGGCAATACACTTAAACTCAATTGATGGGACAATTCCAATTGCTGGACTGTCTTATCTTAGCAGTCATGATGTGTTTATACGTGACAGTTGGGGAATAGTGTTGTATTGTATATGAATGCACGAATAAAACTTTTATTTCTCTCTGTATCTACCTCTAGATTGCTATTCCTTAGCCAAACCATTCCTGAGCCAATATTATCAAACCACACTGGCATACATTAAGACAAAGGTCAACTATATGATGAAGGCAGATTTTTACCAAAAGGTTTAAAAGTTTTCTTAGGACAAAGGTATTTTTAACGAAAGTCAAGTTGGGGCATGTTTATCGGGACAGATTGGAACACAACCTGTGTTTTAAATCAGAGGTTCTCAACCTTTCTCTCGCCAAGGCCCCCACTGAAGATTGAAAATATATGAAGGTCGCCCATGTAGACTATCGGCTATTTATATTATAAGATATATTTATTATAAGATATTTCCTTAAAACCTGTCATTTTTACAGTCATTTTAGGGTTTTAGGGTTTGTTTACATTGTCATGGCAACAAAGTTGTATAATTGGATATCCCTTTACACGGAAATGGTTAGCAAACGATTTTATCAAATTAAAATGATGTTTGTTTATATTTTGTGGCCATACATTTGAAACAGCAAGTAATTGTATGTTTATGAATTGGCCCCATTCACATCCATTGTAAGTGCCTCACTGGAACCCACATTTTTGCTTTGTTTAAAGAAAACGATGTACAGTCAAAATAATTTTTTGTGGTAATCAACATTATGCTCCAAATGCTGTCAATTGAGCTTAATTTTTTTGAACCTGGATTATATTTTCTTAAGGTATGTGGCTATAAACTGACTTTCAAAAATAAACCCACCCTGAGAAATATTCACTGGAGTAAAAAGTGTGACAACTTGCCCTGGCCTCTTCTACATGTTAATTACTATGAAGAATTTATTTTACTTATACATATAATTTACTTATACAGCCTAAAAATCCTTTGCCTTTTGTGTGACCAAATTAGAGCCCAGAATGGGATGCTGGTGTTCCCAGCAAGCTTCTTAACCAGCTTAACCAGCAAAACATCCTTGGTCAACCAGCTTCATTAAAAAGTTCATACTAATTGACCACCATTTTTGACCAACACCAAGCAAGCTGAACCAACATGGAAATTCATGCTGGTGTTAGCTGGTCTTTCAGTAGGGAAGAGCTAAAGTTCAGAGTTTTGGATTAACTTAGTGTATCTGTAAACAACCTTGAATTAAAAACGTCACTGTTCTGAATAATTGAGGAATTATGGTGGAAATACTAAAAGAGGAACAGATGCCCGCCTGTTGGTGACATTGCAAAACATTTCAAAGCTGGACTGAGAGGACAATGCACTTTATACTTTTTTAGATGTAAAGTGTCCTGTAGGATTCCCTCTTTCAAACTTTCTGACTTTTTAACTTGAAGCTCTCTAGGACTGGACTGCAGCCAAAATGGTATAACAAGTGGAACTGTTTGCTAAATGACACAGGACAAAAATATTTTGCAGTTAATGTCTTGCTCGACTTACTTCCACTAATTATTCCAAATTCATTTAGTTATTTTGCCATCTCTATCCTACCCTTCATGCCCATGTTCCCCAAATTCATGGATTCTATCTTATATTAAATTTTATGTACATTTCTCTCATCAACTATTACTTCCTTCCTTACTTCTGCATATCACACTGCAGTAAAAGCACAATGGAGGGGTCACTCTTGGCTGCCTCTTTGAACTCCTCCAGAGTGATCTCATCGTTGTGGTCCTTGTCCATCTTGCTGAAGATTTTGTCCACACGCTGCTGTGGGGTCAGCCCGTCCTCGTTCATGCGCATCATGATCACCGTGCCAACCATTTTGTAGATTGCCTGGAGTTCCCAAAAGTATGGGTTGGACACAGAGCAAGAGAAATAGACAGAACAAGGGAGAAAGAAACTTCAAAATTGGCTGACTCCTAAAACAAACACAAATTGAAGTATTTTTAAACATCAGCTTCTCTCATAGTATTCATGAATGTACAACGGACATTATAATTTTGAGTTTCTCACCAATACCTATCCTATGCCTTCAGAAAAAAAGTTGCATAGCCTACTTTAATGATACTTTTGGGTCCTCTTTTTGCTATTTTAATGCAATAAAATAACGCAATATTCAGTAAAACATTTCCTTTTGTATTGCACATAAGAAAGAAAGTCATATGGGTTTGGAACAATATGAGTGTGAAGTAATTTCCAAAATCCAAAAAGTATTTTTTTTGGGGGGGGAGGGGATGAATCCCTCACCTCAATGATCTCTAGCATCTCCATACGTGTGATCTTGCCATCTCCATCCAGGTCGTACATGTTGAAGGCCCAGTTGAGTTTCTGCTCAAAACTTCCCCTAGAAGTGATGGACAGGGCACAGATGAACTCCCTGAAGTCAATTGTACCATCGCCATTCTTGTCAAATGTTCGGAAGGCATGTTGGGCGAATTTGGAAGCGTCGCCATAAGGAAAAAACTAAAAGACACAAAATAGTCTCAGTAAACCGCAGCTTTTTGAATGGCTGGTTTATTGGTGACCCTACTGCAAATGCATCGCAACAAAAGGAACAGAATTCATATATCTTGCTTTTAAAAACTGAAATTCTTTTAACTTCACAGGGCGTCTTACAACGGAAAACTATTATTTTTCACTTTCATACATATTCATACAATCTAGGGTCCAGTTATTCTAGGGTTTCTGATATCTATCAGAAAATTAAGTACTTGTAATGTGTACAGACAGCCCTCACCTTTACATAGAGTTGCTGGAACTCTTCCAGATTGAGGATGCCAGTTGGGCAGTCCTTCAGGAATCCCTTATACCACTGCTTCAGCTCAGCCTCATTGAACTCTGTGCTCTTGGTCAGGTCATCCAGGACCTCAGGAGCAAGCTTGCTGTTATGTTTTCCCATCTTTCTAGACCTCTCTGTCGACAAAGTGGGCAGTCAAAGACTAATAAAGAAATCCATGCAGGCTTTATACATTTGCAGCAGCAATCAAAAACAATAAAAGTTTTAGGGACACATGATTTTCGATTATCTGTAAAGCTGCTTTGAAACGACGTGTGCTATACAAATAAAAATGACTTGAAATTTTTCACAAAAACATTTGTCTTAAGATGGTTATTTCTATCTTCAGATTTAGTGTCAACATGAACTATACATTTTAGATTCCCAAACATTACTTTTGCAAATAGAATATAATAGAAGAACAGGGAGCCCAGCAACAGATGTCATGGCCCCCACAGAGACCCCCACTGAACATCGAGTCAGTCTGGGATTACACAAAGAGACAGAAGTAAATGTGACAGTCTTAAGAGATAGAAGAACTGTGGCAAATTCTCCAAGAACCTTGGAACATCCTATCTACCAACAACCAAGAAAAAGTGTCCAGGTGTACATAGGAGAATTGGTGCTGTTTGAAGGCAAATATTCATTTAGCTTTTTTATCTTTACTGGCCTTAATATGACTTTAAGTGATAAACGAAAACAATTTATGGCATTATTTTTTAAGAAATCCTCACTATGCCACATTTTGCACAGTACTGTACATGTTATGTAGATATCAGGTAGTGTAAAGAAGACTAATGATTAGAAGACTAACAAGACTAATGTAAAGAAGTAATGTAATATGATGGGACTGTACAGCATCGCTCCATCACTGTGATTCAGGCACCTGCATCAGCTCTTTAAAATGCGAAGAGTACATTTGACTACGCCTCTACATGTCTGGACATAATCCAGATTATAACACTCTTCTCCATGATTTGCAGATTGATTACACTGAGAATATGGGGTCAGAAGGTTATAATTTCTGCTGCTGAAATCGGTCTGTGCTTAGCGCAATTCCTACCACTGCCCCTAGAGGCCGAAGCTGGAAGTGATGTTAACTAGTTTCGGCAAGGTATAGCTGCAGAGAGGAGACTGCCAAATGGGGGCAGAATCTCAGAAAGAGGGTGTGGTTACTCCAAATGGGGGTTTGGTTAAGGTTAAGGTTAGGTAAAGGGTTAGGTAAGGGGCTAACTAAATCTTTATTAACCCTAACCTAAACCCCAACCCTAAACCTAATTGTCAGTGGAGTAAAAATGTAATTTTAAAACAAAAATGCAACCTCCAATTTCTGTTGCTCACCACTGTTTATGTGAACAGGTTTACTGCCTGGTTCCATGCGGCCAAAACTTGTAAACACATTTGAATTGACGCAAAAATGTCTGATGGGTATGGCACTTGTCAGTAATTCGTCAGAATGGGGTTGATTTCAGGGTACATTTGAAAACAGCATTTCGATTTCCTGTGTTGTGATTTTATTATTAATTGATGATTTACTGCTGCCACAATTGTAAGAAAATTTACACAAACAAATATTTTTTATATTAAAATGTGGGTAGCTTTCCATGGGCAATAATATTGCAATGATAATGACAGGAAGCAAAAAAAAAAGTCTTCTAGCAAGTCAGTCCACTGGCGGCTATCTTTGGAACACTCTCAAAAGGCTATTTCCAGTCATTAAAGTGCAGCTCCTATCTATTTGAATGAGGAAACACGACATCTCCTAAATGGTTGGTCAATATGATCAAAGAACATATTTCAAATCAGCAGTAAAATCTGACCACACTGGAATAATAAATTGTGCTTCTTTACCGCAATTTACCCAGATTGTATAGCTAATGCGCATGTGCTTTGTTGAGTTGACTGACAGGCAATGTGTGTATCTAATAGGTGATTGGCTCTATTACCTGTAAAGCGGGACTTCCTTTCTACATCCATTGACCGTTGGCTACCGTCACAATTTCTCACATTAATTTTAATAGAAGTGGCCCATCTCTGCGAAATAATCTCTGATAAAACGTAATCTCTAATGAGCCTAATTGATTGCCTAATTGTAGCTAAAATAAGATAAACACATTTAGTCATTCAGCGCAGTTAGCGCCTGGTTAAATAGGATTGCAGGTGGCTAGTGAAAAAGGCAGGTTTTAGCGATGAAGTAGCCTACTGCATGCAAAAGTGGCGCAACTGTTTAGTGAACACCCCTCTGTCTTCTGTTAGAAGCTGCTGGTGACTTTTCTTTAGGTGTTTTGCACATTTTCATGACATTATGGCTTATAACTTATCAGCCTGTAGCAGAACCAAATCCAAATTGCCCTGGGCTTTGAAAATGGATATATTTGGGTACGCGAATGACAAATGAGGCGTTCTATTAATTACAAGTCATTATCTTCGCTCTCGGAATATTAAAGTTCATTAAATATGTAACAGGTCTAAATAGTTGACATGGGGCTCGTGATGATGGAATACAGCAGCAGCTCTGCAGAAGAACTCAACTGAGATGCTCTGAGACCCAGTCGCCCTCTGCGCTATTTTCTCCCCCTGATGGAAGGTCGTTTAGTGAGATCATGATGACTAATAAGAAGTGATCATTAATCCATCTCTCTCTCTCTCTCTCTCTCTCTCTCTCTCTCTCTCTCTCTCTCTCTCTTTCTCTCTCTCTTACTTGCTCTATTTCACTCCCTTTCTGTCTCTGATGTATTTTGGATTTCTGTGGTCTGGTAGAGCTCTGCTCATCTTTCTGATTAGTTAACCATTAGACAGCAAGGTTTAATTAAAAATCTAAGTGGTGAATGGACTGAAAGGGCTGGCATCAGTCTCCCAAAAGTTCCGGAAGGCTGAATTATATTGTTTTCAATCAGAAATATGTCCATCAGAGTCCAAGGGTAGTTCACCCAAAATAAAAATTATGTCATCATTTTCTCACTCTTACATTGTTCCAAACACTTACATTGTATTTAATGGAATACAAAAAGCAGATATTATGCAAAATTCACCTTTTTCAATTCCATGAATGTGAATGGTGACTGAAGTAAACATTCTCATAACACACAGTCACAGTTATTGTTCCACGGCAGAAACAAAGTCATGCGGGTTTGGAAAGACATGAGGGTGAGTAAATGACGAGAGAGTGCTAACCCTTTAACATGAGGTCACAACAGACTCCGAGCTTAAAGGAATAGTTCCCCCAAAAAATGAAAATTCTCTCACCATATGCCATCCCAGATGTGTGACTTTCTTTCTTCTATTGAACACAAACAAAGATTTTTTTGAAAAATATCCCAGCTCTGTTGGTCCATTCAAAAGTGAATGGTGACCAGAACTTTGAAGCTCAAACAAGCATATAAAGGGAGCATAAAAATAATCCATAAGACTCCAGTGGTTAAATCAGTGTCTTCAGAAGTGATATGACAGGTGTGGGTGTGAAACAGATTTGACTAGCACTCAAGTTCTTCTTATTCTTTTTTTTGATGATTAATATTAATTTTTGCACAAAAGTCCAGTAGGTGGTGATATGCATGAAGAATGTGAATCGCCAAAAAATAAAAAAGACCTCTCGTAAATGAGAGCTGGTCATTAGAGTAAAAAGGACTTAAATATTAACCTTTCTCACCCATACCAATCATATTGTTTCTGAAGATATGGATTTATCCACTGGAGTCATATGGATTACTTTTATGATGCCTTTATGTGATTTTTGAAGCTTCAAAGTTCTGGTCACCATTCACTTGCATTGAATGGACCGGCAGAGCTGAGATATTCTCCTAAAAATCTTTGTTTGTGTTCTGCAGAAGAAAGAAAGTCACACACATCTGGGATGGCATGAGGGTGAGTAAATGATGAGAGAATGTTTGGGTGAACTATACTTTAATTCATATACACATGAATGTGGGAGAGTGAAAACGCAAACAAATGCTCAGAAGATTTGTCTTTCTCTGCATACTAAAATTCAGGTTCGATGAACTCTAGAAATAAATAAAGAATATGAACATCAAAGCTGCATAGTTTGCAGTGTTGCAAGAAAATGGAGAAGGTATATTTTAGATACATTTAACATTTAGATTTTTTTACATTTTATTATTTGTAATTTTATTATTTATCAAAAACAGAAGCCTTGGTGTGTGACATCATATCCTGTTGCATTGTCTGAGGTAATTTTGCATGCTTACAGACTAGAGTGACCGACCTTTATGACCAGGTTGATCTTTGTTAAATCATTGACTGTTCAAAGAGCCAGTGTACAAGAGGAAAGAAAATCTGTCAATCATTTCTTCAGAATCATTTTTGAGCCTGCAGAAGAAATGAAAAAGGATTCAATTTGGAAAGCAACATTGTTGGAGAGATTTATGAAGGTTGATACAGTAAACACCAATATTGCTTTGGAACTTGTATAGGGAAATGTAATAGCAAAAAGTTGAACATGCTGTGCAGATATTTTCCCACAAACATCATAAATCTTACTAGCACAGACTTCTATATAACATTTGTTAAAACTTTCAGACAAACGGGCACTATACTGTAGAAAGAAAGAAGAGAGGAACTCTTTCCCACTGGCACTTGGTTTCCTGCTTTAGTGCCCCTCTGTTTTTTTTATACCATTTACAAGCCTTTACTGTAAGTGTGAATGGTTCTTGCTACAGAGTGTTATGGCTGGTTGCCAGGGCAGTGTCATGCAATTGTTAAGGTTTCTAAGTGGTTGTTACATTGGTCCGTGGTTGCTACATGGGTCTGGATTGTTGCTAGGGTGTTCTGGTTGGTTGCTAGGTGGTTCATCAGTCTGATAGCAGTCTGATTGCCAAAAGCAATAACATACATCTCCTCAACAAGCCACACAACTGAGGTATCATTCATGTCTATAGCACAAATGTCAAACCCTTCACTCTAAGTAGAAGCAATAGTAATAGCAATGGATGCCTTAGTGATCACCACAAATTAAGGCCAACAGATTGAATCTTATGGAATATGACACCATTTTATGTTCTGAAAGCAAGTTTTCTTCAAGTATGAGAATTCCGTTCATTCAACGTCTTCCTTCATATCTCACAATGAGGCCATCAAGCTACAGTGAAGCTCAAAGTATACTTAATTTTTGACACAAACGCTTTAAACTCTGCGTACAGTCGAACGCTCAGCCTTTCAAAATATACTTCGTTTGACTGTATGTGCATACTAATAGAGATGTCTTTTTATTCCTTCAGACTCGAGTTATACAATGCAGGTATCTCCTGACCTCCTCGCATATGCACACATCCACTATTGTTGTTTCCACATTTTAGCACACAAATACATCTTCTTCCAGCACTTCTTCATGACAGCAATGGCTCAACTTTGCATGTATACACCTAGTAGACCCACTAATCAGGGCAATTATTGCAGGCTCATTCGCATACTGCATGTTCAAAGTATGCATGGTTAGATGTCCTGTTCGCAGACGCTTATCATTTGTGTATAACCAAGGTATTCTTTGGGCTTAAGTGAAATGTAGTGTGTGGAGGTAAAGACCTCCTAGAGATGAAGATCAATAAATGGATGTATGTGGAGACTATAAGGTCTGGATGGAGGTGAGGAAAGTGTTAAAGCGAGAGATCAAGGATGGAGGGGGCTTTTATAGGGGAAAGCTCTAAAAGAGGCAGAGGCCAGCTGTATTTGGTGTCTAAGTTGAAGGTTGGTGGGCACACACCGATAGAGCAGCCCCATAGTGAGCCTCAGACAGGGCCAAATTGAATGGCTGTCACGAAAGCAAGTGTTGCAGCTTCCAAAAGCACCTCAGATAAGGAAATACGGGTAGACAGTCTTACAATTAATGAACAAATACAAAACTATACCCAAAGAACATTTCATCTTCTGATTTGCTTGGGATCAAAAATAATGGATTTAATTGGTTCTGCAGACCATTTTCCCAGTTGTCTGATTTGGAAAATAATCTCTCCTGAGTTTTTGGTCAATGAGCTTCATTTGCCACCAGAGAGGACGCTACTGCTTATCAACAAATGTTGCTTTTTTGTGGCTCCTGTAGGATAATGACAGCTGCTAGGGGATTAGCCTAGCGGTACCGAGGAAAGAAATGCAGGTTGTAATACATTATAGAGGTGTTGCTGTCACCATGCAATTTCCCTTTTTGAGTTTGAGTTTTAAGTCGCTTGAACCACACGCAACTGCCACAGAGAATGAAAAAAAGGCAGTTAAAATTTAAAGGGCAGTCAGGCAGGAATTAACATTAGATTCCCAAACAGATATTTGGTTGCTCTGATAGCTCTTTAATAGTTTCTTTTTATCTGCTATTTTAAAGCCGTTAAACACTGAGTTTTCTTCAAAAACATAGTTCATCTTAAGTATGTCAAATCAAATGCCTATATATGTACTGTATATACTGTAGACTTAAAGTCATCATGAAGATTAAGGAAAAAAGTAAAAAAGTTTTATCCATCAGGAATTGATTGGAAAGTGAAAAGTGTCCGTCCCATACCAGAATGGAGCCATCAATGGAACCAGAGTGCAAGTTTGTGAAAAGGAATGTGATGATTGTGAAAAGGATAAAAATGTTGTCCCAGGAATCATACCATACCATACCATATTTATCAGATCCTCTACCTAGGAATCAAGATGTTGACCAGGACGTGAACTCTGAAGTTCAAGTTCAGAAGCATCTCAACATATCCCAACATAATGCTTCTCTTTCAATTATATTGTTATTTGCTATTATTTCCCTAACCTTAATTATTATTAAATTACTGCATTAAATACTGGTAAGATATTAGACAGGCTGCTTACCTTCAACAAGCCTACAAACAATGTCTAAATAGTTATTTTTTTAAATATGAATCAACAGCCTGCATGGCCTAGGAGATGTCAGCAGAAAAGAAAAGTAATGTCAAACGCAGAGCAAGTTATTAAACTCTGAAGAAACGTAAGTAGACAAATATTGTTTTACACATAATTCTCATTATAATATTTCAGTTTTTTTTTAATACAGCAAGTCTAACTGCTATGTCTCTTAAAGACTTTATTCACCCCAGTAGCCCTCTGTGCTGAGCACTCTTTCAAGATTGAGACATAGAAATGGCAGAAGGAATTGAGAGATTAAAGAAAAGTTGTCATATTTCAAGATGTAAATGACTATCAGAAACTCAAAGAAACACATGTTATATCACAATGGAAATGGCATCCCTGTTGAAAATACTGGCATTGCTGGTCACCAGAATATGTTATGGTTGATGGTCTACTGATCTCCAGCATGTGATCCTGGGTGCTGGTTAGTTTCTTGGCCAAGAACCGCCCACTCAGACAGGAAAACCACAGACGATCATTCACAGACGGTTTTGCCCTTACTTGTAGTTTAGGGACAGGGTGGAGATATACGATACCATAATAAAAGATCGACATTGGGAAGGAAATCAGAAAACAGAAAAACAATGGGAAAATACCAGAAAATGTGTAGTGAGACATACCTACGTAAACAAAGCAGATTATGCAACTCTGCTTGTGAATTTCCGATTTACTTTCTGCAATGTGCCTCAAACGAAACTCTGAATATCTTTAAAAGATTTGTTGTCACTAACCAGGCAAACTTGGGCAAATATGGTGCTTATGTTGTCCTCAAAGCATTCATTGTATAAATGCAGAACCAGTATGGTATGCTAGTCTACCAGCATTCTGTTACTTTTAACATGCTATTGTACTGGTTGACCATCACATGATGATGGTGTGCTGGTTGACCCAAATGTTGTTTGCAAGCTGGTGTATTGGTTAACCAACATGGGATGTTGGTTGACCAGCATATATTGTGTTTTCCATGCTGGTGTACTGGTTAACCATCACAACATGCTGGTGTGCTGGTTGACCAACATAAATGGTGTTTTCCATGCTTTTGTACTGGATGACCATCACAGGATGCTGGTGTGCTGGTTGACCTGTATATATTGTGTTTTCCTTGCTAGTGTACTGGTTAACCAGCATGGGATGCTGGTGTGCTGGTTGACCAGCATATATTGTGTTTTCCATGCTGGTGTACTGGTTAACCAACATGGGATGCTGGTGTACTGGTTGACCAGCATATTATGTTTTTTGCATCCTGGTGTACTGGTTGACCATCACAGGATGCTGGTGTGCTGGTTGACCTGCATATATTGTGTTTTGCTTGCTAGTGTACTGGTTAACCAGCATGGTATGCTAGTTGACCAGCATTCTGTTGTTTTTAGCATGCTATTGCACTGGATGACCATCACATGATGCTGGTGTGCTGGTTGACCAAAATACTGTATGTTGTTTGCATGCTGGTGTACTGTTTAACCAACAAGGGATGCTGGTGTGCTGGTTGAGATGTATATTTTGTGTATTTCATATAGTTGTACTGGTTAACCATCACAACATGCTGGTGTGCTGGTTGACCAACAAATGTTGTATTTTGCATGCTGGTTTGCTGGTTGACAAAAATAAATGGTGATTTGCATGCTTTTGTACTGGTTGACCATCATTGGTGTGCTGGTTGATCAGCATATATTGTGTTTTGTATGCTGGTGTACTGGTTAACAAACATGTAATGCTGGCATGCTGGTTGACCAGCTTTTGTTGCAATTTGTATGCTGGTGTTCTGACTGGCATTCACAGGCATATTGGTGTACTGATTAACCAGCATATATTGTATTTTGCCTGTTTGTGTATTAGTTAATCAACATGGGATGATGGTGTGGTGCTTCAACAGCATATAGTATGTTGTATTTTGCATGCTGGTGGCCATCACAAAATGCTGATGTCCCCACCAGTTTAACCAACAAGACCTCCTTTGTCAACATGCTTCACAAAAATGTTATGCTGGATGACAAGCTTCGCCAGCTAACTACTTCCTATAAATGGTATGTCTACACTGGTCCTCCAGCTAGACCAACACCAAACCAATGTCAATTCATGCTGATCTAAACTGGTCTTTTTAATAGGGGAATTCCACTTAAGACTGACCTTCCTTTCTGTCAACCACTGTGGCATCTCTATGAGTTCCTAGCCTGAGCATGTTTCTCTGCTGCAGCTTTGACACCCATCCCAGACACCATTATTTTCCATCATTGCTTTTACCTCTCTCTCTTAACTCTCTTTGACAGCTCAATGAGGGGACCATGAACCTCACAGAGACAGAAACTGTGTTTAATCTGTATAGTCACATATAATAGATCAAATGCAATGAAGTTGCTGTCAGTTAAACAAATGGAGTTCTTAACAAAAGAATGGGAGGAGCTTGTTCATCTAATCCTGTCAATCACAACACAAGGATAAATGGAAGCTTGCCTCTCTTCTTGAACAATTCTTGTGTCATTGTTCCATCACCCTAGTGCCCCTTTTCTTTATATTATTTCTATAAAATATTAATGAACTTTCCATTAATTACATCCAGGGAGGAACTAAGCTTAGCGTCAACATGGAACGGTATTCAATTGTGGCATTGTTTCATCACCCTAGTGCCCCTTTTCTTTATATTATTTCTATTAAATATGAATTAACTTTCCATTAATTTTATCCAGGGAGGAACTGAGCTAAACGTCAACATGGAACAGTATTCACTATTCAGAACTCATTTTATTTTAGTAATGTGACATATTTCAAAGTAAAACAAGATATTGTTAATATCCTAATGTAGTGCAGGATCTGATTTTTGATTATGTAAAATACGACAAACAATGTATAATAAATTAAATATGGTAAATTTTGCCAAATCAGATTTTTGATTGTGTGAAATAAAATGTAGAATGTATAATAAAGTAAATATGGTACATTTTTATTTCATGTTAACTTTAAGTTACCTGGATATCTCTCAAGAATTTAATGGAACGAATTCTGTGGAGGAATTCCTGGTCAGACCCAGTACTTGTGCTACATGCCCTGTACAGGGGTAAGTGCTCCACAGGTTTTCGGTTTCCTTGTTAACTTCCTGTGATGTATCATCCGTGGCATGCCCCCCCCCTTCCTTGTGGTAGATCTGCGTCTACCTTGGCAGAGCTCTCTCTGCCCCGGTCGCTGTGTTTGAAAAATCTCTCCCCCTACGAAGGGCAGGACTTACCACCGCGCCTCTCCCATGTCTGGCCATTCGGCCCATATGGTGTATTTGCCACTTTGTACCCTCACCTCCAGGGCAGGGTGTGGCCTCCGCGGGGCTTTTTCCCCCTGAAAGAATAGGAACGGAAAAGGAAGCCTTCCCTGGCACATTTTATGAGCATTTTTAGGCCCCAGCTGAATCATTTTTCTATGGAGAGAAAAATTTAGAGAGAAAAGGCTGCGGCTGGCTAGCGTCACTTCATCTACACAGCGTCGAGTGAGTGACAGAAGGGGAACGTCTCCTCTGTTCTGTCGGTACTGTCATAACCTCTGTTCCCTGATGGAGGGAAGAGATGTTGTGTCCCTATTGCCACAGAGAGAACTTTACCGCTGTAACAGCTGGGACCTTGTCTCGGCTCCTCAGTGCAAAACCTGAATGAACTTGCCTGTTGGCCTCCCTTTATACCCGGATGTCGGGGGGAGTGGCATGTAAATTCAACTTCTCAAACATCTGAAGGTGAATCAGGCTCCCAAGAGCGACCCCTAGTGTCACTTCATCGACACAAAGTCTCATTCCCTCCATCAGGGAATGGAGGTTACGACAGTAACCAAGACGTTTACTTACTGTGAAGCGCTTGTATATATTCTTCTGAAGCATGTATTATAATAGCCTGGATCAAAAATGTATCCCTCAGACTCAGGAATGTAGCACGATGGTCAGTTTGTAACACTCAAAGCAGGTGATCACGGCCAAGTAAACTGGAAGCAGTCAGTAGATTGGTGCTCTCGCTGTATCTGCACGAGAGCGATAGAGCAAATTCAAAGTAAAAGCACTTCATGAGCATTATAAGTAATTGTCATATTCATTATGCACTATACTGATGGTACAATTTGTTTGATTTGGTCTTCTGTGAGAAAATGTGGTAGCTAATGCGCAGTTCTGTCCATGTTTTCTGGACTATTGTGTTCACTGTGGTTATTTCCTTCTTCCTATTATAATTTCTTTATGTGCAAACAATTACCAAAGAGGGGAGACTAAACAGAAACCAGGAGAAACTGCTATCTACCATCTAAAACACAAAATCTTATTTTTGTTTAATTCATTCATTTTCTTATTATTTTTATTTAAGTTAAAGTTAATATTTTCTTTAGCTATTTATATACGCAGTGCTGGGTAGTAATGGATTACATGTAATATGGATTACATAATTAGATTGCAAAAATCAACATTTGTAATTCCATTACATTTTTGTGCATAATCAGATTAGTTACCTTTTAATGGATTACATGATAACAATCTTGATTACAATACTAATCAGCCAACAGCACTAACTAGTGTGCAATTTTCTGATTATGCTTTTAAATTTTAAAAGAGCAGTCTGAGCCAGAGCCTGAAACAAATCTGATATGCCTAGCCAGGTAGCACTGCATAAACTGTAGGCGGTGGGGTCCTGTTCTCATATAACCATGTACAGAAATAACTTTGCTTTTAAAGAGAGATTAAACATTTTATATACATTTTAAACACATGTATATATGTTTTCTAAAAATAAAGTATTTTAATAATTATTCTGTGTATCATTTAACATGAAGCTACTGAAATTGATGCACCTAATTGAAAGTGCCTAACAATCCACAAATGCACAAAAAAGGCTGGATTGTTTGTATTTGCACCCTGAAGTGTTTCAAACAAGCCATCGTCAACCTGCCAAGAATTATAGACACTCCTTTTGTAAAAACACATATTGCAAACAAACAGTTTAGGGGTATTAGTCTCATGCAAATTTGTTCTTTGGCACCATGTAAATGCATTTCGACCCATGTTTCAGAATGGCAGAAAAATTGCCTGTCATACAGTAGATCAAGGCCACACCACATAAATAATTATGAGGAGGTAAAAAGTTTACATATGTACATTATATCTAGTATTGTGTGTTACTGTGTATTCTCGTGTCGCCAGTAGGGATGGGCGATATGTAATTTTTTTTTTAGCGATAATCGCCTAAATAAATCGCAATATCTGATTATATCGTCAATCCCCCTGCAGAGGGTTTTTGAATGTTTTTGCTTTATTGATTTTGCTTTAAAAATGTACTTAATTTATTGAAAAACTGTGGTGATGTAGGCATGGCCATGCAATGTTTGTGGAGAGCGAGGCTGGGAGAGGAAGAATGGTAAGGATTGACACCTGTGGGAAATTATCTCTAACAGCTGATTTGTGTTACAGTGAGAGTTGGAGAGGGATAAAAGAGGCAATCCAGACCCCTGGAGGAGGGAGAGAGAGACACGCGCAGTAGTGTCTATGTGTGTGTTATTGGTTTTGCTGAAAAGCATTAGTTTGTGTGTTCCTGAAAAGTGTGCAATAAAAAGACAGACGTGGATTGTTAATCCGGCTACCGCTTCCTCCTTTACAAGAAAGAAACCATCAAAAACACGAAAAGCAATAAAATAAGTGATCAAATCGTATTCGCCTATGACAACAGGTGGGAAATTACTAATAGCAAACACAATGTAGAACTAAAGACAATTAAAAATTAAAGATAATACTTTTAATAATAATAATAACAATATAAAAATAATGAATAAACCATTACCTATAGAAAGTTCAACACAACCCACATAATTTCTACTTTTAAAATGGCTAAAACGTTTGTTATTTCACTTAGTGTTAAAACGATTAGAAAACACCAGTTTTTATATTAGGTGTAAGACTAATAAATATCCTTTTGTTACCAAAATAATGCTGCCAAATGTGTGTTATCAGATTTGTGTTTGTATTGTGTTTCGATAATTGCTGCCTAAAGAAAAGAAAACAAAATTTTAGTTTCAAGTTAAACGTGGCCTTGTATTATTCTATGATTTAATCACTTTCATCTTTGTTTCTTTAATACAAATATATATTTTAGCAGGGGGGCCTGGGTAGCTCAGCGAGTAAAGATGCTGACTACCACACCTGGAGTCACGAGTTTGAATCCAGGGCGTGCTGAGTGAATCCAGCCAGGACTCCTAATCAACCAAATTGGCCGGTTGCTAGGGAGGGTAGAGTCACATGGGGTAACCTCCTCGCGGTCACTATAATGTGGTTCTCGCTTTCTGTGGGGCGTGTGATGAGTTGTGCATGGATGCCGCAGAGAATAGCATGAAGCCTCCACACGCGCTACATCTCCGTGGTAACGCGCTCAACAAGTCACATGATAAAATGCGCGAATTGATGGTCTCATATGTGGAGGCAACTGAGATTCGTCCCCCGGACTAAGGCGAGTCACTACACCACCACGAGGACTTAGAGCGCATTGGGAATTGGGCATGCAAAAATTGGGAGAAAAAAATAAGATATATTTTAGCGAACCTGCAGAGTTGCGTTCACAATGCATGTTAAGGGTGAACTGCTCTGTCGAAAATAAAGTGAACTAAACTTCGAGCACCTACTGAGATGGTCTTGGGTAATTTGCAGCATTTTCAACATGATACTATTCTTGCAAAGAGTTTTCAGACGTCTGAAACAGAGAAAAAAGTGTGATAATTCTTTACATGCACGTTTCACTAGATGCTCCTGCTGCACGCCTCTGAACAAACAGCGCATCAGACATGGGATTTGACGGCTTTTCTTTTGTCTGTTCTTAAAAATATAATAAAGTGTGTTTCTTCAAGCACATGTCTTTATGTTTAACAGCATTTCTTGTCATGAGTCACTCCTGAGACTACTAACTGTACATTAGGCAGAAATAGATTCATAATACAGATTATCGTATCACAACTTTTACTACTAATCACTATTAGCTCAATTAAATTTGTCATAGGCTACATAAGGGAAGTGAGGGAATATAATTAATTTTTGTTACAACTTTTAATTTTTATATTTTGTATTTATTGTTTTTACATGTTTAGAGTAGGTCTACTGTTTGTAATTACAAAAATGCCATATTTGTTTTATAGAAATCATGTTACATCTAACCATGGTAGTGAAGTAGATGCATGCTTCCATGTGTTTACTTGGCTGTGTCTTGTTACAAATACCATGTTAAAACTATATAAAAAAAAAATACATAAAAATTTTCATAAGGGCAAATGCAAAATGCACTAATTTATGCTAAAATATTTTTATTTGAGAGTATGCAAATATAACTGGTTTTGTTCACCTTCATGACTCATTTGAATCAATAAGAACTGATGAATGGAGATCCAACTCAGTCACATAAATTAGGTGTTAACGTTTTACTTTTTATAGATGTTATAGATAACCTTACTGTTGTTGATACCAGTAAATTTACATATACATCCAACTCAAAATCAATGCTGTAATGTAGAATGAGCATTTCAGTGGGACAAAATATACAATATTATTGGTCTTTTCACTTATTTTTGAAATATAATAACAAAACCATTTTTATTATTAGTTTCTGTCTTCGCATTTTCATTTTAAAGGCTCCAGATATAGCCCTTCATCTGCTAAAATTTAAGAAACGCAAGGTTTCTTACCCATAAGCCTGCTGTATTATGTTATGTAATTGATGTATTTATTAATGTTAACATGTGTTTATATTGTAGGTGCTAGCACTGCCGCCTCACAGCAAGAAGGTCCCTTCTCAACTGGGCCTTTCTGTGTGGAGTTTGCATGTTTGTGTGGGTTTCCTCCGGGCGCTACGGTTTCCCCCACAAGTCCGAAAACATGCAGGTTAAGAGAATTGGAGACTCTTAATTAGGGCTGGGTATGGAGTTCGATAAATTTTAGGCACCGACCGAATTGCCTCTAAACAATCAAGTATCGAAAAATGTCTTGTCGTTCTATACCAAATTTCAATACCTAAGGGGTTAATCTCATCGTCAGTGATAAGCATGTAGCATGCTAGATGTGCCCAAATGTAAAAGTGCCGGTGATTGGCTGTGTATAGGCATCAAGGAAAAACACTAGTTTATGCCAGTTACACCCAGAGACGCGTGGCTCACACGTGAGGCTGTAGTGTGTATGTGTCTCAAACCCCATTGATGTAAAAGATGTGGAAAAGATCAAAAGTGTGGCTACATTTCACCAGGCTCGATGCCAACAGCGCACGATGCAATATTTGTGACGAGATAATTGCTACCAATAGGTATCGGTATTGATATCGCAATTTTTGGAATGATACCCAGGGTTGCGTCAGGAAGGACATTTGGCGTAAAACTTGTGCCAAGTCAAATATGCAGATCATGGATGTCCCAAATTAGCGACACCTAAAGGGAGCAGCCTAAATAAGAAAAAGAATATGTATATATAATGTATATATAATCTTATTTGTAATTATTTAATCACAATCATTTATTTAATCAGTTATTAATGTATTCAGCTAACAGTTGCTGTAAAAGCAATATTTTGTTCCACAAGTTTCTATTAAAATATTTGTGTTAAAAAATGTATGTATGTATGTATTTGTTTGTGTTTATATTTAATATAAAACCACAATTGAGGCTATAATGTTTTAGAAGAGCAGAAATACAGAGCATCAAAAAGGTTCTTTATAGCACTATCGAGGTTCTAAATAAGGAAGGTCCTTTATGGAACCTTTAAAAAAGTTATATTTAGCACCATTAAAAGTTCTGCTATTATTACAAGCTGAAGAACCCTTATTTGGTACTATTTAGAACCATTTTTCAGTATATGTAATTTACTGTTATGTTAAATTGCGTGAAATATCAGAATTATATCAGCCACCCTGCTCTGTGGATATTGGCATCGGCCATTAAAAAACTCATTTCGGTCGCCTTTTACCATTTATAGGTATTCTCAGTAATGATAGAATATTTAACAACTAATATGGGTAAAAAGCATTAAACCAAAATGTCTGTAACCTGAGAAGAACTGTTTTAAATGTTTTAAAATGCAAAAGTGAAATAGGATTCACACACACATACAGACCAACATAAAACACGTCCGATTGAGCGTCACTGAACTGAAATGAGACGGTGCTATAAGTGCCCTGTAAGGACGCTAGCCTTATCACAACAATGTTCCGGCCCTTTCATGGTGGACAAAAGTGGCATGTTACAAGTGTGCTTTATCAAAACCCTGGAATGATACCACAGGTGAATAATTGGTTGTCCTGGTAACGGACAAGGATGCTTTCAGAACCCCTGTGGCATAAAATTCAGCAAATAACAACTCTTTAGAACATGACATTGATATCCTTTTCTGCTATTGTTTTAAAATGTGAAGTCAATTCACCAAAGGCTGATCAGCACTGATTTGATTTAGTGGTTTACATTTAGAGTTTGGTTAAATGCAGTGGTCCTCAACTGGTAGGTCATGATAGTGTTTGTTGAATCACACTTCTGCTGTTGTCCTATGAGTATGACTTAATGTTATGTTAATCTTTTTACATATTTTTTGGCCTATGTGGTTTATGGTCAATTGAATAGATTTTAATGATTGGTTTAAATGACATTTTGTTTACTTTTATGACAAACCAAATTTTAGGTACTGTGTTGGGTTGCCACTTAATGTCCAATATAAAATCTAGGTCCCAAGTCAAAACCAGTTGAGAATGAGTTGGATGAGTTACAGTTATTACAATTAATTTACCTCCAATTAATTACAGAGATATACATGTAAAAGTATACAGTATTTACCCACACTATTACCAAACTGAAATCCTGACATAATTCATTGCATCTACCATAATCAAGAAAAAATGTCTGGGTGACAGTAGCATACAGGTAAAGTGTGAATGTGATCCTTCTCTTCACACATCCCATATGAGCGTACAAAGGTTTTATGGATGTGTACGTCACTCCTGAAGCTTTTTATACCACTTTCTCTTAGCTGCAGTTCAATTGCAGGTGAATCATACAATTCTCCACTAACTCAAGTGGCATAACAACCAATAGTGGGCATAAATAATGCAGCTGTTTGGAGATATGCGAGCTAAAGGTCAACCATGCTTATCTGGAGTCGCAGGGGCACATCCAAAACTGACAGGCATCATCATCATCTGCCAAAAGAGCTCTTGTGAGCAAAAGAGACGACATAAAGGAGATTCTTTAATTATACATGAACGGATCAGGGGATTAATGTGCGGCCTCTTTACTGTCCCCTGTCTCTCAGTTCTGTAGGAAAAAATCATGCTGGTTTGCTAGTCTTAATAAGTTTACGCTAGTCTCCCAGCTTGGCCTAGTTGGTCTTTAGCTGGTCTCCCAGCCTGGCTGTTGGTCTACATCTGAGAAGTGCCTAAAACCAGCAAGCACACCAGCTTGAACAAGCTAGGAGACCAGCTAAGACCAGAAGAACACCTTAGGCTGGTTTAGGCTTTTTTTTTTTTTTAGCAGGGAGTGACCTCTGTCTAGCCCTGACTGTAATTTTCTCCCACCCACTGTGAGTGCACAACACACACACATAGGGCACAGCGGCAGATGGTTGAGGGTAGTAATTTAAGCTAGTTGTAGTAGGCAAGGGGCTGCAAGGTCCCATGTGGGGTTTTGGGCAAAGGTACACAAATCACTTAGCATCTGCAGGACTGTAGCTGCTCTTGAGCTGGGATGTCAGGGGCGTAGCATAACATTTTGGGCCACGGGCACAGAACTATTTTAGGGCCCCCTGACCCTGTCAGTGGGAATAATAGAATATAAAGTATAAACGTTTTAGATGGATATTTAAGAGTGCTAATTCTGACTCCAGCCAGGTCTCCTAAGCAACCAATTGGCCCAGTTGCTAGGGAGGGTAGAGTCACATGGGGTAACCTCCTCGTGGTCACCATAACAAAGCCTATTATCAAAATAAATTATTATGTATTATATAAATGTTTGTTTGTTGAATATACAGTAGCCTCCATACAATCTTGTTGGCAAAGTCACCATAACATTTCTGAAATAAGAAGAGTGTCCGTTTTTTCAGTCTATCCTGAGACATTTCTGCTCTCATGTAGTTTTAGAAAGTCTTAACTTGCTAACTGATATTTACACAGGGTCAAAAATTTACTTAAAATTAGGGCTTGGTATTGTTACAGATTTTCAGATTCGCTCTGGTTCTGATTCACAATCTCTCAATTCGCTTTTATTCTATGTGGATTCATATACAGTAGGTATACTTTTGTTACAATTTCCATTTAACTTATTTCTCAGCTCATGCTGTTAATAATGAAGGAAAATTTGAACCTTCTAGATAACCCCTTCTAGGTACAGTTTGAAAATGTACAAATTATTTTGTCAGTTTTTCATCAGATTGGTTGCATATCAGAGCATATGAGCGGAGTGGAGCGAGTTGTCGCTCCGCTCAAATATTCGCTCATGTGAGATCGCTCAACACCAACACTCAATTTCAAAAGTCATCACGAGCGAGAGCGATGTTGGAGCAGACCGGCATGAAATGAGAAATAAATAAGACATAATTTCTTTGCCAACATTCTTGTTTATTAATTTTTTTGCATCAGGTACAAAAACATCCCTCCTCATATTGGCATATGACTTTATATTTCATAATGCTTGTTCTAAGCTACTTATAAATAGCCTTGTTCTCTCTGCCCTGTTTGGACATGGTTATTTTATATGGGGATGTATGGTAATGTAACAGCCTAATTACCAGAGCTTCTCATTGATTTTAATCCTGTGCAAAATGTACATGTCAGTCATTTTTCCGGACTTTTTGTGGGCTGTGTGTTCCCGCACCGGTAAAGATAATAACATATTTTACCAATCAAACGCTCTGTAAAAAATAACCTGTTATTCTTATCCCGTGCAAATTGACATTCTGGTTCTGCACTGTCCAGCCTGTGAACCCTTTAACTCATCGTGAACTCAAAGTTCACCAAGTGGATGTTGGTCATTGAGAAGTCACCAGAAAATGTAAGACGCGCTTCAAAACTTCATCTAACGCTGGCTGCTGCGTGTGGACTGATGCATGAGAAACAAACAAGCATGATTTCTTTTGATTAGGAAAAATAGAAAAGGACGCAAGTAGTAATTTTGTGATTTGAGCAGAGTGAATGTGAAAAATTGTGTTGAGCCCTTTCCGGAGGCACAGATAAAATGACATAATGCGAAAAGATTGTCTATATTTTTAATTCAAGAGTGTACTGTAGGATTACTGGCTTGCTAATGTAACCAGTTCAGTTGTATTTGGCCAGATATTCAGTTACGTGTGACAGCAGTGTGTAAATGCAGTCGACACTCTCATCTCTGTGATTTATACAGACATTGCCTATCCCATGCGAATCGACAGTAAATCTTACAGACTTCCGAATTAGTCTAATAAAAATGATTTTACATTACAGACGCATGTTTGGGAAACAAATCTGTTTTGAACTGCCTCTGCGATCTCACCTCACTGTAGTCTGTTATTGGAATCGGCACCTAAACTCGAATCACACCGAGTTTAAACTCTGCCTCATCTCCGATAATCCACTCTGTTTAAAATATTGGTCCTGATACAGCCGCCAACACCTAATATTTGTCAGTGTAGAAGCACACAGATATTAATGTGGCCATACGAGATATGTAGCGCATTCCGGTAAGAGCGGAAAGTGAACGGAAATTGAGTGCCTCGTGAGCAGCCGGAGCGGGGCTAAGCGCAGTCTGGTGAAACACGCTTCTTGCTCTGCTCACGTGCTCTGTTGCATATATATATTTGTTAAATGTTTATTGTTTACTTGCATAAATTGTTACATTTATAATTATTTACACTGACACTAAGAACACACGCTAAATCAGTACTGTCTCTTTAAATAGACAACAGCATCTGAGCGCAACGACAGGTGATTTTGTTCCTGCACTGAAGTTAAATATGTTTATACAGCAGATGCGTGAGTAGTGGCAGATGTTGACAGTTTGATTTGAATTGTGCTCGTCACTTTATTAAGCAAGAACCTGAGAACCAGTTTAATGAAGAGCATGTAATGATACAGTTGATAATAATGTTATCTATCACCTGGTGAATATTTCCCATTTATTTTCTCGCCAAAAGCATTTTTTGTTGTTAAAAGTGTTAATTTTGGACCATGTCTACATGAAGTAGCTACGTTTATGGCTTATGGCTCATAAATTATCTGCTACCTCCCAATCTTTCTCTGCTCCTTTTTCTTTTGAATGTCTGATTTTGGATTCAGTTCTGTAGATACATTAACAGACTAAGCAAATGACATCATGACGTGTACTCAGTTTGGACCGCGTGCTGGCTGATGGACCAGAACACTTTCGCTAACATGGGAGGAGACAAGGTATTCCCCATTTTTACAGGTGGAAAACAGAGTTTCATTTTATTCCAACCAATAGCATGTTATTACCATATATATATAAAACATATGATAATATAATGGAATATTAATGAAGCCTTTCTGTGGCCCCCTCCAGTGAGGGACCCTGTTACTCAAGACCATCATTACCCGCAGTTCGACGCCCCTGTGGGACGTTAACCTCCTAATATTCTCAACAGATGCAAAATCATGATCATTCTTCATAACAACAGTGAAAAACAACATTTTTTTGTAAATGCACCTTAAATGAGCACAAACATATCCACGGGATACAGAAAGACAGAAATGCATTTTAATGTAGAGCAAATGTGGACTTTTGCTTAAGCCTCCTGCAGATTTCTCTCCTGAGAAATAGAATGACATTGTGTACCGGGTGTAACTATCATTAGTTATCTTGTAGGGATGCACCGATATGAAACTTTTTGGCCGATACCGATTTTAACAAAATCCTATAGGCTGATATTTTGCAACTTTCCTTATGTTGTCATCGGATCAGTGTTTACTTTGGAATCCTTAAAAATGTTTACAAAGAGCTAAAAAAGCTTTTTTCTGTTATAACAATAAATAATTTCCATTGAAAATGGATCTGTTGAACACATGACAGGTCAAAATTAAATGAGAGTTATGGTGAATGATAAATACAATATAAAATGATACAAAAGATTTAAAAAAATCTAAATATGCTAACATGATGATTGATATGAAAATAATATATATTTGTACGTCTAAAACATCTGTTTTTGCAGATTAAAACGCAGCCTTTTAAGTTTTTAGTAATCGCACATGGCATTGTTTATTTAGTTATTTATTTATTTTCCTCCCCTTTTTGGAATGCCCAATTCCCAATGCGCTCTATGTCCTCATATCAGCAGCCAATACATCAGCGCATCACTAGTATCTTGCTTACTATGACATATTTTTTCCACACTCATTTAATTACAGGCAAAAAAAATTAAAAATACATAAATAAAAATACAAACACTGTTTACTATTATACTATTACTATTACTATTATACTAGTTAACTGTATGTTACTTGACAAAATGACAAAATGCACCTCTAATATTCTAATAGTAATAATATCCCCTCAGGATCTGTTCCAAAATGCACGCATCTTAAATATGCTGCCTAAGATATCTAATTTTGGCCAAATTCTAAGCATCGTATGTATTCTTCGTAGGCAATCCCAGAATGCACCTTGATGAGCTCTGTGGAAAAACAAATCCAACATGGCGGATGAAGCAAGATACATTTTTTTTATTATAAATATACTTAGAATTAAAGTTAAGAAATAGTTTATGATAGAAAATTGACTATTTTACCAAAAATGTGTGTGTGATATGCATATTTATGCTCATTAGAGTAGATTATCGCGTTTGTCCTCTTGCGTCACCTGTACTGAAATCAGTTGGGAGTGCATGGGGTTGCTGCTTTTGTAGAGTGTTCCAAATTAGTCTCTTATGAGGCTCCATTTCAGTTGCCATAGAAGACAGCTGCCTACAAGCAGGAGACAGCTAAGCAGCTCACTAAGTTTGGAACAGTCCCTATATATTATTTGAGTAATTATATATCCCTAATATAGCTCACTATATCTTTCTTTATAAGGAAAATTAGGAGAAACATCTAAACAAAGTTGATAGATGCTTGAATGAAACATAACTGATAACTCCATCTCTTGAGTTATGAAAGATCAACCCCTGAGCAAATTTCTTTCAGAGTTTAAACAACTAGTCTTGTTTACCTGCTCTAAACGAATCCCACTGCATCATGTTAAATTTGCCCCATGTTGTTTCTATAGTGATGTTTCCCCAGTACTGAGGAAACGTATATATTTTCCATTCTCAGGAGAAGAGGGCAAAAGACTGGAGGACACCACACCTGCTTTCTACATCTCAAAATATTGTAGGCACTAAGTTCTGTAATTTGCTACTGCTAATGCAACACACTGCTGCCATGGAAAGCTAGAAATACAAAGAAGAATAATGGTACTGTATATTTTGAGGAACCTATCAGCCCTATAGTGTTCCACTCCACAGAATGTTATAAAACTTCCTTTTTCTTCCTCAGAAACCAGCTGTATTTTGTTCTGTATTAAATATAATAAGGCTACTTGTGATGGAGAAAAATCAAGTTGGTAAATGGGAGAATATCAAGGAAAAAGATTGCATTTCACCCCAAAATCTTTCGGAAGGAAATTTGTACTTTAATTCACTGAAGTGCCATTCAACTGATCACAAAGTATAGCCTCATTTCTGATGTAAAAAAACAACACCATCACTATTTGAAAAAAGTCATTTTTGATCAAATCTAGAAATACCCCTTTTCCAGCAGCTATCACTCCAACACATTATCCTTGAGTAATCATGCTAAATTGCTAATTTGATAACTAGAAAAATTACTTTATATCACCATTATATCAAACACTGCTGAAAGCTATTTAGTACATTAAATGAAGCTTAACGTTGTCTTTTGTGTTTGTTTTTGAGTTGCCACAGACAGTATGCAATAGACTGGCATGTCTTGAGGTCAATATTAGGTAAAAAATGGTAAAAAAAAGAAACAGCATTCTCTAGAAACTCATCAGTCAATCATTGTTTTGAGGAATGAAGCATATACAATGCTTGAAATTGCCAAAAAACTGAAGATTTCAAACAAAGGTGAACACCGCAGTCTTCTAAGACAAATGACAAGAAGAGATGTGGAAGGCCAGATGTACAACTAAACAAGAGGATAAGTACATCAGAGTCTCTAGTTTGAGAAATAGACGCCTCACATGTCCTCAGCTGACAGCTTCATTGAATTCTACCCGCTCCACACCAGTTTCATGTACAACAGTAAAGAGAAGACTCAGGGGTGCAGGCCTTATGGGAAGAATTGCAAAGAAAAAACTACTTTTGAAACAGAAAAACAAAAAGAAAAGGTTAGAGTGGGCAAAGAAACAGACATTGGACAACAGATACTATAATTGGAAAAGAGTGTTATGGATCTTAAACCCATTGAGCTTTTGTGGGATCAGCTAAACTGTAAGGTGTGCCACATCTATGGCAAGTGTTACAGGAAGCGTGGGGTGAAATGTCATGTATGTCGAGTATCTGGACAAACTAACGCCAAGGTTCTGCAAAGCTGTCATTACTACACATGGATGATTTTTTGAAGAGAACTCTTTGAAGTAGTTTAAGTAGTTTATTTTTCAAATTGTAATAGTTATTTTTCACATTATTGATGTCCTGACTATACATTGTCGAATGCCACTTTGGTGAATAAAAGTACCAATTTCTTTCAATAAGAGCAAAATCTGTACATTATACCAAACTTTTGGCCTCCAGTATATATATATATATATATATATATATACTGTGCACAAAGAAAATGAGGCCTATATTTCGGAACATTAAGTTACTATTTTTTGCATTACATTATTTTCAACACAACCACAATTCTCATTACTGTGACACATCCAGAGGTTTTACTTTTACTGTTCTCATAGTTTTTAATGATGATTCTCAATACCATAACACAGTAAAAAATATATTATGTACAATGATTTTTTTTTTAATAAAATCAGCAGTACCTAGGGAGTGCTAGTAAGATGGGTTTAAAATGTAAATAATATATAATGTTTCTTTTTTAGTAATAAGAATATCATAATGACCACCTTATTTTGCATTGTGTTAATGAGAAAATTGAGGCTATGGGGAATAGTCTTGCATTTTAATTATTTCATCATGTTTCCTTGGTCAAAGGGAACATATGTTGGGATTTAAATAGTTGCTATTAAGAATTCATAGAGGTTTTATGTTGTTTTGTTGGAAATAATACTCAGATAAGCATCTGAGTATTTTTCTGAGTAAATTTTCATTTTTTTAAACGCTTTGTCAGGAAAGGAGTTCAACTTGAAATGTGTGTCTCAATATCCACGCATTTGGTTCCATACTGTTGTGTTCTGTCTGAATGAACAGCCCCTCATAGTCGTGCCGCTTCACCACCCAATTCAGCCGAATACCTCTGCTATATGGGAATATTGCTACCCTACTTAAAACTGTAATGAAAAAAAGTGGTATTTCACTGTTATTATGAAGCTTGAGTCTGGGATAGTGGCATCATTGCAAGCTATTATCATTGCTCTTTATGCACCAAGATTTGACCAGATTCCTTGAATCTTTTAACTATATTGTGCACTGTAGAGGGTGAAATGCCCAAAATCCTTCCAATTTGTCTATGGGGAACATTGTTCTCAAAGTGCTGGATTATTTGCTGAAGCATCAATTGGCAAATTGACAACTCTCGAATGATCATTGCTCTTGAAGGACTAGACTGATTTTGGAGGCTCCTTATATACTATGACACAATTGCCTCAACATCTCCTGTTTCACATTGCCTTAATATTTGTGATCATTTTGATACTTGCCGAATCTAACCAGCTACAACCTGACCTCTTTACACGGTATCCAAAGTCCTCTGACTGGCATCTGTTATTTTTGTAGAATCTGTATGATAAAAAAAAATAATATTTAGAATATTCTTTTTTGGAGTGTGTTGCAATCAACTGATTTGAAATTACTGTACATTAAAAAAACAATGAAATTCCCAAAGTAAAGCATCATATAATGTTTAGTTGCAGTGCTTTTAATATAGCAAAAGGTGAATATAATTTATAAATCACTCCTTTTTGTTTTTATTAGCAATTTTCATACAGTTCCAACTTTTTTGGAAGTTTTCAAGGTCCTGCCCCTCTTACACTACAAAACCAAAAAACATAGATACTTTATTTAAGTGTAGCCTACTACATCATCCATCTCTATTGAGCAGAACCAAACAATAGTATGATTAAAATCCTGTTCCAGATGCTGGAATAATTTAACTTGTGCTAAATCAGTATTTAGAATTCAGAACGGCATTTCAGTTTCTCAGTCTTTCTGTGCTCATTTTAGTGCACTGCATTTGATTTAAGTGGCTTGGCAGGCTGTTTTTGACCTGTGCCCTTTCAAGGATGGTACTTGGAGGAAAATAAATAGGATTCTGAAATGCGGTGACCAGTCTGGGCAGATAATGTAGCGCACTGCAATGCTTTTTTTAAATGCACACTTGTGAATAATATTTGTTTGCATCAAATGCAGTGTTTACTGTGAAACCTCAAACATGGATGGAACTTTGAGTCTGCACAAAATGCAAATCGATAATAAACAAAAAGGTCAAAAAATCATCTCTCAAAATTGCCAGGTCAAAATAAAATCAATTTGTTTTAAAATCAATAGGCTGTAAATAGACATGCAGTCAGATCTCAAAGGATGTGCTGTACCATACTATCTATAAGTTAATGCACAGTAGGCATCAAGTTTGGCAATGAACAGCCAGTCTTCACAAAATCAGCCTTAGAGTGGTTTAAATCTCATGGCCTGCCTTATCTATATACTGTAAGTAATATGTTGGGTTGAGCACATTGAACAATTTCTTTCTAACACCCCGGGGCGGCATCCAATAACTCCAGCTGCTAAATGTATCTGACAGCATCCACCCATTATTACAGTGTACTTGCCACTAATCCGCATTCAGAACAGGAAGCAGAGCAAAGAACAACAACAGCAACAAGAGTAAAAAAACAAAACAAGCCAGAGCTTTCTGTTTAACATGAGGAACATTAACAATATGAACAGAATCATAGAGTCCTCACTAGCTCCTAACTGCAGACATTCCTTTGTTTTTCCATGTCAAGCTGCCTGGAGGCGCATTAGATGGGTCCCGCCCAAAGAGCTGACAACTGTCTGTGGCTTTAGCAGCTCAGCCATTTTAAATTTGCCATCCACCTCCATGAAAACCAGAGCATGTGATGTGGGTATTCAGTCAGCCAGCCATGCGTGTGAGTGTAGGAGTGCCCGATACTGCCGCACTCTTGTCTTGGGCAAAATCATGGCGAATTGGTGGGTATGTACAGTGAGGAAAATAAGTATTTGAACACCCTGCTATTTTGCAAGTTCTCCCACTTGGAAATCATGGAGGGGTCTGAAATTGTCATCGTAGGTGCATGTCCACTGTGAGAGACATAATCTAAAAAAAAAAATCCAGAAATCACAATGTATGATTTTTTTAACTATTTATATGTATGATACAGCTGCAAATAAGTATTTGAACACCTGTCTATCAGCTAGAATTCTGACCCTCAAAGACCTGTTAGTCTGCCTTTAAAATGTCCACCTCCACTCCATTTATTATCCTAAATTAGATGCACCTGTTTGAGGTCGTTAGCTGCAAAAAGACACCTGTCCACCCCATACAATCAGTAAGAATCCAACTACTAACATGGCCAAAACCAAAGAGCTGTCCAAAGACACTAGAGACAAAATTGTACACCTCCACAAGGCTGGAAAGGGCTACGGGGAAATTGCCAAGCAGCTTGGTGAAAAAAGGTCCACTGTTGGAGCAATCATTAGAAAATGGAAGAAGCTAAACATGACTGTCAATCTCCCTCGGACTGGGGCTCCATGCAAGATCTCACCTCGTGGGGTCTCAATGATCCTAAGAAAGGTGAGAAATCAGCCCAGAACTACACGGGAGGAGCTGGTCAATGACCTGAAAAGAGCTGGGACCACCGTTTCCAAGGTTACTGTTGGTAATACACTAAGACGTCATGGTTTGAAATCATGCATGGCACGGAAGGTTCCCCTGCTTAAACCAGCACATGTCAAGGCCCGTCTTAAGTTTGCCAATGACCATTTGGATGATCCAGAGGAGTCATGAGAGAAAGTCATGTGGTCAGATGAGACCAAAATAGAACTTTTTGGTCATAATTCCACTAACCGTGTTTGGAGGAAGAAGAATGATGAGTACCATCCCAAGAACACCATCCCTACTGTGAAGCATGGGGGTGGTAGCATCATGCTTTGGGGGTGTTTTTCTGCACATGGCACAGGGCGACTGCACTGTATTAAGGAGAGGATGACCGGGGCCATGTATTGCGAGATTTTGGGGAACAACCTCCTTCCCTCAGTTAGAGCATTGAAGATGGGTCAAGGCTGGGTCTTCCAACATGACAATGACCTGAAGCACACAGCCAGGATAACCAAGGAGTGGCTCTGTAAGAAGCATATCAAGGTTCTGGCGTGGCCTAGCCAGTCTCCAGACCTAAACCCAATAGAGAATCTTTGGAGGGAGCTCAAACTCCGTGTTTCTCAGCGACAGCCCAGAAACCTGACAGATCTAGAGAAGATCTGTGTGGAGGAGTGGGCCAAAATCCCTCCTGCAGTGTGTGCAAACCTGGTGAAAAACTACAGGAAACGTTTGACCTCTGTAATTGCAAACAAAGGCTACTGTACCAAATATTAACATTGATTTTCTCAGGTGTTCAAATACTTATTTGCAGCTGTATCATACAAATAAATAGCTAAAAAATCATACATTGTGATTTCTGGATTTTTTTTTTTTAGATTATGTCTCTCACAGTGGACATGCACCTATGATGAGAATTTCAGACCCCTCCATGATTTCTAAGTGGGAGAACTTGCAAAATAGCAGGATGTTCAAATACTTATTTTCCTCACTGTATATGCCAGACTAACCCAGTGAACTTCCCCACTGCAGGAAAATTAATATCTGCAGGAACAGTAATACCAGTGTTTAACTGGATGTGGCAGAGTGCTAAGTTTATGGCCTAATTTCTAGGGCTCCTTTTCTGAGTTGCAACAAACACCAGCTGTATAATTAGAAATAAGCAAAGACCTCCACAGAAAGTTACCCAGATTTCCACACACTGACTGATCACACTGTGAATTCAGCATTAGGATGCTGAAAGTTCTGCTGAAATGATCTGTACCAGAATTTGAAACACTGCCCCAGTGGCCACAGCTAGAAGTGTTGCTGTGGTGAAATGTCCATGCACAGGGTTGCACAAAGGTTAGTTGTATTTTGAGTAATAAATGATACATTAAACAGGAATGCATATGTTATTAACCCTACTCCTTAATCCAAACCTCAAAAGAAGATTTTTAGAAGAATATATCAGCTCTGTAGGTCCTCACAATGCAAGTGAATGGTGACCAAAATATTGAAGCTCAAAAAGCACATTAAGGCAGCATAAAAGTAAGCCATACAACTCTAGTGGTTTAATCCATGTCTTCAGAAGCAATATGATAGGAGTGGTGAGAAACAGATCAATGTTTAAGTCCTTTTGTATAAATCTACACTTTCACATTCTTCTTTTGTTTTGGCGATTCACATTTTTCATGCATATCACCACCTACTGGACAATGAGAAGAATTTATAGTAAAAAAGGATTTAAATATTGATCTGTTTGTCACCTACACTTATTATACTGCTTATAAAGGTATGAATTTAACCACTGGAGAATTATGGGTTATTTTTATGCTGCCTTTATGTGCTTTTTTGAGCTTCAATATTGTGGTCACCATTCACTTGCATTGTATGGACCTTCAGATAAAAGATATCCTTCTAAAAATCTTCATTTGAAAGATAATCATACACATATGGGACTGCATGAGGGTGAGTAAATGATGAGAGAATTTTCATTTTTGGTTGAACTATCCCATATATGATGTACTGTATAATTTGAGTCTTTGCTCTGGGTCACACTTACACAATCTTTAAAGCATTTTTTTAATAGTTGCTTGTCTCAAATAAATTGCCTTTGTATAGAAGCTTGCGTTACTTTAAATCTAAAGAGAAAAATACTTCAACAACACGGTGAATCTTACAAATGAGGAAAACATCCTCATGAGTCGTTACCAAGCTACAATGGTGAACAGCTTTCGGTAGTACTCACCTTTATTACACAATCGTACCATGATTCAGACCCAAATGTATAATGTGAAAAGTGACGAGGGTAGAGGAAAGGGGGTGAAATCGATCTATAGGATTCAGACCAAGCAATTGAACCAAGTGTGAAAGGACACAGCTGCTTCCATCTAATACTTCACCACAACAAGACGAGTTTTGAGACCTTTCAAACTAAGAGTATCCATCAATTAGAGATAATAACAGATCGTATCCAATCTGCCCACACCTCAGTAGTTATGTAATGAGGCCCTGGACCTCCTCTCATCATCAAAATCATCCCACATCTCTCAAGCCCTCTGCTGTTTCATCGGAAACTGATGCGCACATAATCACCGCATCCATTCATTATTTGAGCCTAATGAGCAGTGGCCATGAGACATACTGAGCTCATTGAGGCATCATGGCCACTCACAGTCCTCCACAATAGGAGGATACTAATAGACATTGGCATGATGCCAACACACCTATGTCCACACAACTCATTGCTGATCATTTTAGTGATAGTTCAGTGGTGAACACTTGGATGATCACAAAGGGCAGTCATTTATTTATTCAACTATTTATTAAATGTCGGTTTGTATGCATGGTGTAATACAAATCTGTGATCAAGGGTAATGAGGAAACAGAAGCGCACATTCACAGAGAAAATATTGGAAACTCACAGACTGTGTTTCAGAATCTGTTAGCTGCATACCTAGACAGCATCAGAGACAGTTTAGCCCGAGACAGACCACTTGTATTAAAATGAATGGGAGAAATTGGATCACCCAATATGGCGGATGTAGAAAAGGAAGTCACCTTTTAGATGCAGACATCACCTGTCAGTCAACTTGAGAATGTGCATGCACCTTAGCTGGACAAACCTGAAAAATAGCGCTTTTTAGCATAATATGAGCTAAAGAAGCACAACTTACGATACCATTGTTTTCAGATTTTATTGCTGATTTGAAATGTTCTGTGATCGTAATCTTGACCAACCTTTTTAGAGATTTCAGTCTTTCCCCATTCAAGTGATAGGACCTGTACATTTATGCCGCTTGTGACCATAGAAATTAGCTGATGGTTGCAGAGTGGACTGACTGCCTTGAAAGGAACTTTGACAGCATATTTGTTGCAAACATTTTGTAGAAGCTTATGATGCCAGACAATTCTGGATACACCAACAGAATGGTGCCCAAACAATTTAGCCATGCACTTACTGTATGATGCCCAAAAAATGCTGCATAATCCACGCTGCCCTTAAATGGTGCATGTGTTCATGCTGCCTAAATATGCTGCAAAGACTGAAACACACATGGCCATATATTGTCTCAAAATCTAGTGAGCTGCACAGCATTTTTTTGGGCATCATAGGCACAATACCCATATATGATTCCCATAAATGCTGACTAGGAAGGCAGCTGACTGGGTTTTGATACACCGCCATGTTATCCCGCACATACATGCGTGGCGCAGCGAGCGCAGACACAACAGTGACTCACAAGCACGCACGCAAGCACGCACCCATGAACTTTTCTGGCACCGCGCGCTCGATAAACAGACCTTAACGCCTCGTCATAATGTCAATAAATGCAACAGACCAAGACAAGTGTATACAAACCACAGGCTAAGTTAGCACACTCATTTGAATATAAGAGCAAACCAACAATCCCAAGACAAGACATACGTAGTGGCTTAAACACAAAATTGTAAATGGCAAATTAACATTCCGTTCAATCCGTCTCAGCGTCTAGTAGGCATCTATATGACTACACGACATATTACTGCAAACGTAAGAATAAACAACATGACAAATTACTTAATGCTTTTTTACTTTCAATAATTGTATTATTAAAAGTTGTTAGGAGCAAATTCCTAATAAACCTACGCGTCATTACAGAAAATAAGAAATTATTCTATTTTTATTTTGTTTGTAGGTCCATTTATAAAGTGCCACCAACCAAAATACAAAATGTAATTTTATAGTATATTAAGCTATTAACCTTGAAAAAGGATTGTACACTTTTGCTGGTCATATAAAATGGTAGTGAAGTAGAAAATTATTTCAGTACAGAAAAATATATTACTTACACAAATATCGTGAGAAAAGTATCCGGTCTTGTATTAAACGCTCAAAGTGCCTCGTACTCTTGCGGTAGGAGGAGTAAACTGTACTTCAACAGAGAAACACCACCTATTTGTTTCTGCTCTGTGATGAGCAGGATGAATGGAGCGGTTCTGTTTCCCTTGCCAACACATTTGCATAAGGACCGCCTTTTGCGCTCTCTGATTGGCCAACACTGGAGATTAGCGCGGCTGTCAAAAATGATTCGTATTTCATTCGATGGTCTAAAATGTCAGTTAAAGCGCTTGTTGCACCTTACTGCAAGTATGATGAATACATGCCAAAAGAGGAAATGTTAATATATATATTTACTCGAGCAAAAAATTTGCATTAGGCTGGCAACGGACTAGCGATCATATCCTAATATGACTTATTAATGAACAACGTGTGGAAGGAATAGGTTACTTAAAAGAAAATTCTATCTATCCATCCATCCATAAAGGTGCACTCAGAAATGTTTTCCTCATTAAAGTTAAACTCCTAGACATGAATTGTACTTTTGCAATATACGTATGTAGGAAATCATGAGCACTCACATTAAAATGAAGACTCCAATCATATCAGTAACCTTATAAAAGCAGTTTTATTCTACATGGGGAGGGTCCACACATGGGGGCTGCCATGTTAGAATCACATGACCAGCTGTATACTACTCATTTAAGGTGTGTCCAAAATCGTTCACTCATTCGCAGGGCTGAACTGGTAATCTGGCATACCGGCAATTTTTCCGGTGGGCCGACGTACTTTGGGGCCGATCAGGGGCAGACTGGCCTTCAGGATAACTGAGCAGGCCGGTGGGTCCCCCAACTGAAATGGAAAACTATGGATTTTAAATGATGCTGCATCCAAGCCTCTAGGTGTCAGTGTAAGTCCAAGATGGCACAAAGACAAAATGTACTGAGTGCACCTTTAAGGCAGAAGCAAGCACAGCCATGTTATTGAGAATAGCTTAAATTTTTGTCTAAGATTAACATGACATGGTTATAGAGATTGTGTAGCCTGTGTCGAAAAGTGAGAAAAGTGTATTATCCTCACAAATGTGTAAATGTTTTGTTGATGACTGAATAAATCACAAATCACATAAACAATCTGATCAAGATTGTGAAAGCTTGAGATGAAATGAAGCCATGACTGCTGTGTGCATTTCCCATTTCCCTTTTTGATTTGTAACTTGTAGCCCCCCTAGTAGAAACATACAAAAATAAAGAATATTGATAATAATAATAATATATTTATTTTTAGACCATTTTAACCATTTTAGCTATAGAAAGTCAGTTTTTATGAATTAAATTGTTTATTATGTTTCGGTAGTGTTGGTTATTCATGTTTTTGAGACATTACAGACATTACATCAGAAATTAGCATAATTGATTCAAAGTAATGGCCAGCATCATCCAATCGCTGCCAACCATGTTCAAATAAATTTGGTATGAAAAATTCGGAATCTCAGTACTGATTGCCATTGTCCCATGTCTGCCAAACATGTTAAGTGGTTCAAAAATCGTTTCAAAATAAATCGATGAACTAGAGACTAATCTTTTGACTCAAACAGGTTTTAATGTAAAAACGTAATTAGGTTTCTTATCAAATGTAGTTTTGTTGCCTGTTCTCCCAAAGACAAACACAGCTGAGATCAGTGCCATGTTGTTTTGTCACATGACTCGAATATTTAACCCTTTTATGACAGCCTAGAGTCTCCTTAACTGAGATCAGTCATTTAAATAAAATTATGTTATGCATAGCCTATAGCGAAGTCAAAACGTAATGTCTACTCATGAAGGTGTGGTGTCTCAGGAAGTTAAATTTACATGGAAGGGTGCCCCCATGTAATGATTACATGACCAGCCAAATACTACTTAATCTCCGTAATTACCCTATTATTTGACATTTTTACTCAAAAATTAAAATAATCATCACTGTCATTGATATCTGAAAACTATTGTGTTTGAATTAAGCTGCATCCATGCCACTAGGTGTCAGTGTAAGACCAAGATAACGTGCATAAAAAAACAGTGAGTTCACCTTTAATATTAATGGGAACCGGAATGCACAATATGGCAGAAGTTGAATTACCGCTTTACAGGTAAAAGAGCCAATTACTAACAGTTAACATGAGAATGTGCATTAGCTGGACTAGCCTGAAAAAAGCCTGTTTTTTAGTGTGATCTGAGCTAAAGACGCACAATTTAAAATACACTTCTTGTCAGATTTTACTGCTGATTTTAAATATCTTATTTCATCCTAATCTTGACCAACCATTTTGGAGCCATTTTTCAAATATATAGGAACTGTATGCGGCTTGTGTCCATAGAAAATATCTACCCAGGAGCATTTTCCAAGATGACCGCTGAGTGGACTAACTTGCCTTTAAAGTGTTTTTGAATACGTATTACATTTACAAAATCACAATATCTCATTCTATACATCTACACAACAGTGGTGACCTACCAATATATTAAACAACTAGTAGTGTTTATTTATTTATTTTACATCCAATATTTCCAGTGCTTAGCTCTAATTACAGATATTGGCCACTGAACAATTGTTTGATTGACAATAGCATTCCAGTATTTTGTCCTTAACCTAGACTGTTGTGTTTCAAAGAGTCTTGTCTTGTCCTGTCCTTCCTCTGCGTCACAGCTCCTTTGGATCTCCTTGGCCATTTAGCGACAAGGAAGAGTGTAATTGTAGTGCTGGACTCACTTTCATGCATATTGTGGATCAGATTGAAAGATCATCAGCAGACATGTCATGCATGTCCCCTATCGATGTCCTCTCACTCCAGACTCTCCCTCGGAGGTGAGGAAACAGGGCAACCAGCACTTTACTGGCAGGTGCTGAAATGACGTCCTGAGTGCAAATCAGCAGGTATCTGGTTTACAGACTATTTCAGTTTCCCAAGGAGGGGCGGCATTTGGTTAACAGTTGGTTCTCAGTGTGGGCCACTGTCACAGTCAATTGAAAATGTGTTGTATTGCCCAATCACCCCACTGTTTCACTCATGTTGTTCCAGAGGTGATCAGAATTTACAGACCACATAATGGTACAATGATCCATGACTGCGAGTCCTTTTTGGCATGCTTACAAATGGATTGTGCTGAAAAACTACATTTTTACAATGGAGAGTCATGGTTGGATTGAGTGGAACATGGTTGGATTAAATGCCATTACAGTTAAAGGAATAGTTCACCCATTTAATCACCCTCATGCCATCTCAAACTTGTTTGACTTTTTTTTTTTTTTTTGCAGAACACAAACAATAACATTTTAAGGATATTATAATGGGTTTTTGACAATACAATGTAAGTCAATGGGATCCAACACTTTCAAGCTACAAAGCTCATTCACACATTTCCACGTGCTTGACAACACTGTGGCTGTATGTATTTTGAAAATGCAGACGTGAATAAAAATGATAGAATCACAGGCTGAGTTTACTGGGATACCTTCAAAATGTACTGCAATCATCA
This sequence comes from Moxostoma hubbsi, assembly GCA_032164185.1. NCBI lineage: Eukaryota > Metazoa > Chordata > Actinopteri > Cypriniformes > Catostomidae > Moxostoma > Moxostoma hubbsi. The sequence goes on from JAVLUX010000026.1 coordinate 14,505,075, forward strand.
AAAAGTTGACCATAAATATTTGAAAATTTAAATGTAACATCTAATTTATCTACAATGATACCAGAATTAAGTACCTGGCAACCGTAAAGCATCACCGTCTCAAAGCCTGCACTGTTCCAGTTGGGCCGGATTTCCAGATTTACAATAAATAAGGACTTGAAACAATTGAACTTGACTTTGAACTGTTTCTCACCCAAAGTGATCGTATCACTTCATAAGACAAAGTTTAGGCCTACTTTTATGCTACCTTTATGTTTCTTTATGTTTATGCTGCCTTTTCTAGAGCTTGAAAGTTTAGGAATCCATTGACTTGCATTGTATGGACAAAAACACCTCATTCATCCTTCAAAAATGTTTTGTTTGTGTTCCGCAGAAGAAAAAAAGTCATTCAAAGAAAGAGTTTAATCCTCAGGGTGAGTAAATGATAAGAGAATTACACTGCCTGGCAAACAAAAAAAAAGATTCAAAAAAAGTCGCTTACTCAAATATTTTAGATGCTTGTACAGGTGGCACTATGCATGATGGGTGCATCGTTTCATGCTCTTCCCTTCTTACCCAGATGCGCCCATCGCTTTGGAATAGGGTCAATGTGGACTCATCAGACCACATGACCTTTTCACATTGCTCCACAGTCCAATCTTTACACTCACCTAAAGGATTATTAGGAACACCTGTTCAATTTCTCATTAATGTAATTATCTAATCAACCAATCACATGGCAGTTGCTTCAATGCATTTAGGGGTGTGGTCCTGGTCAAGACAATCTCCTGAAATCCAAACTGAATGTCAGAATGGGAAAGAAAGGTGATTTAAGCAATTTTGAGCGTGGCATGGTTGTTGGTGCCAGACGGGCTGGTCTGAGTATTTCACAATCTGCTCAGTTACTGGGATTTTCACGCACAACCATTTCTAGGGTTTACAAAGAATGGTGTGAAAAGGGAAAAACATCCAGTATGCGGCAGTCCTGTGGGCGAAAATGCCTTGTTGATGCTAGAGGTCAGAGGAGAATGGGCCGACTGATTCAAGCTGATAGAAGAGCAACTTTGACTGAAATAACCACTCGTTACAACCGAGGTATGCAGCAAAGCATTTGTGAAGCCACAACACGCACAACCTTGAGGCGGATGGGCTACAACAGCAGAAGACCCCACCGGGTACCACTCATCTCCACTACAAATAGGAAAAAGAGGCTACAATTTGCAAGAGCTCACCAAAATTGGACAGTTGAAGACTGGAAAAATGTTGCCTGGTCTGATGAGTCTCGATTTCTGTTGAGACATTCAGATGGTAGAGTCAGAATTTGGCGTAAACAGAATGAGAACATGGATCCATCATGCCTTGTTACAACTGTGCATGCTGGTGGTGGTGGTGTAATGGTGTGGGGGATGTTTTCTTGGCACACTTTAGGCCCCTTAGTGCCAATTGGGCATCGTTTAAATGCCACGGCCTACCTGAGCATTGTTTCTGACCATGTCCATCCCTTTATGGCCACCATGTACCCATCCTCTGATGGCTACTTCCAGCAGGATAATGTACCATGTCACAAAGCTCGAATCATTTCAAATTGGTTTCTTGAACATGACAATGAGTTCACTGTACTAAAATGGCCCCCACAGTCACCAGATCTCAACCCAATAGAGCATCTTTGGGATGTGGTGGAACAGGAGCTTCGTGCCCTGGATGTGCATCCCACAAATCTCCATCAATTGCAAGATGCTATCCTATCAATATGGGCCAACATTTCTAAAGAATGCTTTCAGCACCTTGTTGAATCAATGCCACGTAGAATTAAGGCAGTTCTGAAGGCGAAAGGGGGTCAAACACAGTATTAGTATGGTGTTCCTAATAATCCTTTAGGTGAGTGTATGTTCCCTAGATACAGTAAAGTTGTTTCTTTCTTGAATAGTCTCACTAACAAGTTCTTGTCACATTGTATGTGTGGAAATGCTCTTACTTTCACAATCAACCCTCTGGGGTCTGAGGGTGTTTTGGGCCCTGGAGAAGTTTTGACATGCTTTGACATTTGTGCTTTTTTCAGTTGCTTAAAATCACATTAATAGCTAAAATCTGATAACACTATATTCAGCACAAACTGGGCTACAATAATATGTAAGCAACGTGTGTACATGTTTGTATTTTTGAGAAAATAACGTTTATGCATGCACACGCTTTGTTGATGATAATGAGGCATTATAAACACTAGTTAAAATATAATCTAAACATTCATATTATTATTATTATACCATATTACATATCATATTTATATCATACAGCATACAATTTAAATACCTGCTTTAGCCGAAACAGCACGTAACTAAATGTAACTAAAACTTGCTTATTAGGACATATTTCAAATATCAATACTCTGAATCCTGGTTGGCAAATCTGGAAACAGTCCCAATAGTAAAATATGTACATGTCAACTAATGTAAGTAAAACTAAATGATTTACTCATCCAAAATTGTATCCTTGGCTGGATCAAGTCACTCTACAAAATACAAACGTTCATCGGAGTCCCACTCTTCCTCTGAGGAAAATTGTAACTCTTCATCACTATCCAGGAGTTCCCCGCCTGTGTATCGTGCTATTTTTCCAAATGTGCTGAAAAGTCAATGAACTTGATGTTTTTAAGGCACAGTCGGGGGCGTTTATCATTTGCATTGATTGTCTCAACACATTACTTTATGAATGGTGCCCTCTGCCCGTGGGTGTGATCACATTAGGGATAATTAGCTGAGCCAGGAAAAATTGTAAATTGCTTTATTTCATACAGATTACATTGCAGGAGAATATTTGCTTTAAATTTGTATTGTTTTACTTAAAATTAGACATTTTAAGCTTTCTTTAGACATATGTTTCATGTTTGTGTGATAAGTATTTGCAGAGTTTCAGTTCATTATTGTGACGTGTTTCAGATATACTGTATGGTCGCGAACATGGAGACTGCTGAAAGCTCACCCTTTTTATTTTCTTTATTTTACAAAAGCACAAGGTTTTGTTGATATTGTGAGTGTACACAAATAAAAGTTGACCCTTTATAGTCTCTAATGATGTCTTAAACTTATCTGTATACCCAAAATGATGGAGAATTTTATGTTGTTTCTGCTGTAATAATGAAAAAATCCAACAGGATGTGCCAGTGCATCCATTGACCAGTACATAGTCGTGAGTTCTACTGTCGATTTTTTACGATGTGACTTTAAGCGTTTAGTGATCTCCGATCACAATCATTCATGATTTTTTCCCGACCACATTTCTTCTGTGAAGCTGACGGTTCACCACTATTCTTCCAGGTTTAAATATTGAGTTGGACAGTTTTTAACCCAGTGATTTCAGCAATCTCCTAGTTGTTTTCATTGTTTGATGCAGGCCAATAATTTGCCCCTTCCGAAACACAGTAACCTCTTTTCCAGGACCACTGGATACGTCTTCCAACATGGTTGTTTAAGAAATGAGAAGCTGCACACTGCATCAGTAACAGTTAAAGGAATTGTTGCCAGCTGAAACATTTTAATCACTGCAATAATGATCCAATCATAGACTCTTAAGTATCTGCTTATTTAGTCAATCCAAACGGTGTCTTTTTTTTTTTTTTTTTGGCCAGACAGTATATCATTTTGGGGTGAACTTTTCCTTTTACATGAAACCAAAATGGACTTTTTATTATATACGTATTCCTGTGCAAAATAATAAAAAATGTCTTTGTAATCTTTCATCAAAATTTAACAAATTCCTCCACCTCTGAAACAACTTTCCTTTTCAGCTGACATCACCTAGGTCTTTCAGGTGATTGGTGAATGTTAAACAATAGCCACATGACTATTAAGTCCTTGTTTTAAGGCACGGTCACATTTACCTTTGTGCAGCGAAATTCCTTGTGCGAAGAATGTGTGGGTGAAAACTGTGTGTATATGAAACCAGCAAAATCAAATTACAAACCAGTCTCTAATTAACGATGCACTTTATATTCTGTTAGAGTGAGTATTTCCTACAGTATTTCACTCAGAAACATCTCACAATTCAAATGTCAAATTGGTTGCTGATTCATGTTGACTTTAAGATCATATCAACAGTTCTGATGAGTGTCTGTGACATCTAATATGTCTCATGCCCAAACCTGTAACATATTGTCACCATAGGAAAACTCTTTTTTGTTTTTCACACAAAGCCCCACTTAGTCTTCATCCATTATTTGGCATGATGGAGAAAAATCACTTAACAATATAATGGACCTTTCCACCTGTTTCAAAGGGAACCCTCCCCACCCTCACTCTCTCCCTATGCATGTTGCTGCCAACAGCCTGCCATTGTAGGGAAAACAATTTAATTAGAGTCTGGAGAGCTGAAATCTTTGCAGCCAGCTAATCGACAATGGTAATAATTAAGCAAGGATGTGACAGCACATGCATTTGGAGAGGGATGACATGGCTAGATCAATGGGAAACATATCAAGGAGACACAGATCATTCAATCAGGCCAGTGTGGCACTGTTATAGTATTACCAAACCCATTACCCACAAATCCTGACCTTTAAAGCAGCGAGAATTTTTATTTCCTTTTTTATATCAGAAGCCCTTTAATCAAATTAAGGCAAATGTCTGCCTCTGACCCTCTTTGCTGAGGTCATCATTTGCCATTTTGTTTATCCCATGACAGAAAGGTTAGCTCAGAAGATGAAACTGCTTGATGGTGGTTAAGGAGGCTCAATCAGGATCCCTTAATGAAATTCTTGGGTTAATATATATATATATATATATATATAAGCTAGATTTCTACATTTTCTGAAACATTGCTATGCATTTGCTAAGGTGTTAGGAGTGGTTTTAGTGCACTGATATTCTGGGTGCTTACTTATTGGCCCAAGTCAAAAGTGCCCATCCAAAGTCTATGTTTTTTCTGATCCCTAGATATGGCTCAGATTCCTCCTCTAATGCAAGTCTAAGACCGGTTTCAATAATCCTTTAAAAATGGAAACCTTTACTTTTCTTAATAATCTAATTGTATGGGAAATTAGATGCCTTAGTATAAACCAATAGAAAATAAATGGATGTAAACACTTTTTAATCCATTTTGTATTCCAAAAAAATGGTTGTATTTAGAAATAATCTAATGGACAGAATCACCAAATTAAGCCTTGAGCTTCGGACCAGAACATCACATTTCATGTTTAATTTCCTGATGCTCCATGCAAACACATCCTCATCTGCTGTGGCTGGAGAGATTTATTAGGTTCACTGTGTGAGGCTACAACCTGTGAGCTGTCTGTTGAAATGCTAGTTTGTCAAGCTACAAGCTACTCATAATTTAAACTAGTTAAACTACAGTCAAGCTACTCTTTTTAAAGTAAATAAATAAATAGTTGCATTACAAGTTACTAACATACTATAAAGTACACAGGGGGTCAACGGTTTAAAAATAAAAATACAACTATTTAATGATATAATTATCAATTTGTTCAGAGCTGAATTTCCTTTTTTAATGAAAATCAATATTTTTTAAATAAATAATCAATGCCATTGATTTAGGCTAGCATAACCAATAAAAAAAATTGATACATTAACTCTAAATACTGTAAACTAATTGAAACCAGCATGGCACTGATTCTTGAGATAAGGGACAAAAAAATCTTTTAAATCTTTTAAAAATATAAATAATAAATGCCCTGAGTCTTGATTTTTAACATAAACAGGACTTTTGTATGTATGACATGTTTTGTCCATTATCTAAAGTATCAGTGATGTCATAATTTATGTAAATGAGTCGAAAACAAAGTAATGGACTGCAACATTTAACTAAATATTTAAACAAAAATTAGAACATTTCTGCACAGGAAGTCAAATATGTGAATCGTTGTTTTTGTTGTTGTTGTTGAGGCTATTTGCACTAGTTTAATTAACAACAACAAGCATCTTCTTTCCACTAAGTGCAAATAGTGTTTTCACGCCTTATTAAATACTATACAGTATAGGGATATCACTGTAGTGTGTTTATTGTGTTTATTTAGAGTCCCACAGACACCCTACATTTAGTAACCATAGTATCACCACTCAACTCCCTAATCTTCACTGTGACCAAATCACTGTGAGGAAATCAACCAATGTTAAATTTTTTCTCAATTGCTTTGGCTCAATTCTTGAATAAGAATTATTCTTTCTTTCAAAACATTAAGTTCAAATCTCGGAACAATTAATTTCTTGTTCACACCAGATTTGAATGACTTATTTAAGCAAATTGCACGTTTTGCAATTGTCTACAATTTGCACAATGTGACGAGGAGGAGGGCGAAGCCGGGCCATGACTGAATCAGCTGATCAGTGGGAGAGCAAGATAAAGGGGAGCCAGAGACTTTGGTTCGGGAGAGAGAGAGACGCACGTGGCCGCATTGTATGTGTGTCTGTGTTTGTTTGACAGTTTTTCTCAATTGCTTTGGTACAATCGTCGAATGACTATTAAACTTCTTAAAACTATATGACTAACTATATGAACATAGGGTCATTTGTTCACATGACTATAGTCATTTATTATTGCTTTGGCACAAAATGCATTAAGTAAGGCTTGCAGCTCAAAATAGTTTGCATTCATTTGCTACTGAATGAAATTACTCTCAATTGCAATTGCTCACATGTTCATTGTGTAAATCCCTACATGCTAAATTGAACAACCAACAATCACAATAACCTGCCACACATATATTAGATACATAATAGTTATGTGGTATTGTTGTAATAGTTGTCAGATGGATAGACATGCTAGATGGGGAACAATTCAATTTACTCACAATTTAGAGCAATGTATGAACAGGTAAGAATTCATCATTGTACACTACACATTGCTGTAATCTCCTTGTCTTTCAGTGTTGACAAGCGCAACCTGTATACAGTATGCAGATTATGTTACACAATGTGGGATATGTGTAACTGCATGATTTACAATATCTACTGTAAATTATTTCCATTTTTTTTTATAGAGAGTGATGTAGCTGGACGCTCTTGAATCCCCACCCATTTTTGTGTATGTTAATGAGGTAGGATTCAACTTGACCAAAGTCAGGAGACGTGGACGTAATATTATTGGTCAACGAGCCACTGTTGATGTGCTAGGCCAGCGTGGAGGGAACATTACAATGTGTACTGCCATATGTTGGAATGGTGTACTCAGCCACATTCCCATCATTGAGCCCTATAACACACAACATCTCCTCAATTTCCTGGAAACTCTTTAAAGGGATATCATTCCAATACCACTTGCCAATGTATGTTATAGTTTGGAGCAACGAAAGTTTCCATCGTTCAAATACAATCAGGAAATGGTTTGTTGCCCACCCACAGTTTTTGATTGAGTTTCTCCCACCATACTCCCCATTCCTAAATCCCATTGAGGAGTTATTTTCTGTATGGAGATGGAAGGTCTATGATCACCGTCCTCATGACTAGTTGTCCTTACTGGGTGCAATGGATTGTTGTAGGGGGTGGCTGCGTCATGCCAAAATATTTTTCCCTCATTACATTGCAAGGGAGGATATCAGGTGAGATGTAGATGAAATGTTTTTTGTTTTTTAGCAGGGATGTCATTTTGTGGCAATTTTCTGTTCACTATATATGACTTTACATGTAAGAAATGTGTAAAAATGGACATGCAAATGTGAATTTTCTGTTTACATGATACAAAAATACATTTACTCTAAACATAAAAATGTGCATAATAAATATTTTATATATATTTAATAGTGCTTATTCACAACTTTCTATTTACAAATGCAAATATAATTTGAACCAAGCAAATTATTATAAAAAATACAAAGCCACAAACCCAAATTGGTCATAAAATAGTTCTGTGCCCAGGACCAAAAATTTGGTGCTACGCCCCTGCTACACACATTCAGAAGTGCTCACATTTGCAGTGCGCCAATCATGCGAACTATCTATTTATATAATTAAATCACAGCTTTTGTGGTAAAATAATCTCACTAGGATATAACAGGATTTGAATGTGTGCCCTGAATGTTTACGTAAGGACATTTGTGTGTCGTTTTTGGTATCAGAGCATTTTTACGAGTACATAAACGTGGTATCAGACCATATTCCGATACCAGTATCAGTATCGGGACATCCCTTGAAAAAACACATCCACACCGTCTTAACACTACATCATTGCAATGACTGTTGAGAATGTAGTTTGTCTTTAATTTCTATGTTTCCACCAGACTATTCTAGCGCAAATAGTCACACTGTGTGGCAGGTGATATTTACACCTAGTGCAATTAGTCAGTTACGAGAGAGGAGATATTCTAGGAAAGTGTGTTGCGTTATAACCTCAACTCAATAAAGCTGTGAGCATAATACAATCAGACAAAAACTGTGATTTAGCATTTTGTCTCGCTTATAGTAGCTATCTATATTATTTTGACAGCTGAACTACTGTTACCCTAATTTATAGCATAATAATACCCTTGTAATTAGAGTTTTTCAAAGGGGTGGTCAGGCAGGGGCAAGCGATCAGTCTGTGGTTGCACAGAAATGTTTGGGCAGCATTTTTATATTGTCAGACTGTGGGGGGGAGAGTGGATACAATGACATCTGGGATGGAGAGGTGCTGCGACCTTGGTGCGCACATGTTAAGTTTGTACATTTGTACAGAGATGATTTCACATCTAAAGAACTAAATTGTTCCAAAAAAATTACAAATAAAAATGACTACAACAGCATCTTCGAGTGGGGTGGCCAGGCTTCGGTCCATGGTGGTAATTACCAGTTTGTAACCTAAAAAGATGTCCTTGTAAACCACCCAAACCCCCCCCCCCCCCACACCCCACACACACACACACACACACACACACACACACACACACACACACATGCAAACTTCAAACTTCACAAACTTTCTGCATTTTTACATTTTCAATAAAACATTGTTTAATATGTTTTTTAACATATTAAACAAGAAATGTCCTCATAAACCACATTTAGGGCATAAAACCCTTGTAAAAACCAGTTTGTATCCTAAAAAATTGTCCTCGTAAACCACATAAACATGCCCCCCCCCCCCCCACCACACACACACACACACACACACACACACACACACACACACACACTGTTGTATGGGGACACCTGTGTGTTGTTGGCCACCTGAGGGGCTTTGATACACGCTGAGCTTTAATCTCCACACTGGGCTCTTGTGCCTTTGAAGTGTTAATCTGAGGCACCTTCCCTTCCTCCTCACAACACAGACACACATCCACAGTCCCGAGCCAGCTGGCCTGATGCAACAGACTTGCAAAAGACACACACCACCTGTTATTGGCACAATTTTTAAGACACCTGTAGCGCCTCGACAGGTTGATTGGGGCCCGTGTTGTAGTTCGCTTCATGCATTCCTTTTTTGAACTGCTTTTACTTACAAAAAAGTACCAAAATGTTTCAGAAGAATTTAACCTTTGCATAACCATATTTGGCTCTGGATATTAAGGTTGTGATAGGAGATGCCTCAAAGTGTTTTTGCACAGAAAGAACAGGAATAAGAAAGATTGCACTTTTGTAAAAGTTGATGTGAGGTCATGAGTCTGCAGATTGTGAAAGGGTAAGAGTGCTTTTTGGAGAACTGACTGAGCTAGCAAGAGAAAAAAGAAAGAGAGGGAGGGAGGGAGGGAGAGAGAGAGAGAGAGAGAGAGAGAGAGAGAGAGACATGGGAACAAAAAATGGAGAGAGAAGATTTTTATAGAAAAATATATATTATGAAAGCAAGGTTATGTGGTAAGTAAAGTAGATATTAAATAACAGAGAAAGAGAAAACACTGATGATGGATTACCGCGCTCTTTCGTCTCTGTCTGTTTTGTTCTTTCTCTCTTTCCATCTCTCTCTCTCTCTCTCTCTCTCTTTCTCACCAGCCCCTCAAGATGAAAGAAGAGGTGTAACCTGCAAGGTGGTTGTCACAGGCCTTTTCTTTGCCTTAGAGAACCTGTGTGGTTGCTATAGCAACTAGGTCAGGGCTTCTGCATCCAGGGAGGTGGAATGTCTGTGTGTGTGTGTGTGTGTGTGTGTGTGTGTGCGTGTGCGTGTATGCGTGCGTGTATGCATGCGTGTGACAGGTGTATGAAGAGGTGGCGAGGAAAGGAGGGGTTAAGGTGAAGCGGAAGGAATACTGACAAGGATAAGGGATGAAAAGGCATGCTTGCATTAATCTGTTTGTTTATACTGAAAAAACAACCTGCTGCTAGCAACATGATCACACTGGAAGTCAGCATGTTGCTTCCCAGTGTTCCAGAACCTTGACATCAGCCCCATTATGCAGTTACTGACAAGCGCCATCACCCATTACACATTTTTGCATCAGCTCAAATTTATTTACCTTCTCCTGTGATGTGTCCGTATTGTGACGGCAGCTTGAGAGAAACCAGAATCCTGCGTTGAAACCAGGAAGCAATCACGTTCTCATGAGGTTCCATTTTCCCTCTTTTTCCTTTTTAATTCATTGATGGTTATGTTTAGGGTTTGGGTTAGGGATAAGAGTCATCTATATGTCAAACATGATCATTTTCCACCCTCATTCTGATCAGAAGCGCTCGGTTTTATCACTGCTTCTCTTTTAAAACTTGACTCACTTAACACATTTAATAAAAAAAAAATATATCAGTAAAAAAAACAGTACATATTTACTCCTCGAATAGCCAAATGACACAAAATTCATGCCTTTTCAAAAGAAAAATAAATAAAGTTAGTTAATATACAAAAATGGCCCTTTTGATCAGTAAGACCCAATTATTGATACATTTTTAATTAAAAGAGTAATTGTGTAAACCTATATATATGAAAAACTAAGAATAAATACATATAAATATTTTTTTTATTAACTTAGTTTCATTTAGGTGGACTTCACTAAGGTCGCCAATAATATTGTTAATTTTTCATGTTTAAAAAATATTTTTTCAACGCAATTTGCATGATGCAATTTCTCATCTTGCAGGTTGGTTCTGAATCCTACAAAACCACGATCTGGCATACTTTACTGAAACTGATCTACGCTCAAAAATTGGCTATTTAAAATACTGAAAATGAGCTTGACATCACTGCTGGTCTGGATATATAGGTTATAACACTCCATGCCATGATCAGCAACATACAACCTTTTTAAATCTTTCACGCTTTTTCCATGTAATAGAAACATGTTAATTGCACCAGGCAAATAGCACTGACTTTTATAATAAGAATAAGCCACAATCTGTTATAAGCCTAATAACCACAGACGTAATATAAATATGCATGGCACAGCGCTAGCAGCGGATATAGCTAAACTGGATTTGCTCTGATAAACTGCATATAAAGTGGCTGGTTAGTGAATTCACCCCTCAATATCTAACCATTGATCATCAATCTTCCAGTTTAATACAACAACATTACGGAGCCTATTGGTTTAGCTGAACAATGTGCATGAGCTTAAATCACCCTTGTGGATCTATGTGTGTGCTCAGCAGCTGTTTTCTAACTCAAACAAATGAGATATGGTTTGTGTCAGGTGTAGATCGCTGAAGGCAGATGTGTTCTGGACAGCTAATGGATGAGCATACAGTCACCACAATATCAAACATGAAGTCACTGCCAGAGGCTGTCTGTCTACATGACAAGCTGAGAGGAACTGCCTGCTTGTCCTTGGTTCACCTCACACTAGGGGAAATGTCAACAGAATACCAAACTTTGTTGACTACACACGTTTTTTTCTTGTGTCTTTTAATTCAGTTAGAAAAGGGGGCTAGGGTAGCTCAGCAAGTAAAGACACTGACTACCACACATTGAGTTGCAAGTTCAAATCCAGGGCATGCTGAGTGAATCAGGTCTCCTAAACAACCAATTGGCCCGGTTGCTAAGGTGGGTAGAGTCACATGGGGTAACCTCCTGGCTTGTGGTCACTATAATGTGGTTCTCGCTTTCTGTGGGGTGCATGGTGAGTTGTGCGTGGATGCCGCAGAGAATAGCAAGAAGCCTCCACAAGCGCAAAATTTCCGCGGTAACACGCTCAACAAGTCACGTGATAAGATGCACAGCGTTACGGTCTCAGACGTGGAGGCAACTGAGATTCATCCTCCGCCACCCAGATTGAGGCGAGTCACTATACCACGAGGACTTAGAGCACATTGGGAATTCCAAATTGGAGAGAAAAAGGGGTGAAAATCCCAAAAATAAAATCAAAATTCAGGTAGAAAAAGCAGTATGCAAGTCAAACCATTAAGATTTTTCTTGCTAACAAAAAAACTGCCTCAGCAAGAACTCAGGTCATTAACCCTCTGGGGTCTGAGGGTGTTTTGGGCCCTGGAGAAGTTTTGACATTCCTTGACATTTGTGCTATTGTGCTATTTTGCTTAAAAACACATTAATAGATAAAATCTGATAAAACTGTATTCAGCACAAACTGGGCTACAACAATATGTGAGCAACATGTGTGTACATGTATGTATTTTGGGGAAAATAACGTTTATGCATGGTTTTTGAAAAAACTAAATTTTGAAGTCATATAACACATACTAAACATTTGTCCACAAGCCTTTTGAGAACTGGATCTTGTAGCCTAGAGTTTTTGCTACAAAATGATGTGAAAATCATCCTGATCACTCATTCATAGTAAACAATATTGTAATTGAAATAATTATGACACTTTTAGTGTTAGAAAGGGCATAAGCGAGGAGGCGTGAACTATCATGAATATTGATAGTAATTCACACCTGAGGAGACAAAAGACCCCTCCCTGGGGCCTATCAATGAGGAATGTGACAGAAATTAATGAATGTGAGGAGACTTAATGATCAAAATCAAGTTTTAAGTTAAAAGAAGTAATCTGACACCACATTTTCTTTACATAAAGACTTTACTTAATTTTAGACCTACACTACCGTTTAACCCCAGTGACTCAGACTTCTGGTCTTTTTTTAGATACATTGAGAGATGCTTGAAATGGCTAAAAAGACTTGTTAAATATGGATGTCACCTCTGATTGTCTGCTTGTTCCACACTGTGTGTCAGGTCAAGGATATTGATATACATGCCCCTGTTAACCAGTGTAGTCGAGTAATTGACACGATTAAAATAGTGACTACTGACTTCAGAAATCAAGCAAACATGCTTCTACTGTTGAGGAGAGATTATTATTGTCCCTCATATCAAAATTCTTTGGAGACTGTCTACATTTCACATAATTTCTAAAGATAGTTATTTCCTTTATTAGAGAACTGCTTGGCATGAAATAAACATAAAATATCTAGCGATACAGAATGTTATGGTAAAGGAAAGATTAGAGTTATTTTTGATGATCAGAATTTTCATGTCCATGAATACTGCATTTGAAGAACTTGTTTTATTTCCAAGCAACCAATTTCATGGTTTACACAAAATCCACAACAATCACTGTGCCAAGCTACTTTGCACTAAACAAATGAAGATGTAGATGCCTTACCGTTACAGATGTTTACTGTAGTTTTTTCCTTTGCTGGTCTTTCTGTCTTCTTGCTTTAAGCAAGTTGATTCAGACCTTTTTTTGCTTCTTCGGTAGTACAGCTACTGGATCTCCTGTTGTCTCCGCTGCTAAAACATGATAATAAGTATGTCCCATTGTGTGCTTGTGTGTGGAAGCATACTTGGCTATAAAGCTCATTCTGATGCTTTTTGCTCTTTGAGTCACCAAACAACAATGTTCTAAGCATAGTCAAGATTATCTACACAGGCGGCAGCCAATTAGCACAAGGATTTTCTTCAACGTTTAGTGCCCCATTTTGTGGCTGGCCTACCGGGAAAACACACAGTTCTCCCTGTGGCCAGTCCGCTTCTGCTTCAGGTTACAGCAATAACTTTTTAAAACACTGTAGGCTACTGTTATCCAGAGGGAATTTCAAAACACTATTTACAGATGCAATATTGCTTGAGTAACCTGAGGTAAAGTGCATTGCTAAATTGAATAATGGTAGATCTCATGTTGAGCTTTTAGAGTGTCTTCTCACCCTACTCAGATCTTTAACCTTTAAAGCCCACCCTATATGCTCGATTGATGTGAAGTGCATCTTACATTGAGCTGAATTGTGGGATTTGTGATTTGTGGGAAGCGGAAGTCACAACGCATCCAGACTCACAAGCCTTTCTGATGAAGTGACTCAACCACAGGGCATCCATTAATTAAAGAAGCATCATGCTTTCCTATTTTAAGGTAGCATAAGCTTAAAAATACTCAAATGCTTCTAAAGTCATGAACAGCAAATAATAAATGTGTAATAATTAAATGTGGTGGGGCAAAAGGCATCATCAAATTTTTAAATCATAACAGTATGGGATATCCCAAGCCATGCAATAGCTTTGTGTGAGGAAGAGTCTGACATTTTAGTTGTTATTCACAGATAGTTCCTTCAGCCGTAGCTCTCGAATTTAATTTGCATTATGTAGAAATTCAGATATGGTTCTCGTGTATCACATGACCAATACTGATTCACCATAATTAATATGCACACATGCAAAATGAGATTTGAGAGCAATAATGTAGGTCAAAGTTTTCAGCAAATAACAACTTAAATTTTGGTCTCTGACACAAAGCTGTCGTAGTGTTCCAGAAAACTTAGAATATAGCACACTTTTATTGTACTTTTAGGTCACCATCTACTTTTACTGAATAGCAAAGTGCAGCATTGAACATTCTGCCTAACATCTCTTTTTATGCTCCACAGAAGAAAGAAAGCCATATGGGTTTGGAACAACATGAGTTTCAGTAAATGATGATAGAATTTACATTTTGGTGTGAACTATCACTTTAATTTTATCTAATTTCAGCTGGGTTGTCATTATATAAAGTATTAGTTTTGTGCAAAGTGCAAAGAATGTCCCAGAATGTCCTAAAATTCTCCCTACAACAAAGTAATGCTCTTCAAATGTGTGTATATATACATATATATATATAAATATATATATGTATGTGTGTGTGTGTGTGTGTGTGTGTGTGTGTGTGTATGTGTGTGTTTAATGTTTGCACAACGGTTCCAAAAACAAGAAAATATAAATTAGTCTGAAAGAACTCCATTAGACTTTTAGTCCAAGACAAAGCTTATCTGTCCTGTTGTCAGGGTTACGCAGCACAAAGCTGTGATGTGACAGGGAGCATCCACATGAGAGAATTTTTATCCGATATCCAGAGCAATAATACTCCACTATTGATTCACAAACCACAGGGGTGTCAGTATAGGGGGATGAAGGGAGAGAGGTAAATAATGGAGACAGACAGACAGACAGACAGACAGACAGACTGACAGAAGAGGTGAGGACGAAAACAGAAAAGCAGGAGAAAAAAATATTTACTCTTCTGTTTCATGCTGGCAGCTCAGTGGTTTTATCTTTAGCGTCTTGTCAATGTGTTTTCTGTCTCTCTCTCATTCTCCCTCAACACCTCATGCATAGTTATCAGCTATGAAATAATTAGCACTTACAGGAATATTTCACCCAAAAATTATAATTTACTCACCTTCATGTCATCCCATGCCCATTTGACTTCAGAAGACTTGGACTACAACACACAAGCCACACGGACTTCTGTTATGACACTCCTTTTTAAGCTTTAAAGTGAGTCACTATCCACTGTAATTGTATTGAAATTACAGGCCGTGATATTCATTACAATTTCTTCTTTAGAATATTTCTTTGCAAGAAAGTCACGAAGACTTATAATGACAGGAGGGTAAGTAAATCATCCAAATTCATCTAAAGCTACTTTAAATTATTTTTGTAATTCTGTATAAGTATTGCATATTCTGTTTTTATGACCCCATATTAAAGGAATATTCCAGATTCAATACAAGTTAAGGTCAATCGACAGCATTTGTTGATTACCACAAAAACAAATGTCTGACTCGTTATTTCATTTCATTTTAAAAATCAAAAATGTGGGTTACAGTGAGGCACTTACAATGGAAGTAAATGGGGCCAATCTGTAAATGTTAAAATACACACTGTTTCAAGAGTATAGCCACATAACCTAAACAATATACGTGTAAATGTGATTTTGGTGTGATACAATCACTTACCAACCTTTTTTCAGTTCATTCGTTGCCATGAAGTCCTTAAACCCTAAAATGACTGTAAAATGACAATTTAAACTACTTGACAGTTCAAATAATACACAAGTGTTTATATATATATATATATATATATATATATATATATATATATATATATATATATATATATGTGTGTGTGTGTGTGTGTATATATATATATATATATATGTATGTATGTACAGTATGTATGTATGTGTGTGTGTGTGTGTGTATATATATATATATATATATATATATATATAAATTTAAGCTTCTCATTTTTGCCTGTAAACCCTTCAAACATTGTCCCCATTCACTTCCATTGTCAGTTCCTCAATATAATAATAATAATATTTTTTTTTTTTTAAAGAAAAAGAGGTACGATTCTAAATAATTTTTTGTGGTAATCAAACATTTTTTTCAATGCTTTGGATAGAGTTTAACTTGTGTTGAACCTGGAATATTCCTTTAATTGAGTGAATTCATTTAATATTTAAAGTTGCAGTATGTAAGATTCAGATACAGTGATTCAGTGGCCGTTAAGTGAACTGCAGCCAGCTACCTTTTGTTCGTGCTCACTCACTTGCACACACTCTATAGAGATGCGCGCATCGACCAAAACTATGACGTAACATAAAAAGAGACAACATGATTCACCGTCATCATGCTGACAGATGAGGTAGCATAATTAAAAATTACACAGTTATGAATGTTTTATTACAAACTTTGAGACTGTATATTATATTTGACTCTCCAGAGCTGGAACAGAGCTTAAACAAAGTGTGAATATAGATCTGACTATGCGAGACTGTAGTTTGAAGTAATCACTTTTCTTTGCATGATACATTGACTGCGTTTATATGATTGCCTATGCCGGCGTTAGCTAGCTAGCCAGCTTTATCAATAGCTGTTAGCTAAATTTGGTGGATGATGATAGTAGCTGTTTATGAAATAGACTGTACATTTATAAATATATTAACAAAATTCAGTATTGATGTGATTCCACCACAACTGTCATTTTGATTAATCGATGTTATTGTTTTATAATAATAGAATGTATATTCTATTATTGTATATTATCTGAATGTATATTATTATATTGGACTGGAACCCTCCATCCTCCCTGCAGCCTTCACGGCTAGACAATTGGTTCCTCGGGTCCGGGCGCCGCTGTTCTGGCTGTAATCCTTGCCCTGCGGAGGTTTCTCCCGCTAATACGGGGCAAGCACGTCATGATTCGCTCAGACAGCACCGCTACGATAGCATACATAAATCCCCAAGGCGGCGTGCGCTCTCGTTATATGTCACAACTCACCTGCCATCTCCTCCTTTGGAGCCAGCAGTGACTCAGGTCGTTGAGCGGCACTCACATCCCAGGCAACCTCAACATGGCAGCGGACGAGCTGTCGAGACAAGGCATGCTCAGCGGAGAGTGGAGGCTCCACCCCCAGGCGGTCCAGCTGATTTGTGGGTTGATAGGCTTGTAATTGTTAATATGTGGCGGGAAAGACTTAGTTCGTCCAAAAAATGTACATTCTGTCATCTTTTACTCACCCTTTTCCTTTTCTCCTTTTTATGACAGAATGTTTGGGACTGATAGCCTCAGTCACCAATCACTTTCATTGTGTAGAAATAATGATTGCATTGAAAGTAATGGAGACTGAGGCTAGCATTCTATCTGGCATCTCCTTTTGCGTTCCACAGGAGGAAAAAATAAAGTCATATGGGTTTGGAACAACATGAAGGGGAGTAAATGATGACAGAATTTCATTTTTGGGTGAACTATTTAAACTATTGAACTATTTTATTTTTTAAAAGACCAGAATGTTTTCTTTAAACCATCTTTCTGTCCTAAAGGGTAAAATCACTTGCATCACTGCCAAATGTGCTTAAGACAAAATAATGGATAGAGTGTGAGCTTTTCACATGAACAGACATTAATGCTCTCACTTGTGTCTTTCTACACCTTACTATTCGATCCAAAGTTTACAAGTCTTTAGACCAGTGTAGGACAGTTATTAGGCTACATCACCATCACCCCTGGCTCCACAAATCACTTTGGCCTCAGTGAACAAAGGTTGCCATAGCAACAGGATTTTTAACAGAATCTGTGGCTTCATTAAAGAGATAGTTCACCCAAAAGAGAAAATTCCTACATTATTTACTCACCCTCAGTTTGATCAAAACCAATATGCCTTTCTTTTTTTTTTTCTACCATGTGTTCACTACAGCCAAATAATTATTTGCAACAAGTGTAAATAGCACTGGGTAGACATCCTGAATATATGCATGCCAATAGTTTGATGGAACCTATCAAAACTATTAAAATGATTGTTTATGCTTCGAAGAAAAGACATGCAGAGATAAGTATGTGAATTTGACCTTGCACAGTATAAAATTTAATATGGGTATGTGTATTTTAGTATGGGTAATCCAGGTTCACTTTTTGCCAATTTCACTGTTCTCCTCTTATTAATCCATGTAAGTGAAGACAGACAGTGGATGTACATTTCAAAAAGTCACTTATTTTAAATAAAAATAAACACAAAAGGTGTAAATAAAGTGTCTAAGTGGGGTGTGATATCACTGAAAGTAAATGTGGTGTTCTCGTTGTGAAGTGCAGTGCGAGAAGGGGGTCGGATGTGCGCACGCACACCTTTCCCGGTCTGAAACGCGTAGTTGGTGGTTTTTCCAGCAGCTCGGCATTTCACAGGCCAGCAGAAAGCGAAGGTCATGGCGCCGACTCGGTTACCTGTTTCCTGGACCTCTAAAGCTGTGCTACACATTTAAAGACAGTAGTGACAAGGTACCATTACGTAACACATCAGGTGCGTTTCTTCCCACTGCCAAGTTCAGTCACAGTACTTATAGCCTACTACATGCAATGATGTTGTAGAAATTATAGCAACTGTTTTATTATACACCATGGTGCAAATAGAAAATGCCACTATTTACAGCATGTATAAATATAATCTACTGTAGCCAACCATACCTTAAGTTGGTAATTTAATTATTTCTTATTCATTTCCACGTAACTTCATTAAATATATTAATTTGTGCAAGTGAAGTGTGTTCGTTTGTTTTAAAAATAATTTTCTTTCTTTTTTGTAATTCTGAAGTAGATATACCTGTACTGATAAAATACAGCTGATAGTTTTGCATTTTTTTAAGCCTTTTATGCTTTTGAATAAACAGGCCCCAATTTGAAAATCTGCTTAAGGCCCCCAAAATGTTAGGGCCAGCCCTGGGTGAGAAACAAACCTTATTTGATTATTAAAGATTATTTAGTGAAAACCTTGACCGTCATGTACACATTTATGAGAGTGCACGAGAGCAGCAGAATACACAGCCCGCACTAGCAAGGTGGGACGTTCATGTGAGAAACCGCTTTGTTGTTGTTGCAACCGGACCACCAGAGAAATTCACAACAGAGTACACAACACAGCTGCATGCAAACCAGAGAACAGAACAACAAACCATTTGTAGAGTTTGTAGTCTAAAAATATTTGTTTGAACCAGAGTACTCAGAAATCAAAGAGAGAGATGGTGGAAGCTAAAGGCAGACAAAGTCCCACTGTGTCCTAACCTGACGGCAAACGTCACGCGATAATATTTATTTTTATGTTAATCAGAGTTTATGTTTATGTTGTTAATATCTGATGGTCCTTTTGTTCGCGCACAGAACAGCAATGGTTGGTCAAGATTTCAGTGAATAATCAATTCGATTTCTGTTTGTTTCTCACCAAACCTTATCCTATGCCTTCAGAACAAGGCATGAGTCATATTGAATAATTTGTTAAACTTCTGAATGATACTTTTGCATCCTTTTTAAACCTGAAGAGGTGGTCACTATAAACTGCCATTGTATGACATCACTGAGCGCAACATTTTTTCAAAATGTCTCTCTTTGTGTACCAAAACAAAAAAAAAAAGAAGAAAGAAAGAAAGAAAACAATTGGTTTAGAACAACACGAGGGTGAAACAATAATTAATAAATGTTCATGTCTGGGTGAACTATCCCTGTAAGCATGACAGAAGTCTGCAGGCAAACAAACACACGTTATTTTTCAGTATATACACAGTGTGAACAATGTTAAATCATTTTCAAGCAGACAAGCACAAGCATTTTCAAAAACAGCATGATCCTCTATCTGATTAGTGTGGACAGAAAATATGAGTTTAAGCTGTATATGCTACATATGATTCGGTGATCTGAAATTAAGCACGCGATCAAATTGTGTTGGTATCTCCTTTGACTCAAAATACTTCAGTAATACATATATTATAAAGAGCATAGGCAGTATCGAAGAACTCTGCTGCACTGCATATTTGCGTGTGTTACACATACTCTTGTGGTAAATGAGTGGCTCAAAAGTTTTTTCTTTTTCTTTTTGTTGCTCAATCAAAAATCAATGTCGACAGAAACATGCCATGAGTGAGTTTGAACACTAGAGGGAGTTAAAGATTAGTTAAAGATCAGGCGCTCAATTATTCACAAGTGGAATGCAATCAAATATAACATTTCTGTCAAGAAGTCACAGCAGATGCAAACACAAATAAATCAATAAAAAATACTAAAAATGAAACACTTGAGAAAATAATCCAGTTAATATATGGATTGATTAAAAGAAACCGATTAAAACGTTGCTTAATTATTTCATTTCTGCGATGGAAAATATTAATCCAGGGATGTGGAATAAATATGCACATTTTGTTCAAACTTGTTGCGTCGCAATTGTTTACAAGATTCAAAACCACCATTGCCATTTGGCATCACTGAAATCAATTTGATTCATCCAGAAATGAAAATTCTCTCATCATTTACACATCCTCATGTTGTGCCAAACCTGTATGACTTTCTTTCTTCCATGGAACACAAAAGCAGATGTTAGGCAGAATGTCAGCCTCTGTCAAGGACCCTTTCGTTGCATTTTTCTTTTTCCCATACAATGAAAGTGAATGGTGACAGAGTTCCTAACATTCTACCAAACATTTTCTTTTGTGTTCCATGGAAGAAAGTAAGTCATATGGGTCATGGATGCCCATTAAGTGTCTATTCAGGGTGACTGTAGGGTGCTGGCCGCTAGCCCAAGACGTACCCCAGCTGTCTGGTGTAACACAGCTTGTCATTTGATGCTGAACAACATGCTGCTGAAAGAGGAATGGTTAGTATAATAAACTGATCTGAATGGGGCTATTGCACTACACAGTTCCCTTGGTGATGATAACTCTATGACGTCTGTGTTGAAGAGAAAGAAGTGAATGCGCCGTGTGGAGGAGCAGAGACTGAAAGGGAGCGAGGGCTGGTGCCATGACTGATACCCGGTGGGAGGAGGCTGGCTGTGGCAGAGGGGCAGCTGTCTTACAACCCTCCCTCCTCCCCCAACTGGAGCCGAGGTCCCGGCACACAGGTGGAAGGGTGCCAGCGTGGCCGCCCGCAGTGCCAGCAAAAGTGTGTGCAAGTGTGTTTCTTTATAATGAGGCTCTTCAAATGCTAATAGTGAAAAGCAAACTTTGGATTATTAGTATGGAGTGTCTCTGTGCACTGGTTGGGCAAAATTTAAAATGCAAGTCACAGTCACTTACAGTTCATTGAACATTTGCAACAGGGTGTTGAAATTTAAATTTAACTGATAAGATACATTTACTGAATATTAAGAATTCAACATGACTATTTATGTAATTAGCACTCTTCTCTGCCATGTAAATACTTATTGTCTTACATTAAATATTAAATGGAACAATATCTTCAATTTTACTTCTTGTTCTTCTTATTATTATTATTTGTCATTTGTTATTTACTGTTGTAGCTGTTATAATCCACTGGCATGAATGCTCATCTATCTTGGATGGAACCTACGTTAAGTCTGTATATTCCCTGAACCGCATCTTGCTTTGTTCATTTCACTGCAATATGTACAAATTTAAATCAACTGATTCTTTCAATACTCTTTGATGATTTCTCATTGAAAAAATGCACTAAACACTGATGTTAATTTTAAATGCTTATTTGCCTGATTAATTATTAGCACAAAAGGTGTCCCGAGTGCTGTAAGTCCACTGTGTGTGAGTGTGTGTGTGAGTGTGTGTGTGAGTGTGTGTGCTCTTATCAATTGCTTCATGTAGCAATGATTGTCCAAATGCTGAATCGCATGAAGACAAACCCCTGTCTGCATTCAGTGAACATTTTATGGTTATGTGCACTGTGTCTGACTATTTGATGAGAGAGATAGCTCAGCAGCAATAAACATGGCAAGTTTTGGAGAATAAATGGTAAAGAATTTAATATTAACTGAGATTAATTTATCTGATCAAATAAACAGCAGGAAACTTTTATTCTGTCACACAGCACCAGGGGTGTAAAGTAACGAATTACAAATACTCACTGTACTTACTTACTTAGCTACTTTTTTTTCAAGAATTGTACCTTTTAAGTAGTTTAAAAATTGTAGACTTTTACTTGAGCACATTTTAAGTGCTGTAACTGTACTTTCACTATAAGATTTTCCCGCCGTCTATGTTTGCTACTTCCCTGTCCTTATTTTATTTTTATCCATCAACAAGATTGGCTAGGGAGAGTCTCGTGACTCCCGTCCAATCAAATCACACATAAAAAACTTGAACGGCAGCTGCAGATTTAGCACCATCTGTTATGGATCTGGAGAATGCCTCAAGCACAGTTTACAGATGAACATCTCGGCCGCACCTGGAAAGGATTTTCACAGTGAAAAATGCCAATTGCTTGATCGTGTCATGTGAGTTTAACTTGCTCAAGCCAGATATCAGCATTAATCCTGCCTCTAATTTGAAGAAACATATCAAGGTAAATTTCATATTTCTGCTTACTAGATTCTGTTTCTATAATGTAGCCTGTAAATTAGCTATCCATCACTGAGATTATTAGGCTGCTGTGAGAGATTAATGCAATGTTATCAATAGTGCTGAGCAATAACATGATCTAGATGTTTATCTGAAAAAATGAAGATGTCCTCGATCAAACTTTTGAGTAGTTTTCTATATTTAGCCTATGTTTTACATCTAGAACAGGGGTGTTCATTACATCAATCGTGATAGCAAGAGCATCACTGGTTGGTTGATCTAGATGAAATATAAAATATTTACTTTATATTTCCTGACATCTGTCGCTGTTTTCTGTTTGATTGACAGGTGGCTAATGTTTGAGCGCTTATGCTAATTTATCAAATACACTTAATTCCGCCAATGACCGTCTTGATGAGGATTTAATGTAAACGCTGTCATTTATGTGTAAAGTGAATTTAAAAAGTGGGACAAAAAGTGTATTTATATCAAAATGTCGGACTTGTAACTGAATCGAGCACTGTCTAGTAGGCTATGTCATATAAAGGCTATTATTGAAACAGCAATAACAAGGAAAATCACTCACTAATTTTGGCTTAATAACTTTAGTAGCTTTATAAGTATTAATGTAACAGAATAAAACAGTGAAATTATTTTTTATAATATTATTAGTACCACTGTGTCTCAAAAGGAAGACAACATGGCCCCCTATGTGAAATATTTCACTCAAAAATTAAAATTCTCTCATCATTTACTCACCCTCATGCCATCTGTCTATGACTTTCTTTCTTCAGAACACAAAGTAATATTTTTAGAAGAATATTTCAGCTCTGTAGGTCCATACAATGTAAGTGAAGTGGTGCCAATATTTTGACGCTCCAAAAAGCACATAAGTAATACTTACATCTCTAGTTGTTTAATCCATGACTTCAGAATTTATATGACAGGTGTGGGTGAGAAAAAGTTCAATATTTAAGTCTCAATATTCTCTCTGCCCAGTAGGTGGCGATATGCATGAAGAATGTAAATCACCAATAACACAAGAAGAAAGTTCAAGTTTTGATTGACTGAGCATGAAGGACAATTAATATGAAAAAATAAATTAAATATTGATCTGTTTCTCACCACATCTATCAAGACATTGATTTAACCACTGGAGTTTCATGGATTTGACTATTTTATGCTGATTTGTGCGATTTTATGAGCTTTGATATTTTAGCACAGATTCACTTTCATTGTATGGACAAAAAGAGCTGAGATATTCTTCTAAAAATCTTATTTTGTGTTCTGCAAAAGAAAGAAAGTCATACACATCCAGGATGGCATGAGGGTGAATAAATGATGAGATAAATTTAAATTTTTGGGTGAATTATTCCTTTTTAAATGTGATGTAGCCCCTGTACAAAACAACTTTTCCCATGCCTGCTCTACCTCCTCTATTGTGCAGGACATGATGTGCCAAGTGATCTTGCTTATTTAGCATTGCTTTGCATTACTTGTATTGTTTTGAACTTGTTTTTGCACAACAATAATGCTCTGTTGGCATTAAGGGAAATTCAGACCCTACACATAAAATGTAATTGTTTCATACATTACAATTTAAAATGGTTATCTGTGTAATGAAAATAACTTTTTAATCTTTTAATTTCTGTTATCATGTCTCCCCATTATTTTTTGGA
Organism: Moxostoma hubbsi; assembly: GCA_032164185.1. Classification (NCBI taxonomy): domain Eukaryota; kingdom Metazoa; phylum Chordata; class Actinopteri; order Cypriniformes; family Catostomidae; genus Moxostoma; species Moxostoma hubbsi. The sequence continues at coordinate 14,529,628 of JAVLUX010000026.1, forward strand.
ATCAGATTCATGTAGTGTTTGTCATAGATATGTGATGTATTTTTAAAGTTGGCATACAGTGTTCATTATAATGGGGCATATGTTTTGCAACTCAGTACTCAATACACACTACTCATGAGTACTTTTAAATTAGCTACTCATTTACTCTTACTTGAGTAGTTTTTAGGACAGCTACTTTTACTCTACTCACATTAAGTTTTTTGGGAAGTAACAGTACATCTACTTGAGTATGAATTTCAGTACTCTTTCCACCCCTGCACAGCACTGAGGAAGATCAATGCTCAGTTTGATCAGGTTGACCAATCAGAAGAAAGGGGTGTTTCAGGTCCGCCCATATGTGCAAATCAAATATTCAAGCCATAAATTAGTGAAATCAAATAATCAAAACACACAGTGTCCTGTGGCTTTTACAATTTCCTGTTTTTAACTTGAACATTAAATTGAAATGACAAAAAAACAAGACATTATTTGTTAAGTTAATTTATTAAACATAATGATATATATATATTAATTATGTACACGGTATTTCTATTTTTTTCATCAAATGTTTCTGTTAATAGTCCTGCTTTGTGTGTGATAACATGAGAAACAACTAAAAGCTACACTTAAAAATTGCACTTACATCAGTTAAGTCTTGATAACTCTCAAAATACTACATTTAAGCTGTTAAAATGGATATGACAAAATGTAGGTTTGGACTTGGTGAACTAGCTGCAGAACAAGTATGAAGACTTGCTTTTGCTTGAACATACACAAGGATGCTGTGTTGAGCATGTAAGACATGCTGCTGCACAATTATAAATTCCCCTTTAAGCATGTCTAGTCAGGTGGTGCTGGAGAGGAGGTGGATTTTAGAGAGAAAACTTTTGTAGTGTGCAACGAGAAAAGAGAATGGCAATTTACATGCTAGACAAAGAGAGTACTCTAATTGATTGGCTAAGAGAAAGGATCTATCAGCTGCATCATGCTAGCCGATTGGCTTATCAGTTTACATGTCAAAGGACCTATAAACTTGCACCATAAAGACTTTCATGACTAACTTTTTAACTTTTTGAATTCCTCTTCCTTAAATTCTGCATTCTCTTTCTATCTCAAGTCAATGCAGGGTTTGAATTAGAACACAAAATGCATTCTCAATTAAATGCTGTATGGTGCACAACCCTGATGTGCATGTGCAGATTCATGCCAAGCTTTCTCCATCTCTTCATCCAAAATATCATGGCTTGAGGAGCTGCTCACTTTAACCCTCTGTGACTCACAGAGTGTCACTCTGTGGTCATCTGTATCTTTCTCTCTTCTCCTCACCATCAGGTCTCCATATAGATGCACCCCTACATTCCACGTACACACGCTCAAATTCACTGCCCCAGGGGTCTCAGATCAGTGTTAGGGATCCACAGCAGATTGTAATACCCAAATACGTCTTTAAAGAGGGTTAAACGTAGAGGTTTTCATAAGACACAAGCTTGTAAGCCGAATGAAAACAGCAGCTGACATCAGGAACAAAGACATAAGCCTCCGCACTATGATGGCGAATGTGTACAAAAGATTCAAGCGGCTTTATTGGCATGGTTAAAAGCTTTGAAATGCCAGAGCACAAGGAACATTGTATATACTGTATGCACATGCACACATGTAGATGCATACAGTGGTCCCAAAAAATATTTGGACACTTATTCCACACTTGAATTCATACAAAATGATTGCATTTCATTGCATTCGATTACAAAATACAATATCAAGCCAAGTGCCCAATGCAAACAAATGATGCTAGCCCTTTTATCAGGAATAATTTCACTTGTCTTAGCCATTTTAGAATAACTTTTAACCAACTGATCCCAAGTAGAAGTCAGTTTCCCTCAAGTTTTGTTTTGATATTTTGTTATATGGTGTAAAGACATTCATACATATGTAAGTCTGAATAAAGTGTCAAATAAAATAATACAAATTAAAAAAGTAAAATAAATGCTATATAATTTAATTAAAAATATAATATTTACTAATTTAATATATATAATAATATAATATATTATCAACATTCAAATGAAATATAATTTATATAATATACAATTACATTAAATGATGGTTTATGTCATACAAATTTACCAAAAATTGTAAAACAAAAATAATAATAATAATTATCTCCTCCCACACCCTTACCTACCGAGCCAATGTCAGTTGTCGTTAGAAAGGAGGACAGCTATTGTGTGAGAGTCTTGATAATAGGAATCGCTAACAGAAACCCTAGGAGATCAAAAACTGAGGTGACAGAAGAGAGTGATGAAACAGATAAGATAAACAAGTGAAAACAGAGCACAAAGTATTCACACTAGAGTTACAGAGATGAAAGTATTGAACTGAACAAGCTTTTACAAGCAGCCATAAAGAGCCCCCTTTCCATTCTGCATTCTCATCCTCATTCATTCACTGACTGACTGCTTCAGGGTCAGCAGGTCACCTTACTCACTCTTATGGCTTTTAAAGACTGACCTTTAATGCCCAAATGCCCCATCTTTTCAGGTCAGATTGCCAGAGTTTGTGTGTGTACCTGTTTTGTGGAGTCAGGATTAATTCACTTGATAGACATTAATGACAGTATTTTCAGAGTCCACTTAATGGAAGCTGAATTTAGTGCTGCGTGTGATATTAGTTGAACTAAAATGAGAGTTGAGCTGTCCATGTGAGAATGAGAGGACGGACTGGAGAGCCATAGGGAAGTAACATTGCATGTGAGATCTCTTTAGTATCTCAGTTGTTTCTCCAAGAGAGCAATGAGACTTTTACTTGAGACTCTCCGAAATTTCGGCAGAGTTTTGGAAGAAATCGCTGCAACAGTTCTCAGATTTGCCAAGATACCAAAGTGAGCCGTTAAAAGTCAGAGATTTAGAAATGATCTCAGACATTTCTCATCAAGCTCTTCCAAGATCAGATTATCCGGATTATGCTTTGCACATTAATTGTACAACTTTATACTCTCACTATATGTCAACAATTGTCTCATTTGTCTCTCTTTTTATTTATCTGAGGGGATTATAAAAAAGCATCTGTGACAAAGTTGATATTTCAATGAAACGTACAGTAACTAAAAACTCCATTAAGCATTTGCAGCTATGACAGAGCATTGTTTGAGCAATAACATCGTCCTCTGGGAACTGAGGACTTCAGAAAGGGTTTAGGCTTCTGTTTATGTGTGTTTTTGCTCAAATCTGTTTTTACATTGTGGTTGAGTTCCATGCTAACTGGGGAGTGAAACAGACAAAGAAAGTGGCCTGGGGTGTTTGCAGCCTTCCTTATAGAAGCTCTCAGTTCTCTCCTTTTATCCTCTTTGCTGTTATACCATTCTTAACCCATCATCCCATCCTCTGAGTGATCTAATGGAGAGACTTCAAATGGGTACTTTATTGCAAAGTAACATCAAGCGCAATATTCTCATAGCTTCCAATGATATAAAAGACCTCCCACTGTCATCCGTTTTACCCGTTGTGGAGTTTTCCGCGGGCTGGGCCAATTCCGGTGCGGCAGGGGTGAGACATTTTTTCCCCAGAGAGAAGTGAAAGTGAAAAAGAGGTTCTGAGTACTGCACTGAAACAAAAAACCCACAAAGATCCACTCGCACACAAAAATTGAGACATACAACACAAGACAGAATTATTATCACTTCATTGTGTCAGTGCATATTCATGTGGACAGGAATTAAAGATGATTCAAATCTCTCAAAGACAGTTATGGCAGTAAAAATTCAATATATGACAGTGTGTGTTTGAGGGGGTTTATTTTAAAACACAAATGTCAAACACTGAAGAGTGATTCAGTTTGCAATCACAATAAATACAGGACATTTAAAAACAGATTATGCATGTCTTACTTGTGAATCAAACCAACATGGCGCATTTGCTAATCAAGAGAATTTTTCGCTCACGATTCAAAGGTAAAGCATGGCAGCCAGTGATGCTCTGCATTTGACATGCTGTCAACATAACAACATACTGTATTTCACCAACACATGTTTCATTCACAATGGCCACCTCACACATTATGACATATAAAAGAACATTTCCAGAATGTGGCTGTTTGAAGTATAGTATAAACCAGTGGCGATTTCTCAGGGCCAGCAGGCCTTCTCTGCTGGCCTAACATGCCTAATAAATAAATATGTTTTCATCCTTTCATTCTCATTGACCTTTTTGCCTATGTATTTTCAATCACGTTCCACTCCTAATTCAGAGCTTTTTCTTGGTATTAGACCTCTTTGGTTCTGGCTTTCGTGCGTGGATTTGTTTTTAAAATGTCAATTGGTATTATTAGTTGACTGCCACGTAAAGTATAATAGGCATATGGTGTCTTATTCATTGTGAAACTGTGTTTTCTTCTTCATGGAATGAATACTGAAGGTCTAGACTTAAATTGCATGGGCTGTGGCTTGTAGAAACACCATAGAAAATACTAAATTACCTGGCTCGTTAACTTTTTTTGTTGTTGTTGTTTTTCAACACCGAGGCTTTACGTTAGTTTAAAATTCCAGCTGAATGGAAAATGATTGAGTGGAATATATTTATATAAAAATGAATGCAGTATCACATGAGCAAGAGTGCTGTATGTCCAGCTAACAGCACAGCTGTGCCGCAGGTAATCACAGCCTTGCTGATATATGGACAATACTGCACGATTGTGAGTGTTATATTGCTTTTGTACAACAGTTGATCAACAAGCAAATAAATAAATAAATAAACCAGGGAAAAACTAAGGACTGTCCCAAAATAATTCTTTTTTATTTTGTGTGTGGAACTACCTTTTGTTTTTACACCACAGACTCTGCTGTTGCTAGTTTGCAAGATGTGCCCAAGCCTCTGTTATTAGAAACAAGGATGTGGTTGTGTGTGTGTGAGAAAGAGAGTGTGATTACCTTGTAGTAAAGTACAGCAATGCTGCAGCTGTAAGTTTAACTCTATTCCTCAGCTGTAATGTGAAAGTTTCATACAAGTATTTCACTCACAAGTGTTTTGTTTTTGGAGAGAAAACATGGAGGACACCAGTTTCATTCTTGTAAATTTCTAGGGGAAGTCTTATTTTGACACCAAAACAAAAAACGTATTCTCACAACTGGGAAACTCATATCGGGTAGGTGACCTAAGCATGTTTGATTACTCCGTGTGTCATGACTCTCAGCTGTGAATGGCAGTAATGCTGAAGCTGTTAGTTTAACTCTATTTCTCAGCCATAGTGTAGTAGTAATCTAAGCAATCATGGAGTGAGAGACAATTCCGGAGGACTACAAAGAAATTCGAGCACTGACTGTTGACAGTTAACATCAACGTCAGCTCAGCTTGCTCATAGCGCAGACTAGACTCATCTTCTAACGACTTGAAGGATTTCAGAAGACAAAGAAACATAGTGAGCAATGATGCTCCCTGTTTTTACGGTGCATTCTTTGAGTTTTTAGGGAGTGAACATTTCAGTGCCCTGGAACAATTTTGGGACTGAGACAGTCCTACAAATTGCTGACTACTGGTGCCCTGACTACTGAACTAGAGAGCTGATTGAGACACACTGTGGCAGCGGGGGCGTGGTCAAGCGCCTGTCCGGAGAGGGGGAGTGGTAAGGGTGCTTGCACCTGAGCTAAAATATGTCTAACACCTGTCTCTAATTTCAGTGAGCACGGGGAGAGCGGCATATAAGAGCCACAACACCGCCAGTGGAGAGAAGCCAGTCCAGTGTTGGCAGCCCCGAGTAGTTTTAAGTTGATGGAGAGTTTTGGAGTTTTGTTATAAGAAGAAGTTTATGTTGAACCCCTGTAACTTTACTTTGAGAATTAAAACACCCCTACCTGTGAGCAGAAGCCTGTCCTCGTGTCCTCCTTTTCCCCGCCCTGTCGAAAATCCTGTTACACTGGTGCCGAAACCCGGGATCTTTAGATATGGAGGGTCATCCCGTAGAGTCCTCCCAGCTGGCCGAAGTCCTCCAGTCCCTCGCAGCACTACATCAGAGCCACCATCAGTCCCTGCTTGAGCTCCAAGAGGACCAAGATCGGCGTTTTTTTGAGATCATGCGGGCTCAAGCAGAGGACCGGCATGCCATCCGGAGCCTGCTCAGCCAGGAGGTCGCTCCCGCCTCAGCCGCGACCCCGGACCATCGCTCCCCGTTGCCCCCGCCCACGTTACAGAAGATGGGGGCAACGGACGACCCCGAAGCGTTTTTGGATCTGTTCGAGCGGACCGCAGAAATCTGGGGCTGGCCGCGCGACCAGTGGGCAGCCCACCTTGTCCCTCTTTTGTCCGGGGAAGCCCAACTCGCGGCTCAGCAACTGCCTGCAACGAACCTCCTGGCTTATGCGGATCTGAGAAGAGCGATCATGCAACGGGTAGGTCGGAGTCCCGAAGAGAACCGCCAGCTGTTCCGGGACATGAAGTTGGAGAAAACCGACCGCCCGTTCGCGTTTGCCCAGCGGCTCCGTGATGCCTGCCGGAAATGGCTGCTAGTGGGGGACCGCGACGTCGAGGGACTAATCGATCAGGTGGTGCTGGAGCAGTTCACTCAGCGATTGCCCAAGAGAACGGCGGAGTGGGTCCAGTGCCACCGCCCGGCATCGCTGGAGGCGGCGATCCAGCTAGTGGAGGACCACATGGCGGCGACCCCAAGGGCGGACGAGCCCTCTCTCTCTCTCTCTCCCTCCCCTTCCCCTGTGTTTTTTTCCGCTCTTCCCCCTCCCCCTCCCCCCTCTCGCTCTGTCTTCCCTCCAGGGTCCGTTCCTGCCCCCCTGCAGGCGAGGAGCCTGGCAGAGACCCACGGTGGCAACGCACACCCCCCCGCCACATTCAGCCGCTCTCCCCCTCAGGTGGGGGCGTCCGCCGACGCAGGTACGGGTGTGGCGCCTGGGCCAGCCTGTTGGAGGTGCGGGGACCCGGGCCACTTCCGTGATCAGTGTCCGATGATGGAAGTGGGGACGGTGGTTCGGGTCTCCGATCCCCCGCATGCTGCCCCCGATCGGGCTGGAGCGTACCGGATTCCGGTAAGAATCCAGGGGGGTACACACCAAGCATTGCTGGATACCGGTTGCAATCAGACCACCATCCATCAACGCTTGGTTCAACCCGGGGCTTTGGGCACAGCTAGACGGGTGAGGGTGAGGTGTGTGCATGGGGATATTCACAAGTACCCGATGATGACCTTGTTAGTGAAATTCCGGGGAAAAAAGCATAGAGTAGAGGCAGCGGTTAGTCCCCGCCTCACCCATCCTCTGATTTTGGGAACCGATTGGCCAGCATTTAAAGATGTGTTAGGGGGAGTTTGTACAGATGGGTCCTACACTAAAGTGGGGAGATGTGCGATGTGCGATGCTTTGACAGGGGAGGCGGAGCCGGGGCCGTCCTCGGCTGCTCCAAATCGGGATGACGAGGAGAGGGGCGAGGCTTCTGCCCCTCCTCTTCGCAGGGAATTCCCTGACGAGGATTTCCCTTTGGAGCAGTCGCGGGACGAAACCCTCAAACATGCCTTTGGTCAGGTAAAAGTGATCGATGGTCAGCGTCTTCAGCCAGACATCGCACTCGCATACCCCTATTTTTCAATTATAAATGACCGGCTGTATAGAGTGACGCAGGACACTCAAACTAAAGAAAATAGGACACAGCTTTTGATTCCACGGAGCCGCCGGGAAATGTTATTCCAAGCGGCTCATTATAATCTCATGGCAGGTCATCTAGGGGAAAGAAAAACACTTCTCCGACTAATAGCCCGTTTTTATTGGCCGGGCATTAGCGGTGACGTCTGCAGGTGGTGTGCGGCGTGCCGTGAATGCCAGCTGGTAAACCCACCGGCCACCCCAAAAGCGCCATTGCGCCCTCTTCCGTTGATCGAGGTCCCCTTCGAGAGAATTGGAATGGACCTTGTCGGGCCATTAGAGCGGACAGCACGGGGACATCGCTTTGTGTTAGTCCTAGTGGATTACGCAACGCGATATCCGGAAGCAGTGCCTCTAAGCAACATTTCAGCACGTAGTGTTGCTGGGGCGCTCTTCAAAATAATCTCCCGGGTGGGGATTCCAAAAGAAATCCTCACCGATCAAGGCACAACGTTTATGTCACGCACACTTCACGAACTTTACGATCTATTGGGCATTAAATCGATTCGCACTAGCGTGTACCATCCGCAGACAGATGGCCTAGTGGAACGTTTTAACAAAACCCTCAAAAACATGATTCGTAAGTTCGTGCACGAGGATGCTAAAAACTGGGACAGATGGATCGATCCCCTGTTGTTTGCAGTGCGAGAGGTCCCGCAAGCCTCAACCGGCTTCTCTCCATTTGAGCTGTTGTACGGGCGATGCCCGCGCAGCATCTTAGATGTTTTACGAGAAGGCTGGGAGGAAGGACCTACAAATAGCAAAAATGAAATTCAATACGTTCTTGACCTCAGAGCAAAGCTCCACACTTTGGGGAAACTAACACAGGAGAATTTGCTCCGGGCCCAAGAACGTCAATGCCGGCTGTACGACAGGGGAACGCGGCTGAGGGAATTTGCACCGGGAGATAAAGTTCTTGTATTGCTTCCCACATCGAGCTCCAAATTACTCGCCAAGTGGCAAGGGCCCTTCGAGGTCACACGACGAGTGGGGGATCTCGAGTATGAAGTTAAGCGAACCGATAGAGGGAATGCGCGTCAAATCTACCACCTCAACCTCCTTAAATTGTGGAGGGAGGCGGTCCCTGTATCGTTGGCTACGGTGGTCCCGGAGAGGGCGGAGCTCGGACCGGAGGTAAATCCAAAGCCAGATCTCAATGCCCCGGTCATTTGTGGAGACCACCTCTCCCCGTGCCAACGAACAGAGGTTGCCAGGTTGCAGAAGGAGTTTGCGGACGTGTTTTCTCCCCTGCCGGGTCGCACGAACCTCATCCAGCACCATATCGAGACTGAGCCGGGGGCGGTCGTTCGTTGCCGCCCTTATCGCCTCCCCGAGCATAGAAAGAAAATTGTCCGGGACGAATTGGATGCCATGCTTGATATGGGGGTAATAGAAGAATCCCACAGTGACTGGTCCAGCCCGGTCGTTCTTGTTCCCAAGAGTGACGGGTCGGTGCGGTTCTGTGTGGATTATAGAAAAGTCAACGCGGTGTCTAAATTTGACGCGTACCCAATGCCCCGCGTTGATGAACTGCTCGATCGGTTAGGTACTGCTCGCTTTTATTCGACATTGGATTTAACAAAGGGTTATTGGCAGATCCCCTTGACACCAATCTCCCGAGAAAAAACAGCCTTCACCACGCCGTTTGGATTACACCAATTCGTGACACTTCCGTTCGGTTTGTTCGGGGCCCCAGCCACGTTCCAGCGTTTAATGGACCGTGTCCTCCGGCCGCACTCTGCTTACGCCGCTGCCTACATAGACGATATTATTATTTATAGTAATGACTGGCAGCGGCATATACAACATCTGAGGGCGGTCCTGAAGTCGCTGCGGCGGGCGGGGCTCACTGCAAACCCTAAGAAGTGCGCGATTGGGCGTGTGGAGGTGCGGTATCTGGGGTTCCACTTGGGCCATGGCCAGGTGCGTCCCCAAATTGATAAAACCGCGGCGATTGCGACTTGCCCTAGGCCCAAGACCAAAAAGGGGGTGAGGCAGTTCCTGGGGCTGGCTGGCTACTACAGAAGGTTCGTACCTAATTATTCGGACGTCACCAGCCCCCTGACTGACCTCACTAAAAAGGGGGCTCCAGATCCGGTCCAATGGTCGTAACAGTGCCAGCAGGCGTTCACACAAATTAAAGCCGCACTCTGTGGGGGGCCGCTCTTGTATTCCCCTAACTTCTCTCTCCCTTTCTTATTACAGACAGACGCTTCAGACAGAGGGCTGGGGGCCGTACTCTCGCAGGTGGTGGAGGGGGAGGAGCGCCCGGTGCTATACATCAGTAAGAAGCTCTCCTTGAGGGAAACGAAGTATAGCACCGTGGAGAAGGAGTGTCTAGCTATCAAGTGGGCGGTCCTCACACTCCGCTACTACCTGCTGGGGCGGGCCTTCACCCTCTGCTCGGATCATGCCCCACTGCAGTGGCTCCACCGCATGAAGGATACTAACGCCCGGATCACCCGTTGGTATCTGGCTCTCCAGCCTTTTAAGTTCGAGGTGGTCCACAGACCGGGGGTGCAGATGGCTGTCGCCGACTTCCTTTCCAGAAATGGGGGGGGAGTGGTAGGCAGGCCGGATGACGCCCCGGCCTGAGTCGGGCGGTGGGGGTATGTGGCAGCGGGGGCGTGGTCAAGCCCCCGTCCTGAGAGGGGGAGTGGTAAGGGCGCTTGCACCTGAGCTAAAATATGTCTAACACCTGTCTCTAATTTCAGTGAGCACGGGGAGAGCGGCATATAAGTGCCACAACACCGCCAGTGGAGAGAAGCCAGTCCAGTGTTGGCAGCCCCGAGTAGTTTTAAGTTGATGGAGAGTTTTGGAGTTTTGTTATAAGAAGAAGTTTATGTTGAACCCCTGTAACTTTACTTTGAGAATTAAAACACCCCTACCTGTGAGCAGAAGCCTGTCCTCGTGTCCTCCTTTTCCCCGCCCTGTCGAAAATCCTGTTACACACACCATTTAATGTTACTGGGATGAATGAATATTCACACAATCTGCACTGATCTTACACGCTTGGAATGCCATGAACACAAGCGAAGTGATATTAACATTAAAGCGTCCTAGTGCTGATGGTGTGTGCTATCAACACTCTTGGAACACTTCTTGTCGGATCAGATTCGAGGACCAGAATGTATTGTTGTATAAACATATATACACTACTGGTCAAAAGTTTTGAAACACTTGACTGAAATGTTTCTCATGATCTTATAAATCTTTTGATCTGAAGGCGTTTGCTTAAATGTTTGAAATTAGTTTTGTAGACAAAAATATAATTGTGCCACCATATTAATTTATTTCATTATAAAACTAAAATTTAACAAAAAAAAAAAAAAAAAAAGGTTTTTGAAATTGATGACTTTGCCAAATAATAAAGAAAAGCAGCCAGTAAGTGCCCGACATTGATGGGAACACTGTTTAAAAAACATCTCCTCAAGAAGTTCAAGAAAGAAACTTTTGTAGCGTGCAACGAGAAAAGAGAATGGCAATTTACATGCTAGACAAAGAGAGTACTCTAATTGATTGGCTAAGAGAAAGGATCTATCAGCTGCACCATGCTAGCCGATTGGAAGAAGTTTGATTCCTCAAGAAGTTGGTTGAGAAAATGTCAAGAGTACATGTCTGCAAAGTCTAGGCAAAGGGGGACTATTTTGAAGATGCTAAAATATATAAGACAGTTTTGATTTATTTTAGATTTTTTTTCACAACATAACTCTTATTTCTATTATTTCATAGTTTTGATGGCTTTACTATTATTCTAGAAATTGAAGAAAAAAAAAATTATAATATATATAAGAACGAGTAAGTGTTTCAAAACTTTTGACCGGTAGTGTATATGACATATATATGTTAGGTGTTGTGACTGCTTACAATTTCTTTTGCATTTTTCACCATTTTCTAATAATCTTATAACTTTCTTTTGGCAGTTAAATGGTCCTGCATTTAAACAAATGAATTATTAAAAGTGCAAATATACAAATAAATGGTAAATCTAAAAATGACTTGACTTAAGAAAGTCGTACAGGTTTGTAATAAAATGGAGGTAAGTAAATAACAGAATTTTCCCTTAGAGATCCTTAGCTCTGAATGTGTTTAAAGGCAGTGCCATCATTGTTTTTAGAGATGTTTACATTGTTTTTGACCTGGTGCTCTATATGACTGCACTGATCAGGTCAGGCCCATCTCATGATGAAGTGTAGCAGAGAAGACCGAGGCTGCTGGTCCATATGGAGAGTATAGTCTGGCAGTGGAAGCAGCTGCTTTTCCAAACCTCAGGATGGGCCTTTTCCAGCCAGTGAACTAACACACCCTCACACGCATGGCCACTCACAAAAATACACTCCAAAATTCACATTCATCCATGCATGAATATATTGACTCATACAGATGTGCATGTTCACATGCATTTTGTCTGTAATTTTGACAAATAAAAAAATTAGGTGACTGGTCTAGTGTGTTTCTGTATGGATGCTAATAGCAATTAGAAGTAAAGAAAAGGGCAGAAAACAAAGTTTAAAACACCATCATGAAAATAGACCAGGAGAGAACTATTGCAAATGTAGTTCAGTGGAATAATTCATGGTATATTGTTCATTAAATCACGTGACCACAGTGTTGTCCTTGTATGCGGATAATGAAAACAATGAGCATTTAGCATAATATGTGGTCAGAATCCACCTATGACCACTTTAAAATGTGGTTTCAGCAATCCGACCACAGTACATCTTGGGTGCATTAATACCTGGCCTTCCCATCCATTTTAGTGCCAGATGCGTAACAGCATACAATATCTTGTCTGCTTCTGACAAGGTTCTGCAGATGTTTTCAATGTCTGCTGAAGCTCATACACACTCTTTATTATGTCAATCAACCTTCATGCACATTCACACTCATTCATGCATTCACAAACAAGCACAATGCGCAAAAACTAAACACATATACAGGATTAGTTTCCCAGAAGAGCTGTTAATGTGTGGGCAGCACATTGCCATTGTTATACAGTATTTCACTCTCTCTAGAGAGCAAAAGAGAGAGAATAAATTCAAAATGTTCTGCACACTGCATGCAGAGAGAAATATCTCACGATTTCTCCTATTATTCACTCTGTCTTCATTTCCCTCTAACTTCATCTGCCCACCTCTCAATTATTTTATGTCAAGGTACATATTTATATAACATGAGCTCGGGTGATGATGAGAGGTTTACTCAGGCTTTCTGCATTCGAAACAGTTCAGTGCGTGGGCTCCCAACCCCATGGCAGCTATAGCTAGTGTGATGTATCAAAAGCACACTATGAGTCACTTTACAAATGTCTGTCTCTCTCTCATTCGTTTTCTATCTCGCTCTCTTTCTCCACGCGTGGGAATGAAAGTGTGCCAGCTCCTACTGTGAACATCATGCCTTTCCATCACGTTTATCCCATAATAGAAATGTCCTAAATAAACTTCTTGAATGGTTGAATTAATTTAATTAATCAATAGGAAGGTACCGTCATTTAACTGGATGGTACGCTGATCAACTACAGGTAAGAACTAGGTTTTGACATTTTCTGAAGGAAATGAGAATGGTGCTTAGTGCCTACCCATGCAAAGACTAGAAGCTACGATGCTGTTGTGGTTCGGTGGTTGCCAGGGAGTTTAATGTGGTTGCTACGGAGTTCTGAGTGGTTTTCAGTGTGCTGCTAGGGTGCTTTGTGGGGTTGCTAGAGAATCGCTAGGAGGTTACTAGGGCATTGCTAGGTAATTGCTAAGATGTTGCTAGGTGGTTGCCAGGGTGTTTTCTGGGGGTTGCTAGTTCATTTCTAGGCAGTTGCTAAGTTGTTCAGAGTGGAGTTTAGCACATTGCTATGCAGTTACAAGGGTGTTTTGATGCGTTTGTAGGAAAAGGCTAGGGTGTTGCTACTGTAGAAAGTTGCAAGGGTGTTTTCTGAGGGGTTGCTAGGGTATTGTTTACTAGAGTTACTAGGAGATTTTTGGGTGGTTGCTAGGGCATTGCTAGGTGGCGGCTAATGTGTTCTGAGAGTGTAGCATATTGTTAGGCAGTTGCTAGGGTATTGCTAAGTGTTCTAGATTGTTGCAAAGTGTTCTGAGTTGTTTTTAGTGCATTGCAATGTAGTTGCTAGTGGGTTTTGTGGGGTTGATAGATGGTTGCTAAGCAATTGCTAGGCAGTTGCTAGGGGATTTTGTGGGGGTCGCTAGGGCATTGCTACACAGATGTGAGGGAGTTTTGGAAGGTTGCTACAGTAGGTGGTTTCTAGGGCATTGACTGTTTGTTGTAAGGGTGTTCTAGGTGGTTAAGAGGGCACTGCTTGTGTTTTCTGAGTGATTATTTGGCTGTTTGTTAGGGTGTTCTGGATATATACCAGGTGGTTGCTTACTGGTCCAAGTTAAGAGCCATCTCCACATTGACCCTATGATAGTATGGTCCCTACATATGGTTCAGGTCCCTCCAACATTTTATCATTCAACCAGATTAAAATCGAAAAGTCTGATTCATTATAACAGTAATGGCACACCTCTGCTCAAGCTGCACAATACATTTATGTCTGTGCAAAAATGGTGTGAGACAAGTTACATGTTGAAGTTTGACATTTAGGGTTATGTTTTTTTTTCTTTCCTTTTTCAAATGTATGTGAAATGTGTTCAAAAGTACTGTAGTGACACTTGCCTTAGTAAGCACAACATACTAAAAGCCCCTAGGACAGTCATACACCTTGCTTTTCTATTCTCAAGTATTTTGCACTTCTATTCTCAAGCATTTACTGTAATCTACACTCATTTATTTACTTAAGGAATTGACTGGAAGCAGCATAGCCATACACAAGAGAAGAGCTTAAGGTAATGCAAGGCTTATCTCCAAGTCCCCCCTTACATCTTCCCTGAGACTTCCATCCCTAGAGTCTCACTGATATCCAGGACTCTTACTGGGTGCCCCAAGCAAGCCCACAAATATGTGGGTAAATTTGGAGCCCACAAGTTAATAAAGATTAGCAGAGCAGATGTTTTGTCAAGATAAAAAAAAAAAAAAGTCTCCACAGAAGCCTCAATCCACACATACATTTGTGGGCCATGCCAAGGAGATAATACACATTAATACAGTTAGGAGTTAGGTTAGGTTTAACTCTCAGACCTCCTCCGGCTGATTCCTCCGTGGGACCGGTGACTAAACAGATTTGCATCTGCAGCGCATTATTAGAACCGAGAACCTCCCAGAGCTTTTGCTCCCTTTTCCCACCACAATGAAACCACACAATACACTCAGCCTTGTTCTAACAGAATAAAACATTTTAGGAAACCATCTTGCACAAACAGGCTTCTCCAGGTCTCTGTTTTACAACTACCCACACACAAACACTTGGCAAGGAAATAAGAAACCACAAACAAAGTTCAACCCACAGCATCAATTCACACCTGCCATCAGAAGTGCCTCACCAAAGCTCCTGTTTCCTATTCTCTGTGATCTATTCACGTATGAAAGTCTTGCTGGAAAATCCTGCATAAGTTGATAGTGGTGTCTTAAAACATGGTATCTAGTCTAAGATTGTCATTAAAAAACCTGTCCAAACTAGCAGTTGTTGGTTATCCATGGTCAAGCCGGATTTTGGAATGGCCAGTTTGGACCAGCTAATAGTATAACAGCCTTCTTATATTGTTAGCCATTACTTAACTCTGTCCTCAGTCAGAGATGATACACTTGTGTTTGAGAGGATTAAGAATGTGTTAGCATTAGATAAACATGCAAATATTGTATGCAATCTGTAATAACCTAATCAACACCACATTCTAATCTACAGCAGTCCAGCCTATATACTACAGACAGACTCTCACAGAAAGCCTCAGCAGAATAAGATGCTCTGGCCACAGAGGCGATGATATGTCTCAGTAACATTAATGTCAGCACTATTCTCACAGGCTAGCTCCAATACAGTTGATACAATGGCGAAACTCAGTTCTTCCTAATTGCATACCGCAGAATCTACCACAGGAGAAGCGCTCTAATTCATCAATTCTATATTCACAAGAAAGTCACAAAAGTGCTTATAAGAACTCAAAGTTGATATTTATGATGGTGAATACTTTTACAATGAGTGAATTCATTGGTTGGTTACCACGTCATAAAACCTCTTATGAAATGTGATTTTTGTGGTTTTTATCACTGGAAGTATATTTAATACATGAGTAGTATTATTAGTTCAAGTATTTGTATGTAGTATAAGGCACAATGTGATTTAAACATACTGTAAACAACAAGTTCCTGAATCAACATCCTTTCATGTTCCTGGTTAAACATTCTAATGAACCAAGATAAGTTATTATCCTATCTCTAACCTCCACCCTAATGATACAACTAAAATCAGAGGGAAATGATTAATATATATGGAAATGTAACCCCAGGCCACACCCCTAAACTAACCTTAACCCTACTCATGCACCCTTGCCAAAACCCTACTTCAAATCTGAAGGCAATAATTGGCTGATAAGAATGTTGTTCCAAAATCAGCACAGGCTTTTCATTCCGAAACATCATGTAAGTCATGTTAAAAACTTATGAAATGGCTTCTTGTTTTGACGTATTTTTCCTATTAAAACGATTGGGGTGGGACATATAAAAGTTCTTGTTCTATGTATTTTTTTAAAAGCCACTAGCCTTTAGTCTAGCACAACTAACAAACTGACAACCCACAATTTTATACATGTTAATGCTAGTTGGACTAGCAGGTGGTATTTATAATTAAGGGGGAGTTTATTTTCATTCTAGAGAGCATTTTTGGTACCAAAATGAGTGTACATTGTGGCAGATAAGATCATCAGTAACACTTTCTACAAAGTCCATATTATAATTTTGAAGTTTACATCTGCTAAATGTTTGTCAACGTTTAGGATTACGCTAGCATATAGATGCCCTCAAAGCTAACAGATATGTACTTAAAGCCACAAAATTACTATTGGGGTCTTTAAACAGTGTGAGAATGATGGATTCACATAAAGTAATGCTTTGTCATATCCTGAACTCCCCCATATTGGTGCTGCATTGGAGGCTGTAATGTGTGAGTGTATGGCATCAGAGATCAGATTCTGACAGTATGCAGGTGTTACACTGAGGGCAGTTTCACTTGGGAAAATGTAGATCTAGCCAATCTGAATTTGAAAATCTAATGTTTGTATGTTGGTTAAAAATGTCTTTGGGCACAACTGGCACATTTTAACACACTCGGTACACTCTATGCATTTGGTAAACCCGTGTCCTCATTTACCCAACCACAATAGTTAACACAATAACGTCTACCCTACTTTGGACACAATGGACTCAATATTTGTAAATGTATTGTTTTGATTTTGTGGATTCTAATTTTAACAACAGAGGGTGAATAGTTTTAAATAGAAATAAAAACAAAAAGCGTGACTATGAATGTATTACAAAACTAAAGATTTTTGTTTTTTTAAAGAAAATGTGAGTGGTGCTGGAGTATTGTAGGTGGTTACCAGGCAGGATTTTCCTATGCAGTTGCTAGGGTGTTCTAAATGGTTGCTTAGTGGGCCAAGTCAAAGGCAAGTCAGTCCACTCTGTGACCATCTTTGGAATACTCCTGGGTAGCCGTTTCTGTGGATACCAACTAATGTGCATATACGTCCCCCATTTGCTTGTTTTGATGATTGGGAAGATACCTCGGCCAAGCCGCCCAGAATCTACACCCCTGCCGACACTAATGCGTCCCTCAGTGTGCATCATGGGATTGGGCGGTATTTTCCAGGCTATTTTCAGGGGCTTTCTTTTACTGCTGTACTATGGGTAGTGTAGTTGTTCACCAGGAATTCCTCTATTAAACAAGATTTTTAAAGATTGAAGTTGAAATAATACTGATGGCTTCAATAGAAGCATATATCATGATTAACAAGCTCGGATCTCACGGTAGGTCTGTCTTTAATGGTTTAAAAGTTTTGTTAAAAATAAATTAGTATATTGAAAATATTAATGGGATTTTTTCTTCCAGAACCTGACTGTTGCGCTCCATTGGAACGCCCAATATGGCAGATGTTGAAAAGGAGTATTACATGCTAGGCCTGTTGTGATTATTAAATAAACTGTCTGGTCGTGGTTATTTGATCAAATCCTGCAATTATTGGGCGTTAAAATTCCAATCACATTTTAATGCCCAAATAAGGCAATCTAATATACTGTATAAATGCCATGCACAGCGTGTTTGTGTGTCATTCAGTTGAACTCCAAATCTGATCGTCACTGAGCCGCACCGCAGAGGTGAACCAGCTCTTGTATGGAAGAGCACATGAAGCGATCTGATGTGTGCACTGTCTGCAGAGACTTGTGCCAAACACCATTTGTAATGGCAAATGTTCCTTGTTCAAATATGGTGTTAATGACACGCAGTGACAAAGAGGAGGAAATATAATGTAAATATAATATAAGATATAATATAATATAAATACAATTGACCAAGAGAGACATATGTTAAGCATTCAGAAACATTTTTATATCTAAAACATTAATTATCATGTCATTCATAAGTTTTATTATTTTATTTCTATATTTGAAGTTGAATATGTAAAAATGAGTTCTTAAAGATGTATGAAGCACACGTGCAGGAAAAAAAAACACCTTAACAAAATGGCAATTTATATGACAATTAATAGTGAAAGCCCTTAACTAGGCAATTAACTGCCACAGCCATAATCATAATTGCAATTATTGTTTGACAATTAACTGTCAGCCTAATTTCATAATCGTGACAGCCCTAATTACAGGTAAAAGAGCCAATCATTTTTTAAATACAGTCATGACCTGTCAGTCAACTCGAGAATGTGTGTGCGCATTAGCTGTACCAGCCTGTATAATGGTGTGTATTTTTCATAATCTGCTAAGAAGCACAATTTATGATACCATTATGATACCAAATTCTTTGATCGTAATCTTGACCAACTGTTTCAGAAATTTCTGTCTTTTCCCATTCATGTAGATAGTAGCTGTAATTTTATGCTGCTTGTATCCATAGAAATTAGCTGCCCAGGAGTGATCTCAGGATACCAGCCAAGTGGACTGACTTGCCTTGAAAGGGACTTTGGTTTACATCATGAGTACTTTGTTCTTCGCCTCATAATTACAAGTTGAAAATTTCGAATTGTATGAAAGCTTAGACGTCCAGTAATTAAATAGTTTTTTAGTGGAATGACTTGCCTTTAAAAGGACTTTGGTAATAGTGAGGCTTGCCTTAGAAAGAACTTCTAATAAAAATAACATTGTTAAACTTGATTACATCATGGAAAATTGGAACTTTAAAGTGTATAGTCATGATTAATCAATCAACCCCACTTTTATACTTTCCTGTTTCCCATTTATTCATTTATGTGTTCTGCACTGTGTTCCTCTGCTGCTCTCATAGGGAACGTCAAGGCGCTGTCCTTTCAGAACCACTGATCCCCTCCCCACCTCTGCAAATGCTTCTGTTCACTATCTCCACAGAGCTATGGTCCCCCTACCTGATGCTGAGAGCTGGTATGGCCCATTCTCTTGCTGTTTCTCAATGCATTTTTCCCTTATAAGGAGAGAGTGAGAGCAGGGAGATGGATGAGCAAGAGTGTAGCTGGACCAAACTATCTGTTCACGTTTTCCAGGGGTGGTCAGAGGAGCTGTGTAAGCGTAGGAGGTGGTGGTGGTGGATGGGGCAAGTGATGGAGATTTTTGAGTGGCCCTGAATAAAAGGACAAAAATAGGTTTAGAAACAGGAAGGGAGAGAAATGCATGTGATTAATAAGCCAATGGATTGCTCTGTGGGATGATAACATGTTACAGAATGTTAATGAAGGTTATTTGCAGAGAACTCTGGTGTCAGTACCGTGCCAAGTATCATTCATTGAGTGGGATTTTATAAAGACTTTTCTTTGTCTTGCTCCACTCCCCCACAAAAGTACAAACCAAATGCCATTGCAGGTGTCACAGATGAAATACATCACATAGGGACAGGTGTACACTTAATGGTATCACAAAAGCCCTTGCCTTGGATAAGACTGAAGAATCCATGGTAACAAAACCATACATACAGTAAATCAAGCATAGTCAGTGGATTTGATATGTAACTCTTCTCAGGTATAGTGTGATCTCTTAACAATGCTGCTAAAATGCTAGCAATGACCACTAGCATTTAGCCATGCATATAAAGTATTAACTGAGCACTAGCATCTTACAAGTCAATTGTTCTGTTCCAACACCAAGTATATTTGCCTAGGCAGTAAGTTAAGGCATCAAAAGGAAAGCTCCCAACGCAAAGGCTTCTCCAAAAGGGAGGTATCATAGTTATGCCTTTTAAGTTACCTCTTTTCATACAAATTTGAATGAACTCAGATCCCAGAATGAACTTAAAATATCCATATTATTAATTTGGTACTGTAAAGTATAAATAATATAAACTATGTCCCATATGATGCACTATACACTCGGCCATCTGGCGTATGCTGTCTTCCAGTGGCAGCCCGTGCATTAAAAGTCTAGGCCTTCAGTGTGATTCATGGCATTAAGAAAACACAGTTTCACGATAAATAAGACACCCTATGCCTTTGGGCATCATACATTAGGTAGCAGCTAACTAGTAATACAATTGACATTTTAAAAACACGTCCACGCACAAAAGCCAGAACTTGAAATGACACTTGATGCTCAAGCAAGCCTAATTTTAACTGCAGCATGACTGTTTTGTGAAATGAACGTCTCCCGAACAGACATTCAAAAATCAAAATTTTTCATATGAATCTACCAAGGAGGTCTATAATACCTGCAAAAATCGATCTAATAATATTTGCTATTTAAATGTTGCTTGCAATACATTTTGATTCATCAGGGTACACGGTTATACTGCGTTCCATTCAAGTTGGATGTGGTATCTTGATATCTCCGACCATAAATGCATTCCATTCCCCGATATTCGGAACTGCAACATTCCCGTTAGCTTAGCAGGGATTTGACTCTCATTAGAGATGTTTTCTAGCAACCCAACTGATAAACAATGCTGCAGCGCTAGAATTTGTGCTACCGGTGTATGATTATCAAAAGAGATTATAATGTTTTTTATTCACCTGTTTTTGCAGGCATTTGTTAAGCAATCTTTAATATCATATAATGTGGAAACAAACTCATATATCGATATTACTTAATAAATTGAATGTTTATCACTTACTTTGAGAATTTCTGCATGAGCCAACAAGTTGTAATTCTGACTTCAAGATGCATTTTATTGCACTTTCCCTAGTAGGAAGTTGTAAAAGACTTTCTGAGTTGAATTGAGCACAGCACTACTTACAAAACTTGATCCGACACTGAATGCTCCATCAGCCAAATTTACATTTAGAAAACTCCTGATGTTGCTATAACAATTCAAAAAGCACTTACCAATTTACTTGAAATGAAAATCAGTCCTCATTTCCTGATTAAGAAATTAAGCTATCACACAGTCATGCAGAACATCTCGTGTTTTTAAATCCATAAGGATCTCTTTCTCAGTGGTGATATGGCAGTGACAGCTGACTCGTCAACAAGATCTCATGCTCATCGCTTTCAAAATTACGTCACTTAAAGCGTGATTGCGTCACTTAAGGCCATCTAGAAGGCCTTGACCGTGACATATCCTAAAGATCACACCCAACAAGAACAAATCAATCAATCTGATTGGCTGATGAATCTGACAATCTGACTTTAGTTGCACATTCATTTGCAGTGTTGAGGGATTCTGTGGAAATTCTGAAGGCCTGAGGGGGTGAAGCTCAGTCTCACACAATGCTTCGGGCAGCGATTTGTGAAACAGTTGTCAAACTTTGCTTGTAAGCATCAAGGAATAAATTCGGACTGGATAAACTTTTCATTTTTCTCTATTTGTTTGTAGATTAATTAAGAGTGGATAGTGATTGAAAATACATGAGGATACAAAAAGGTGATTAAGAATGAAAGGATGAAAAATTTATTTGGCATGTTAGGCCAGCAAAGAAGGCTTTGCTAGCCCTGAGAATTCGCCACTGCTGTCTTCACAGAAGTCTGGGTAATTGCCACATTTGCCATTATAATATTTGGTTATGTTTATGTCAGACCAGCATTGTAGCCAGGTAAACCCGGCTCTTCTACTACATACAACAAGCCGCAACCACTGAGTGCATGAAATATTTGATATTATACACTTTTGGTTGAAGTAGTACATCATCTGGGTACATTAAGAGATTCTCTGAAAATGCAGAGAAAATTATCGTGGCAACATTACTTACTCTTCAAAATGCTGTGGAAAAGTACAGAAGGATGCGATTGGGACACATCTATAGTTCTCTGTCTATTTCAAAACAGGGCTCTCTCTTTGTCTGACCAGTCCTTTCTTGGTCATTTCGCCATTTGACTGGCAGCACGGGGAAAATCCATGGGGACAATGCCTCCCTAGCCCTCCCATAGTCCTGGCCATGTATAAAAATGTACCATTTTACCCAGTATGTGTGTGCTATATATATTTATGCTTATATTGTGTTGTTAGCTAAGCAACATGATAACTTAAAACTCTATTGAAATCAAATGTGATTTGATTCTTGTGTGCTTTGCATTAGGTGCCCTATTTATATGAAAATGTATTTTAAATGAGCGATTTCTGTCAATTTTGGAAACAGAGCCCATAATGTTCTTATGGGCTGCTTTATGCACCTGTAAGCAAAGATGCAAAGTGGTACATGGAATAGAACAATTGACCCAAATATAATGGTCATAGGATAAATTATGGACAACTCAGCTTTGAACTGGATAGAAATAATACTCTGCTGTAAATACTTCAGCAAATAGAGGTTGGATTTTCATGGAGCTTTTGTCACAGGAGAACTAAGATCTTTCCTTCCTAAATCGCTCTTAGCAGCCACAAAATTAGCAAAGCCACGTTATTGTTTTAGGATTAAATGATACAATGGTAAAACTGTATTATCCACCTACAGATGTTAAATCTAAGGTTCCACCCACTAAACATCTGCTAAACTTTTACAACAGAAAATTAAAAATGACATTTTGTAGCTTTTAGTATGCAGCATTTGTTTTTAGCTGTCTATATGCTAGGATACTCCTAAAAGTTGACAAAATGACCTTTTAACAGATATACACAATTCTCAGAGAAAACAAATCACATATTGATGACTCATCCTGCACTCAAAGGCATATACTACTTTTCATCCAATAAAATGTATGTGAATGTCCCTTCCCCTAACATCACCTGCTTCTGGTTAACAAGAGCAAGGACAATTCCTTCAATATGCCCCTCCCAAACTTCCCATTTCAATTGGAAATACATTCATACAGAAAAGAAAACTGCACTCATCAAGCGATATAAGGTATTTGCCTTTTACTTCTAATGAACAATAAGCATTAAGAATTCAAGGCCATTAATGGGATCGATTTTGGCATGATGGTGTCTCTCTGTAATGTTTGGTGTTGGAGGGATAAAAGCCAGAGCAATCAGCCTCCCATGATTTCCCTCAAAAGGTCAGCCCCTACAAAATGCTTATTAAAGTGAGTCATCACATCCATTTACAGACCTGACTGCATTACAGTCTGACGTATGTACACGCTGCAGGTTGCACCTCCGCGTTCATTACTAACCTCAAATTAAAAGCACAGATTTATTCTCAAACTGTCAGGCATAAAAAGGATTCCACTCCAAACTAATTTCTCAGTCAAATGATAATCTTGTAACCTAGTTTCCTATTTATACTGTCTAACAACACCGGCATACACACTCATCCACACCACACATCCAATGCATTTCCATATCACCAGCGGGATCCCATTTGACAGTGGGGAGAGAGATAAGAAAACATCTGTTTGCTTGGATTCATGAGGTATAGAAGGGTTTAATAAACCAACACTAACTAGCACATTGGCAAACAGCCGCCTTCACTGGGCCAGTTTCACCCTCCACTGGAAGATTTAGGTCACTGGGCTAATATTTGCATAATAAACAGAAGGGGAAGTAAAAAAAGGAGGGTACTGAATGGGAGGTTGTTGTAGGCAAAAGGCAGCTGTTGCTTCATATATGAATACATGATGCAATAGCAAATGTGTAGATTGTAAAGAGCTCTCGACCTCTGACTTTAAACTGATGATTGTAAATTGTTGAAAACATGATTGAATCATCATATAATGTAGCCAGAGGGGAACTGGTCCCCACAGTGAGTCTGGTTTCTCCCAAGGTTATTTTTTTCCATTAATCAACATCGTATGGAGTTTTGTGTTCTTTGCCACAGTTGCCTTCAGCTTGCTCACTGGGGTTATTAATACAGTTATTATTTAATTACTTATTACTTACAAACTACACAATGATGACTCTATAGATATTCTAGTTTCTGTTAATGTCTTAATGCATGATTTTCTGTAAAGCTGCTTTGAAACGATGTGTGCTGTGAAAGGCGCTATACAAATAATAATTACTTGACCCGTTGACCTACACAATAGTACAACATATTGAACTGAGTGCATTTCCATCTAGCCTTGTTTTTATTCATGTCACATGAAATACAGCATCAACTTAACTCATTTGGACCTAATCTAAAAGGTTATTTATATTTCATTGTTAAAATTATATTTCTATCCTAGCTAAAAGGGTTACCAAATGGAATTGCAAAAGAAATATAATACAAAAATACAACAAATTCAACAAAAACATTACAGAAAACTCCACCCATCTTCCATTGGTTGTTCAAACAGACAGTCCTTTCATAGTGTTTCATTTTAGGGGAAATAACCCTACAAATAGCTTATTGACACTACAGTGTTATGAGAAAACATTTTAACATTAAAAAAAAAAAAAGATTACACACATTTACATTTAGCAGACGCTTTTATCCAAAGCGACTTACAGTGTGTCAGGAACCAATCAGGTGCTGCTTCTCACACCACACTACGATCACTCTCTCCAGAATTCTAATCACTTGCACCTGTTCCAATCAACGTTCAGTTCCATATAAACACCCAATTCAGAATCAGTCTTTGTCGAGTCTCCAACAGGAACAGAAGCATACAAGTCTCAAGAAGTCTCTTACTCTACCTACACCAGTCAAGTAACGTATACTCACCTGAAAAGATACTAACCTCTATGCCCATGTTCTGATGTTCCCAGAAATCGCTGCTGAATCCAAGTTTCCTGATTCCTTGTGTTCTTTCTGAGTCTCGTTACTGGTGGAAACATTTGAAAGAGAAAGGACAAGTATCACTGAACTGTGTCAGTTTGACTGTGGATTAAATGAAGAGGATCTACTCACCTTGAATCCTTCACGTTAAGTTATCCTCATGGAATTCACCTCTGAAACTTGAAAAGACTCACCATTGAACTTCATGCACTAAAAATAAAGCGTTGTTCTTATTCACTTACCTCTGTCTCCGAGTCTGTATCCTGACAGAAGACTCGACCTGCAAAAAAAAAAAGAGGTGAAAAAAATGACTTCCAGACAAGCTTCAGCGCCGGATACGAATCTCATACAACCTACCGCTGCTGCTACAAGTCCCATACATGTCACCGCTGCCACGACAAATCCATTGTTAACACCAGTCAGCACTTCCACGAACGCCGCTTCTTCTATTACTTGCTTCGCTGTTCCACCATCGCGTCCAGCGCCATTCTCTGGTCGGGCGGAAGATTGCAATGGATTTCTGTTACAATGTTCACTTGCTCTGGAACAACAAGCTCAACTATATCCAACTGAACGGTCTAAAGTGGCATTTATTATCCAGCAATTATCCGGATCAGCCTTAAGATGGGCTGAGACATTGTGGATGAAAGAATCAGCTGTGACAACGTCTGTTATGAATTTCGTGAAACACTTCAGAGAAGTTTTCGGTCGTCCAATTGAAGATTCCTCTTTCGGTGATCAGTTGTTGCAGTTACGTCAAGGGAAGAAGTCTGTTTCTGAGTATCCTTTAGAATTTCGTACTCTAGCCTCCAACAGTGGGTGGAACGAAAAAGCGCTCCTCTCAGTTTATCGCCGTGGACTGAATCCTGCCTTACGTCTTCAGTTGGCGATTTATGATGACAACTTAGGAATAGAGAAACTTATCCAGCAGGCCATTCGTGTGCAACAACGATCCCAAGATTGTTATCAAGACAATCTGTATTGTCATTCCACAACTCCACAAGTTATCATGAGTTCCACTTCAGAGTATCAATCAGAAAGAATGCAGGTTGACACCTCTCGACTTTCCCAGACTGAACGTTCTCGACGTAAGGAGTTGAAATTATGCATGTACTGTGGTGCCAAGGGTCATTTTAGACTTACCTGTCCAATACGACCAGAACGACTGATGGTAAGCTCCGTCCAAGACAGTTCTATTATATCCACACCCCTCACGATTCCTGTTATCCTGAAATCTCGAAACACCTATGTATCTGTAGCAGCCATCATCGACTCTGGGTCAGCGGGGAATTTCATTTCAGGACGACTCTGTAAGGAACTCAAGCTCCGGAAGATCAACACCCCCAAGCCCTACTCCGTCTACGCCGTAACAGGTGAGCAGATTAATAAGGGGCATGTAACTTCCCAGATAAAACCCATCCAGTTGTGGGTTGAGAACAAACACCAGGAAATGTTCGAACCTTTTGTTCTGCAGAATAGTCAGACAGATATAATCCTAGGTCGTCCATGGTTAATTCTTCATCAACCCACCATCAATTGGCTGACTGGGAAGATCAAGAGATGGGGTTGTGATTGTTCCCTTAGTGAAACCCCACCTCCAAACTCCTCCAGTGTCCAAAAGTCCAAAGAAATGACTGTTAACTCAACATCCATAGAAAGTCCAAAGGAAAACCTGTCCACGAATATTCCCTCTTGTTACTCCTCATTCTCTGACATTTTTAATCCAGTTGCTGCTTCCCAGTTACCTCCCCATCGACCATGGGATTGTGCTATTGATCTGAAACCTGGAGCATCTATTCCCAAGGGTCGAATATATTCATTATCAATCCCTGAACAAGATTCAATGCGGAAATACATCGAAGAAGCTCTACAACAAGGTTACATCCGCCCGTCTACATCCCCTGCCGCAGCTAGTTTCTTTTTTGTTCCCAAGAAGGACGGGGGCCTGAGACCATGTATCGATTACAGAGCTCTGAACCAAATTACAGTGAAATTCAGTTACCCACTACCACTTATCCCTTCAGCTCTGGAACAACTCAAAGGAGCTAAAGTCTTCACCAAATTGGACCTAAGGAGCGCCTACAATCTGATCCGAATTAGAAAGGGTGATGAGTGGAAGATGGCATTTATAACTCCTGCTGGGCACTACGAATATCTTGTTGTGCCGTACGGATTGGTAAACGCCCCTTCGGTTTTCCAGAGCTTCATGGATGAAGTACTTCGGGATTTCTTGGGAAAATTTGTGTTAGTGTATATCGACGACATCCTAATTTTCTCCAAAAACAGAGGAACATCAACATCAGGTATCTCAGGTACTCCAAAGACTCCGTGAATTCACCTTGTTTCTAAAGGCCGAGAAGTGTTCGTTCCATCAGACCAGTGTCGAGTTTCTGGGTTTTCACCTCAGTGAAAGAGGAGTAGAAATGAATACTCAGAAAACAGAAACCATCCTGTCCTGGCCAACTCCCAATTCAGTTAAAGAACTTCAGAGATTCCTAGGTTTCGCAAATTTCTACCGACGATTTATACATCAATACAGCCTGCTGACTGCTCCTCTAACCTCACTGCTAAAGGGAAAACCCAAGACACTTCCTTGGACCCCAGAAGCAGAAGGAGCCTTTAAGTCACTGAAGGCTGCATTCACCACTGCACCCTTGCTTCATCACCCAGATCCTGAAAAGGTATTCGTAGTGGAAGTAGACGCCTCCACTATAGGAGTAGGAGCAATCTTGTCCCAATACTCAGCTAATTCTTTCGAAACCATACCCTGTGCATTCTTCTCAAGAAAGCTATCAGCTGCAGAAAGCAATTACGATATCGGAAATCGGGAACTCTTGGCTGTAAAACTTGCCTTGGAAGAATGGAGACATTGGCTGGAAGGGGCCAAACATCCATTTATTGTACTCACCGATCATAAAAACCTCCAGTATTTAAGAGATGCCAAGAGATTAAACCCACGTCAGGCTAGATGGGCCCTTTTCTTCACCCGTTTTCACTTCACAATTTCATACCGTCCCGGTTCAAAGAATACTAGAGCAGATGCTCTCTCTCGTATCCATGCCCCTGAAAATCCAATTGAAGAACCTGAACCCATCTTACCCGAAAAGCTATTTGTCAACCCAATCCTTTGGGAGATCAATGAACAACTCCTTGAACTGTCACGACGGCAACCCAGAGTCCCAGGATGTCCCCCCGACAAGATTTATGTACCTGAAGATTACCGTAATTCCTTGATTTCATCAGCACATTCCTCGGTAGGCACAGGTCATCCCGGAGTAAGTAAAACTACATCTACTCTCCAACTCAAGTATTGGTGGCCCAATATGCAGAGAGACATAACAACATTTATCCAAGGTTGTATTCCCTGTGCCATGTCCAAAGTTCCCAGACATCTACCAGTAGGTAAGCTAATGCCTCTTCCTGTCCCACTTAGACCTTGGTCTCACATCGGGGTAGACTTTGTTACTGACCTTCCTGTTTCAGATGGAAACACTTGTATCCTCGTGGCCATCGATCGTTTCTCCAAGGCATGTAAATTAATTCCTCTGAAGAATCTTCCCACCGCCTTTGTCACTGCAGAGCTGTTAATGGAACATGTCTTTCGAAACTTCGGTATACCAGAGGATATCGTGTCCGACAGGGGACCTCAATTCACCTCCCGGGTATGGCGCGCCTTCTTCTCTCTAATGAATGTTACAGTAAGTCTCTCATCAGGGTACCATCCACAAACTAACGGCCAAACTGAACGAAAGATCCAAGATGTCGGACGATTCTTGCGTACGTTCTGCCACTCCAACCAAAACATCTGGAATTCTCTCAGACAGACATCTACACAGCTTACTCCTTTCCAATGTGTTTTAGGTTATCAACCCCCATTGTTTCCTTGGTCCGGTGAACCCTCAGAAATTCCAGCGGTAGATAAATGGTTCAGAGAGAGTGAAAGAATTTGGAACCAAACTCATCAACACCTTCGACAAGCAATCAATCGCCAACAAAACTTTGCAGATGTCCGTCGATGTCAGACTCCAGAATACCAACCTGGACAACTAGTCTGGCTTTCTACCAAAGACATCCGTCTACGTCAACCCTGTCGGAAATTAAATCCCAAGTATATCGGACCATTCCCCATAGAGAGACAGATCAATCCGGTAACCTATAAACTTCATCTCCCGGCTCAACTTCGGATCCATTCCTCATTCCATGTTTCCCTCCTGAAACCTTATCATCCAGCCGTGCCCAGTTCCACTACAGATCCAACTCCAACAGAAAATTCCCCAATACCTCCTATGGAACCAGACTCCATCTACTCAGTTAAAGAAATTTTGGACTCTCGACGTCGAGGTGGACAACTTGAGTATTTAATTGATTGGTTAGGATATGGACCAGAGGAGAGGTGTTGGATACCTCGGAAAGACATCCTCGATCCCACTATGCTCTCTGAATTCCACGCTCAGCACCCACAGAAACCTGCACCATGACCCAGAGGTAGACCACCACGACGCCGAGGTCCACGGTCCGCTGGCGCGGACTCTGGAGGGGGGGTAGTGTCAGGAACCAATCAGGTGCTGCTTCTCACACCACACTACGATCACTCTCTCCAGAATTCTAATCACTTGCACCTGTTCCAATCAACGTTCAGTTCCATATAAACACCCAATTCAGAATCAGTCTTTGTCGAGTCTCCAACAGGAACAGAAGCATACAAGTCTCAAGAAGTCTCTTACTCTACCTACACCAGTCAAGTAACGTATACTCACCTGAAAAGATACTAACCTCTATGCCCATGTTCTGATGTTCCCAGAAATCGCTGCTGAATCCAAGTTTCCTGATTCCTTGTGTTCTTTCTGAGTCTCGTTACTGGTGGAAACATTTGAAAGAGAAAGGACAAGTATCACTGAACTGTGTCAGTTTGACTGTGGATTAAATGAAGAGGATCTACTCACCTTGAATCCTTCACGTTAAGTTATCCTCATGGAATTCACCTCTGAAACTTGAAAAGACTCACCATTGAACTTCATGCACTAAAAATAAAGCGTTGTTCTTATTCACTTACCTCTGTCTCCGAGTCTGTATCCTGACACAGTGCACTTATTACAGGGACAATCCCCCCGGAACAACCTGGAGTTAAGTGCCTTGCTCAAGGGCACAATGGTGGTGGCCGTGGGGTTCGAACCAGCGAACTAGTCAACCAAGTAAGCTATTTTTAGGTAGATTTCCCAAAAAGGAAAACTTTTGAGCATGCCAACCAGTCTTGCATAGCAACATTATAATATAATTATTTTATATTATAACTATAATAATTCATAATTATAACATAATTATGGAATGTTTGGGAAATCTATTTGAAAACAATCATTACACTGTATATTTGCAATTCCATTTGGTGATGCTAGTGGTGCAAAAATGGATCAGTTCAGCTGTAAGCTAATGACAGACAATGTAATAGTAACTAAAACTGAAGTATGTATCCTTTTCTGTGTTAAAATACTTTCTTCTATCCCAGGTTATTATGCAGAGAATACTAAAAGATTAATCATAGATTCATTTTCTCAAAAACTGTAAATGCTGTGTCTCTGTGGTGCTATAAAAATTCATGTGTTTGTTTTGAGCGACCCAATTAGACCCGCCACAAAAATGTTACTCAAACAATGGCATGCATTGGGGGTGAAACTATCTGATTGTTTGAACAACAGCAGACGAAGGTCGTATTCAGAAAGCTCTTTTGAAAACATTGATTGTTTTTCAATTCCATTAGTGCTAGTATTTCAGAAATGACATTCTTCAGCTTTAAACAGAAATTATCACCAATGACTAGGTGTCACTAATAAATACCCCATAGCTAGAGACTGATCAGGAGGCTTTTATTTGTTTGGATAACAATATTACATTATTATTTTTAAAGCCTGTTTCTTATTTCCTATTTGCCACAGGCAGTGTTATCTCACCTCCAAGAGTTATAACATGTCATAAGAAAACATAAAAGGGAACAAAAATATTAGGTTATGTTCACACTGTTCAGGAAATTGTCAGGACTAATCTCAACACTCATTTAATAACACAATAAGATTGTCCCTGACACCACTCCAGACCACCCCATCTCTGTCACCTGGCAACGTGCAGGACTGTTTATGGCATCAGCAAGAGGAGGCGCTGCTGATTGGGCACTGTTGTGGCTGTCAGTCATACCAATTTTACATTCATTTGTGGTGTTTGCCAAGACAAGCTTCACTAATACTATTTCTTTTAGGGTGAGGGAGTTGAACAAACTCTTAATTTTGGCATTGCATTCTTTCTGCATGTGCTACATCATAACTCAAATTATGTGAAAAGAGGTGTGCAATTATTTTCCTAAGCAATCAGACTTACGATTTTTGTGTGGCAGTTTAAACAAAATATATAAAAAAAATGTCCCATAGACTGACATTGAAGGAAGAACCCAACATGTATATTTGGTCATCCACCAAATCAGACAGAAGGAAACTACAACAGTCAGGACTGCTGTGAGTATTATTAGTGCCCCCCTGCCCACCCTCCAATACCTGTAGGTCTCCAGAATGAGGAAACTTGCAGGTAGAATCACTCTGGACCCCACACACCTTGCCCACTCCGTCTTTGAATTGTTACCCTCTGGCCGGCGCTACAGAGCACTGAGGGTGAGGACATCCAAGCACAAGAACAGTTTTTACCTTCAAGCCATTTTCCTCATGAATAATTAAACTGCCTCAGGACTCCCCCATAGTGCAATAGTGTAAATGCATATTGCATGTACATATGTAAATTCACATATTCAATTAAATTACTGTACATACCCCTAACTTGCACATACATTACTACTTGCACATACACCATTCTATGTCCTATTCTTTGTATGTCCATTTATACTCTTACCTTGTTCTATATTCTGAGTCTCAGTGTAATGTTCTGTGTGCACTTGTTTCTCCTATCACCAGAAAAAAAATCCTTGTGTGCGTGAGAACGCTTTGCAATAAAGCTCATTCTGATTCCGAAACTGTATCTAGGGACCAAAATATATTGACTTTTGACTCTACTTGAAATAACTCTGATTCTACTCTTAGCTGTTCATGTCCTCGGATTCAGAAATGATTCGTTTCTGTAGCATCTCTCATAACTCCAAAACACATCCATGTGCAGCAACAGGCCACAACAACACTAATACTTCTTCGTTTGAAAACACATTGATATAGCTCGGCTTACACCTCTTAGCATGCTAGAATGCTGATGTTAGGATTAGTAAGCAAACATAATAGGATTAGTCTGGATGTTGCCCGATTGTTGATAGCAATAACATTTAAGTCTGTGCTTTCATATTGAATTTTCAACTTGTAATTATGAGTTTAATTAAGAACACAGAACTCATGACGTGAACCAAAGTCCCTTTCATGGCAAGTCTTTGAAATGCATTTTCTATGTAAACCAGCGTAATAAAAGTACAGCTCCTATCTACTTGAAAGGGGAAAGAACAAAATCTCCAAAACGGTTGCTCAAGATGATGATCAAAGAACATAATTCAAATCAGGAGTAAAATCTGACAACAATGGTACCAGAAGTTCAGCTCAGATCATGCTGAAAAGACTTTTTCAGGCTGGTCCAGCTAATGCTCCTGCACGTTCCAGAGTTGACTAACAGGCGATGACTGTATCTAAAAGTTGATTGGCTCTTTTATCTGTAAGGCAGGACTTCCTTTTCTACATCTGTTGGGCTGTTAATAGCAGTGGTCTATCTCTGCTAAATACTCTGTGAACGCAGCATAAGCAGCCTCCATGCAACTACCCTGAAAACATTAGCAACTGCAAAGCAACACCTTTACAACCACTCAGAACATGCCAGCAATCGCACTGATACTTGATACAAATATTCAGAAAATCTTAGCAACACTTTGTCAAAAACCCACAATACCGTAGCTTCATGTCTGTAGTAAGAAAGTGTAAAAGTGTAAGAAAATGTAACCGTTGCAACTAAAAATAAAAGGTCTAGCCATTTGGTCATCAAAACAGCTAAACACATAGATACAGGCAAATCTTCCAAATTAAGCATTATACAACTCTTAGATCACTGTGAATTAATTTAAATACTATTTATAGCCCCCCTAGAGAAAAAAAAATATGCAGTCTAATTCACTAACAGACTGTGACAAAAGCAATGCACATAACACATTAAAAATATGTGAGCAAGTATGAAAGTGAAACCTCATTACATAGATCCTCTGATTGAAGAGGGTAGGTTAGCAGGAAGGTGTATATCTATAATTAGATATGCATTTGTCAGATTCCTTTTTAATGCACTACCACAACACTTGCGAGTTCACACTGAAGCATGTCCAAAAGTATTTTCACACTGACACACTTTTATTTGGTCGCTCTACCTCTTTATCGGTTTGTTTCTCACTTTCAAGAAAACACTTCTCCAAAAAGTATGATTCACCCACTGACGTCTCAAAACACTATGCTGTCTCCCTGCAGACTCAGAACATTTTGATGTAATCAAAATAAGTGGGTTACAGTGGAATTTTTTCATCTGATACACATGAAGGAATGACACTTAGAAAAACATAGTACTTCCCACTCACTAATAAAAAAAGATTACCTGTCCAAAAATACAGTGAATATCTTTTGTTGAGAGAACAAAAAGACCCTCCACACATATCACAGATTTGTCAGTGTCATTGACATGTGAACCTTGATTTATGTTGCCATTACTCATTTTTTCCCCTTTATCCTAACAGGTATAACACTGCACAAGAGTAAAATGTCATTGTGCTTTGGTCAATTCCCAGAGGATATACTGATAAATGTAGCCCATTTCAAGGCACTATAAGCTGCATTAGATAAAAGCATCTGCCAAATGAATAAATGCAAGTTTAAACTTGCGTAAAACCATTCAGTATACAGAATTCTGTTAGAATGTAAATACTACATGATCCCATCATGAAACAAATGCTTGCAATTGAACTTAAGCAACACTGCAAATTCAACTGTCTGTTTGTTCTGCTCAACAAATTCATCCTTTCATTATTCGACTGTCACAGAAACACAAACGGACGTGCGTATGAATGTACGCATTTTAGAAACGTGCATGAATGATTTTTAATTTTATCCTTTAGCACTTTTCTGACACTACTCAAAGAGTTTTACATTGGAAACGAGTGTAATCCAATTAATGCACTTAAATAGTTAACTTCCTTAAATGAAGAGTCAGTAACTAAACTGATTACAAGAATTGGAAATGTAATGCATTACACTACTTTTTTGTACCAAGAAATTAGAGAACGCCCAACACAGATCAACAATAATAATAATGTCAGAATAAACAGTTATTTCATCAATAATATAGCTCAGCAGCCTAACTGCAGGATGTTGGCATAGCAACTACTGCATTCTGATGTGTGGCCACATGTGCAAATCTTTTAATTTACAGCAGCTTTGAACATGCTTTTTTTTTTTGTTTAGCCATATCACATGAAGAGTCACATGTGTAAAGCTGCTTTTATATGACAGTTCAATAAAAATGAAGTTGATGTAGTATCAAGATGCAAATGACCAGGTATGGTAATGGCGCCTGTCTGTAACGTAGCAAGGCAGGAACTAAAGAAGATGATGTTAATACAGGTGAACCCAAGTGCAGCTTTATTTACAACAATAGCGAAAACAAGAACTGAACAAAGACTAGTCTGGACCAGACTTGAAGATACCAAAGACTATACTAAACATGACTAGACTTGAACATTACAATAACCATACTCAACAAGGGGCAAAGGCAAACATGAGTGTTTAAATACAGAAGGACTATCAAAGTTAACAAAACTAGAAACAAGACACAGCTGGGAACAATCAAGACAAGAAACAGGAAACAGAGACAAGACAATAACCTAAAACTAAACTTCAAAACAAAGTCCAACATGACTAGTGCCACTACTGGTCGCTAAGAAGAACACATGTGTTACACTGTCCACTTGTGATTGGATCACCTGAAATGTATCTTTAATTCCAGGCAATAAACAGGGCGCACACACATATCAGGAGAGTGAGACAGACAGTGCCGAAACTGATGCATTAAGTTAAAAAAATTGTTTTTATTGTTTTATCTGTCAAAATGACAGCATTTGGATTTATCCTTCAATGTTTAAAAAAATCTGTAAATGATGGAGAATTTTCAGTTAATGCAACCCCTGCTTGAAACACCGATTGTCCAATCAAATTAGTGGACCAGAGCCAACATTTGTCTAATTTTACATCCAAGAACACAAGCTATCTTCATACCATTCCTGACAAACCTCAACAGAAAGTGACTACATCATCCTGTCAATCGCCATGAATTGTCCTTGGTTTTATGCTAGTCTATGGCTAATGTCTCAGGCTAAATGTCTTAATGTATATGTTAGTGGTGGTCTTGCTGCCATCCAGGCATGATGAACTGTGGGACGACCACAAACAATAGGCATTCTGTTCATGTGCCACAGGCCACTTAGACATGGCTCATTTCACTAGCCCCATCGCCACGGCGACCCGCCACCATCCTTGGCCCTTCTTGGTGTGGGGGTCTATGTTTTCAAAAACCAACACATACACACCTGCTGTTTTGGACTGAAGGAAAAGGGGTTAAATACCCCCACCCTAATACATACATTCAAACACACAACTACAAACAGTTCTCTCACATACTCACACACTCCTGCCCCCTTGTCATACCAGCAAGCATTGGAGATGTCAGTTGTTATTTAGGGGAAGGGGGTGTGAAGGGGATAGGCTAGTGGAGGTCTTTGTGAGACAGAGAGCGAGACATTGAGAAAAACAGAGAGAGAGAGAGAGAGAGAGAGAGAGAGAGAGAGGATGGAACAGAGTGTTCTATTTCTCATAGATGAGCAACTGCTGGGTAGGACTGTCTTAAAAGCAGAGAGAGGGAGAGAGAGAGAAACCATTTGGTGCCTGAGAGAGAGAGAGAGAGAGAGAGAGAGAGAGAGAGAGAGAGATAGAGAGAAAAGAGGGAGAGGGAGAAAGAGACACAGCGTGAGGCTGTGGTTTCAGCAGACACTAGCGGTGCATTTAGGGAAACTCATAGACTCGGCTCCCTGGGATAAAGGGATAAAGTGTTGTTTCTTGTCCTTTTCTTTCATTCTTTGTATCCTCCAGAGGGGCTCTGCTTTTTCCCCTTTCCATTCTTTTATTTTTTTCCCTCCATCCTATTTCTTCATCCCTCTTTTGCCTGAGGGAAGAGCTGGATCACTGTTGTCTCCGTGAAACACATCAAGCCGGTAAGCAAGCACACTATATCTCTGATTCTGTCTTTTTTTGTGTCAGACTTATTCTGGTTCATTCATCCTCACTGATTGGATGGAGAGTGATACGGTAGATGTGCTAGCGCAGTGGGTTGCAATATATGAGTGATGCTATACCGGCATCCATCGTAGCCATCTAACGGCGGGCTTATTGTGGTTTGGATGCAGAGGAAGCAAGATAGGAAGAGAGAGAGGGATTGGAGGAGAGAAAGAGGGGTGTTCTACTTTTGCAGTCCTGCGATCGGTCAACTGGGGCTCGTCCTCTTTCACTGCAGCACATGGCACCAAATACACACAGAAACACTCACAGCAGTATCTGCATTATACACTTGCATTACACATGCATGTGAAACAGGCCAGCACTAGCCAAGCGGTTTCAGCCATGTTCAAATTTATCAACCCTTTTTTGTTGTTGTTACATTTCTTTTGTAGAGGGTGATAATCTGATGGTATCTTTATAGAAATTATATGTTATTCCCATGTGACATTTGCAGAGGTATTTTTTGAGTTAACGATAAACCACACAGGGCTAATTAGGTTGTGAGTGATTATGTGTGTGTGTACAAGGCATGCTTGTGCATTGTTGTAGCCAAAAACAAGGAGTTGAGAAATAAAAGAGAAAAAAAATGTATGAAAGGATGAATGAACCACACTTTTCCCCCCAATCTTCGCTGTTGTATTCTTAAAAGAAACATGGAGGGGAAATTCTCACCTGAAGGGGAGCAGAGGTGCAAATGTATGAATGAAGCCCCAAAATATGGTGGAGTCCAGGTTATACATGTTTACTGTACTTGTCTGTGCCCTGTGTGTGTGCACAGTGTGTGGATACTGAGGGGGCTACTTAAGAGATAGATGCATTTGGTTGTAAGACCACTGACATTTCAAAAACAAGCACTTACTTATGGGCAGCTACATAACTGTAATTTTCTGGTGAGTGGATTTGCAAGGGTGGTAATATAGCTTAGCTATCACGGTCAAAATCATTGTTTATTGTACTTGTACTAATATGATGTATAAAATACTAAAATCAGGCCCAAATAACCATTAAAACGCAAGTATAAGGGATTTGATAGCAAGATATCATATGAAAGCATGTGCATATTGTGAAGGTATGGCTACCATCATTCATCAGAGATGTTTTTTAAACAAAAAAGTTCTGAATTATATTATACCTGTATGATTATCAAATTGGCTATATATTTATATAACTGAAAATAAAGCCCATTAGCTCATGTCAGTATGGCATACACATTAAAATGTATTTTTAGAACTTACACAAATACTGTATATGCTTTTCCCTTATAGCTATGGAATTAATCTGAGCCTGAAAATGTATTTACTCGTCTGTTGCTAGGACACTCCCTTTGAACATTTTATAGGAGGCCTCTGATTGGCTGCAGCCAATGATGCAAGTTTCTCACCCCAAATCTTTCCCCTTGGCCCATGGAAACATGCCTGTCTGCATTTCTTCCTTTCCTTTTCTCCACCTCTCCATCAGTGACTGTCTGCACATTGTCTCCATCCTATCACCCCTCTGTCTCTCCCTGTCCTTTCCAGAAGCCAGTTTCTTTGTTACTATGATGATGGACAGCCAGAGGAATGCTATAGAGCGCATCCATGTGATGCAATCATTTCCTGTTCTTTGTTGCATTCATATTTCATAAGCTTTTATATAAAATCAACTCTATGACGAATGTCATAAGTGCAGTTAATTTTGGTAAATCTAATTCACATGAAAATAATTTTATGTGGGGTATCTGCATGTCATATACTTTGTGTAGGCTACGCATCTAAAACCAGCAGAGAACTGTTTTTCTGAATAACTTTAGCTTTTTTGCATATCAGTAAAGCAAGACAGTACTTGAATGGCCAACTTCACATTGATCCTCTAAGCAGCATTAAATACAAAAAATATATACAGAAAATGAGTAATGCTAAAACACATTTTGACGCAACTGGGCTAGACCTAATTGGAAATCTGTAAATTACACTTTTCACGATTCTTTAGTTAATTGTGTCAGATGTAACTGTAATCTTGATTATTTATTTAAATTAATTGTACAGCCCTAATCAACTGGCAGCGAAATCAGTATGCTGTGATTTTAGAAGAAAAGAGTGTTCTGCTCTCTGCTGATTTGTGATTTCTGCCACTGTGCTGGTGGCAATTACTCTGGCCCCCCATCTTCAACAGGAGCACTGAATATGTGGTGTAAGTGGGTCAGGGTAGAGAGTGTGGCGTGTTGTGAGTGTCTTAGGGAAGTGGCCTGGAGCTGGATCGTCACAGAGCGTGGGAATCAGGAGAGGATGGAGGAGGTGCAGTGAAGGGTTGCTGAAATGTTTTTGCTCACCTTGAGACAATATTTCAGTCACCACTGCAGCTTGACCCCTATGTGCATTATTATGCATATGTAGCAACACCACTATGTGTAGGGGTCAAGAAATTATATTATTCTATATATATATATATATATATATATATATATATATATATATATATATATATATATATACTGTATATATCTGTCAGCTAGCATTTCCATTCATCTCAATGGGATTTCTTTAATGAAGCATGCCCTCCTGGAAGTACATGGAAGGACATGTTTTTAAGAGCCCTTCAAAAAAACTCACTGGGAAAACGTCTTGGGTACTGTCGTAATCTTCGTTCCCTGATGGAGCGAACGAGACGTTGTGTCGATGTAGTTACACTAGG
The DNA here is from genome assembly GCA_032164185.1 of Moxostoma hubbsi. Taxonomy (NCBI): domain Eukaryota; kingdom Metazoa; phylum Chordata; class Actinopteri; order Cypriniformes; family Catostomidae; genus Moxostoma; species Moxostoma hubbsi. Next base: position 14,568,387 of record JAVLUX010000026.1, read on the forward strand.
TGTCGTGTTACACTAGATGTGGAGTATCCACTCTCCGCTGAGCATTGCCTGCTGCGACAGTGCATCCGCTGTGGCATTGAGGCTGCCTGGGATGTGAGTGGCCCGCAGTGACCTCAGCCGCTGCTGACTCCAGAGGAGGAGATGGCGGGAGAGTTGCGACATGCGAGGAGAATGTACGGCGCCTTAGTGATTTATATACGCTACTGTTGCTGTGTTGTCAGACTGGACCAACAAGTGCTTGCCCTGGATCAACAGCAATAACCTCCGCAGTGCGAGCATTACAGTGCACCAGCCCAACTTAGAGGCATCATTGGTGACCACAACGCGTCTGGACACTTGCTGTAAAGGAACGCAAGGTCTGTCCAAGGGCTGAATAAGTGGCTGCAGAGGGGCATAAAAGCCATGCGATGTGTGCCGCGGCGCCATGCCCATCTCGGGACTTGAGTCTGAAGCCAGTGCTGAAGTGGTCTCATATTCATCAACCCGAGCGGCATGACCACAGCCGAGAATGCCATATGCCCCAGGAGCCTCTGAAAGTGTTTCAGAGTGAGTTCAGGCAGAATTAGTTCAGGCAGTTCAGCACTGACTGCGCACACTCGCTCGTGAGGTGCGCAATCATCGACACTGAGTCTAACTCCATGTCGAGAAAAGAGATGCTCTGAACTGGGGAGAGCATGCTCTTTTCCCAGTTGACCTGAAGCCCTAGATGGCTGAGGTGCGTGAGCACCAGGTCCATGTGTGCGCACAGCCACTCTCGAGAGTGTGCTAGAATCAGCCAGTCATCGATGAGGTTGAGTATGTGGAGGCCTACTTCTCATAACGGGGCAAGAGCTGCCTCTGCAACTTTCATGAAGACGCGAGGGGACAGGAACAGGCTGAAGGGGAGGACCTTGTACTGATACACGCGGCCGTCGAAAGCAAACCGTTGGAAGGGTCTGTGTCGAGGTAAAACTAAGACGTGAAAGTACGCAATCTTCAGGTCTACCGCCGCGAACCAATCTCGATGCCGGACACATGTCAAAATGTGTTTCTGCATCAGTATCTTGAACAGGAGTCTGTGTAAGGCCCGGTTCAGAACTTGCAGTTCCAAGATTGGCCGCAACCCACCGCCTTTCTTTGGCACGATGAAGTAAGGGCTGTAGAATCCTTTCCCTCGGCTGGAGGGACAGGCTCTATCGCACCCTTCTCGCCCTGCACTGAAGTGAAGCGAGTGCCACTGAACCGGGGCAGGTGCCTGTCGAACTGAATCACGTAGCTGCAACAGGGTGTCCACTTCCTTCAGGGGGGCACTGGGGTTGGGCTATGGTGGAGCCGCCTGGTCTTTTGCCGCCATAGGGGAACGCCCTCGGCAAGCAGACGGGGTATGGGATCTTGAGCCAAGCCAGGGCAAGATGTGCTGTAAAGCCTCTGTCTGCTTCTTCACCGCCGAGAACTGCTAGGCAAAGTCTTCAATGGTGTCGCCGAATAGGCCGATATGGGAAATGGCTGTGTTAATAAAGAGAACTTTGTCTGCATCCCTCATCTCAACCAGAATCAGTCACAGGTGGCGCTACTGGACCACCAAGGTGGACATCGTCTGCCCGAGTGCTCATGTGAGCGGCACCCTGAACCTAGGAACCAATCATCTAGCCGCAAGGGCTCAGGGGAGGACGGAGGGTTCCATTCTAACCTGATACTCACATTAGCCCGGGCAAGCATAGCAGTCAGCTCACCGGAGGCCTCAGACTGGGCAGGCAAACCCGAAGGTGGCAGCCCAGTGGAGTCCTCGGCATCTGACATCACTAGTGCGATCTCCGAAGCAGCAATCGAGAAATCAGAGAGATAACGACCGCATCCAGGAATCACACAAAGACGGAAAGGCATCTGTATAAAGACGCGTCTTTATAAAGACGTTCAAGTCAATGTGTTTACTCTTAAAGAAGAAATATACTCTTTCAGCAGAAATATACTCTCTTAGTGGGGCTGTCGAAGTGCCCGGGGGAGTAATCTGCACTAGGCATGCAGAAGGAGAGAAAGCTGCTGGAATGCGCCATAAATCAAACAGCAAATTCTTCTTCGAGGTGAAAGGAACAGCAGCAGTATTCGGCTCGCTGATACACAACCGCTCTGCTCCGAAGAAAATATCTGAATGAGAGTGGGCATTCCTTCTCCTTTTATACACGTATGTCCGGGGTAGTGGCATGCAAATTCCACTCGCCATTTCCCATTGGCCTTTTCTCAAAGATTGAGGTGTTGCGGGGCTCTCAAGAGCGAGCCCTAGTATCACTACATTGACACAACTTCGGGTGAGTGACAGAAAAGGAACATCTACTCTAATATAATGAAAGATTTGTGATCTATATGTTGTTAGCCAAAAATGTATTGCATCAAAATTCATGGCTACTTTTTAATACTTTTGCCCCCTAAATTATGTAGATATGGCATTTACCTGCAGGACCTTACTGGAATATGCTATCCAGTTAAGGAGGACATGCTCAGGAGCTGGGATTATGAATAGTTGTATAAATTCTTAAAAGGGTTGAATATTGTGAAGAAACTAAGAATTTTCTTTTGTTTTATTCGATGTCTGAAATCTGATATCAAGGAGTGCCACAAGGTTCTGTATTAGGACCTCAAACTTTGTTAAAGTATATTATCTTTTAACAAAGAATGTAATTTTTGTAACTAGGTTTCTAACTCTATCTGAATTACTTTGTGGAAAATGTAGTAATATGCAATTGAAAATGTACAACTTTCTCTGTGAAATTCAGATTTCTCTCCATAGGGATCCTGATGTCCTTTAAAAGAGGCTTAGTGAATTAACATTGAAGCCTGAAGAAAGTGGAAGGCTAATTTAAAACACCCAGTTAATGCAAACACATAAAATCTAACATAATTGATAACCTCAATATATTTTCTTCCCTATTAATTATTTTTCTCAGTTCATCAGAGTTTAGTAAAGTAATGCCTACTTCACAAACTTTAGTTCAAAAGACATTTCAGATCAAAAGATGAGGGATTGCAGAGCTATTCAGAAGTGTAAAGCATGCCAATGGAATCAGTCCAAAGTTTTTTAATATTCTCTGGTGTCAGAAAGTTGGCATTTTATGGCTCTGATCACATCTTAAAGTCGCACTACTCTCATTGAAGTCATTTAATGACTTCAATGACTTACAAGATTCACATAAAAACATTGCCAATATAGTATATGAAGTTTCAAAAGTAAGCTTAAAAATTTGTTTTGCTAATAGGTCAGGCATGTATGATTAAATCTTGATTAATTTAAAGAATTTGCAATTATCTTTAGCTGTTATTCCTCATTATTCTTGTGCAGAACTGGTAAATTATATGTTCAGAGTTAATATGTTCAACTGCAAGAAACGTAGGCCTAATCGTGATTGATTTTGCCATTTTCAAGTCTGAGTTAAAGTACATTTTGGCACCAATCCTTCAAATAAATTGAGCTCCATTTGCTTATTAGCTTAAATTAGCTTAGCTGTTACAGGAAGTGGTTACATAGTCTATAGGTCTCAATGACCTATGTCCACATTTTGATTTCCTACAGGTGAAAGGTAATGGCTGAGACAGCGCTATGTGAGATGGTTTGCCTATCTGCACCCCATAATGTAGTGACCAGACACCTAACACTGCTGCAGACTCATAGTTCTCAAACAGAGAGCTATATAATGGAGTGGTGGTGGTGTAGTGGGCTAAAGCAATAAACTGTTAAGCAGAAGGTTGTCGGTTCGATCCCACAACCATTATGTTCTTGTCAAGGCACTTAACTCCAGCTTGCTCCGGGGGGGATTGTCCCTGTAATAAGGGCTCTAAGTCGCTTTGGATAAAAGCATCTGCCAAATGCATAAATGTAAACGTTATAGGGGAGAGTGACATGACCTGTCAAGATGACATAGATGACATAGATGACAATGCACCATGTGATAGGTACATTACTATTTCTTGGAATGGAGGACCTTTGCATAGGTAGTGGTGCTTGCTAAGCCACAAATTTTTAGACCCTAATCCTAGGACTAAAAATTTGGCACATAACTCATCCCACACCATTTGTGCTACAGATAAGAATGATGCCTTAAATGTGTTTCTATGGAATAAGAGTAAGACTGAGAGAAGGTTATAATTTATTTGGTTTAATATTTATTTGGCATATGTTGGGCAGAAAATATGCCGTCTCCAAAGATATGTAAAAATTCTCAAAAAAGTTTTTTTGGTTTCTTTTAGATACGATTGATCGATCGATAGATAGATAGATAGATGGCACCAATCCTTCAAATAAATTGAGCTCCATTTGCTTATTAGCTTAAATTAGCTTAGCTCTTACTGGAAGTCGGAAGTCTCAATGACCTATGTCCACATTTTGATTTTGTACAGGTGAAAGGTAATGGCTGAGACAGCGCTATGTGTGTGTGTGTATGTGTGTAACACACAGACAGTATGAATGCAACAGAAAGGGAAATGGGTGAAACGGGCAGGTAGACCTCAGTGCAGCACCATTTCCTTGATGAGGTGCCATCAAGAGAGTGCCTTGAGACTGAATGGCTCAATCAAACCAATGGCAGCGACGATGTGTGAGGGTCTTTAGTTTACCTGTAAGACAAGAGGAAAAAGAGATGCCGCAACACATGAATGAATGTTTGTATGGACGCTGCAAAAAATTTTTCCGTTAATCAGAATTTTTTTCTTGTTGTCCAGTAATAATATCTAAATCCTGATAGCACACGTACATCACCCAGACGTCTATTTGTTGTGTGTGTTTACATCTAGAAGACATGTTTTTTACATTGTTTGCTCATCTGCAATACATCTATAAGACATTTCCTTTCAGATGTCAATAAGACATTTATCAGAGATGTACATGTTCTATCTTGGAACATTCTCAAAATGACATAAATATGCCTCTGTAACGCATATTTGGTCAATACATCATTTTAATGCTATTTTCTAGTGTTTTTGCAGACAAAACACATAAAACACAATAACTACTCTCTGGGGATGTTTTATTATTTATTTTTTTATAAACAAGTGATAAAAATTAGTCTAAGTGTAGAATTAGTTTATTATGTAACTAGATATTGCATTTGTATTTCTATTAAGAGAAAATTTTAGCAACAATTGAGTGGGAAAACAGAATGAAATCACAAATGCATTTATCTCACCATTATTGTTCGTTTGATGTCCGCTCATTGTTTTCCTTTATGCTTTTTTAATAAGGCTCTAAAAATATAATTAATTTGAAAATTCGAAAATCTATATGCTCCATAATTAAATTCAACCCATCAAACGAAATGAGCAAAACGATGTGAGGCTCTCTGCGATCAAGATTTTTGTCTCAATCTGTTAGCCCTTCAGCAAAGGCACACAATGCTAATTTGCAATTGGCCTTTCCGCTATTCTCTGGTCTCAGCCTTTTTTCCACGGATGGAGAGAGCATGGGGGAGGGGTGGTGGCAATAGAGAATTGTTCTCCTTCTCTTCCCAGCTTTTGCGCTAGCATGTTTTGCAGTTCTCCAATACTTGTGTTGGTGACAAGGGGCAGATGATGGCCGAGCATGTCAGCTGTGGCACTGGATTTAAATTAATATAGCTCATTCCATTCTGGAGGCTGCCACCTCCTATCAAGTCCAGAGGCAAGCCCTCCATTAATACCGATTCCTCTTTGAAGATCTGCCATGCTAGGGTAATGCTATCTCATGGATATCTATATATCCATGGTGTAGCAGCTATAATGATGCACATTATAAGTTGGACATATCATAAAACAGACAGGAAGTTAGAGGGATTGTCAGGGCGCTAAAGAAAAGAGAAACCATCACTACTGTGTGACAGACTTTTTCAGATTGAATTAGCACAGAAAAAAATTGGGCAAATTCAGGTAAATTGGGCCACTTTTTACATTCATATCACATGTACCTTGCTGAAAAACCATTTTAAACCACCATAAGGTTGCTTTGGTCTCCCAGCCTGGCCCGGCTGATCTGGTTTGCTGGTTTTAGAGGGATTTTATGCACTTGTCAGCTGGCCAGACTAGCTGAGAACAATACAACCTGGTTTAAGCCTGCTTTAAGCTTTCAGAAGGGCACCTGAATTGCCCCTATTACAAACACCTAAAAATTAGAACTTTTAATTAATATTTTCTCTCCATTATCAACACACTTTTATTCTTCAATGAAAGAAATATGGCTGAGACTGACTCATAATTTTCTTTCAAAAACATATTGCTGTGTGAATTTTAATTACAGGGCACTTTTGGTCAAGGCAGGTGGAATGATGTGTTCAAGCTTAGCATCAAGCAATAAATAAAGAAATGGTACCCCACTAAAAGGCACACTGCTTTTAAAGGGTGGCTCGTTCAAGGTTATAATGTATGACCTGGTTGGAAACTTCTACTCTAGATGTAGTAAAAGCATACCAACAGGAAACAGTAGCGGCATACACCACCCTATTCTCCCGTGTCGACGTTCAAGGGAGAATGCGCATGTGGGCCCCGGAGTACCTCAATGCCACCCTGGTTAGGACACAGTGTAATACAGTACCTTGGAGTCCATTCTTAAACTGATAAAACATTGAAATATGTGTTACCAAAAAAATTCAAGTGGAAAACAAATGTGGAAACTAATGGTTTTTAGATGTGAACAAAGACATTTAGCACAACCCATAGAATGGACTGCACGACTACCCCTCAGTTTTATTCTAATTTGCGTCAAATTAAATATAGATTCCACTCTGACTAAAGTCGATAGCAGTTTTCTTTCAGTGAACACTTTTGTACTCTCATATACTTAAGAGCCTATTCTGACCATTTTCCAACTCAAAAAACATAGCTTAGGGCCACATCAGTGCAAATGGGTCTCAAAATTGCCTATAACTCTCTACAAATGACCCACTCTCACCAGGAGAGTGGAGGAAAAGTCTTTGGAAAATGGACAGGGATAGTGTCCACCTATCTCTAAAATGGAACAAAGGTAGATGATGAATGAAGCATAACAATATCTTTGCTAAAACAGCTAAAACATCCCACTGCAGAGCTGAACGGTGATGGCACATCTGTTATTTAAACTGTTTTTCAAAGAGAACCCTTCGATATAATGCATTGTCTATGGATTAAGTCCTTTTGAAGTGACAGTGACCTAATACAGCATTGTTAGGATGTCACTGCCAAAGGTCACACAAAAAAAGTTTAACATTGCTTTTACCATGACATGAACATCAATCAGATGTATATTGTACATATTATTACACATTTTATACTGTGACATTTAAACATTTCTTTCTTGTGGGGGTGGACAGGTTTCTATAACATTTCTTGGTCCCAGGTAAACCTGAATAACCCCCTCCTGCGCAGTCATTATGTCCAAAGTTCCAAAACATTGCTGCAAGTTCAACTGCAAATCAATGCATTGGACTACCCTGGTGGGAAATCCATCTAAAACTAGCTCAAGGTGGTTGCTTGGTAGCTGTGTTTTGGAACATGATAGCAGGTTTCGACATGGTCTTTGGCTGATCAAAGCTGGTTAGGTGGTTAACCAGGTGGACTACTAGCTAGTACAGGTTTGTCTGCGCTATTAGGCCATCTTTGACAAGAAACAATTCAGATAGCATTTTCAGCTTTTAAAAAAACAGATTGACCTTAAGCTGTTTTTTTTTAGCAGTGTCTTTGAATACGATGGGCTACCAGCTCAACCAGGTCCCCATCGAATGGTAGTCCAACTGACCAACCACCAAGATATCAGACACCATGTTCCAGTAGTCCAGTTGATCAACCACCTAAACCAGCTTTGACTAGCTAATGACCAGTTACCATGCCCCCAAAACACAGCCACTATGTTCAGCTTGATATTTTTCAGCCATATATATTTCAATGTCCTCACTCAGCCTACATCATGTTGGTTTGGTAAATGTTCTAGAAGTATTCTGGATGGAGAAGGATCACATCAGTCAAACAGCCAAAGCAGTGAGCAGATTTCTTTGTGTGCTGCAAATGCTCATCGCTTTGTGTGTTGCACGCTGCCTCAGATTTATGAGGGACACTGCGCATTATGCATTAAGCTAACCACCTACATGGCTCTTTACATGGAAGGTAATATTGGAATGTATGTGTTTGCTGGATGTGATGATAGATTTGTGGCCTTGCCCCTAAAGAAATGTATCAGATCATGACCCATCAACAAATGCATCCCAAGACCACTCCCACTGTCAGCCAGACTTGGCAGAGCTGGTGACTGCAAGTGTATATTATTAGTAACCCCACAGTGTTATATTAGTACAGTCTACTGATTCTATTGCTAATGTTGAGTTTTATTCCAAATGTAATTTTGATAATATCTAGATTATTTTGTTCAACCAACTGCAGTGTCTTTGTAATCCCATTTTAAGATCCTCTCTGGTCTGCTTAGTGCTAAAGCAGCATATACATTATCAATACAAACTATTAGCTTACCAGTATAAATAGGCTTTATTTTCTTTATGATTTTATGATTATGTTTTCCAGTGGAGTTTTTTTTAATAATCGGATCAAATAGGCAGATTAAATTTATATCAAACTTTATTGGCAAGATAAACTTAAGTGTACATTGCCAATTCATTATTAGACACTATATATACATATATAAAACAAACTGAATGCTGAAGTTTAAAATCTCAAAACTGTTATTTTCTCTGGCAGCAGTTCAGACTCTATCGCTGACATGCCGTCTCTCTCTTGCGGTTTCATTTTTGACACTGGTTCAGATTACAGCATGTGAGCATTTTTGGGTGATGCGAAGAGACATAGCAGCTAACCCAATTCTCTCCCACACCTGACTCACCGTCTGCAGGTTAAGTCTCCATTCTCCTTTCAGTAAATCTGCTCCCGTGTAAATTTTATAAAAAAACAAACAAAAAAAAAAAAAAATATATATATATATATATATATACCCAGTTCTGGAAAAATGGAGAGATCAGTGCAAAATTATCAGTTTGTCTGGATTTATAGGTATGAGTTTGAGTTCAATTAACATTTTTTATTTTATTTAATAAAGTACTGATAACATTTTCCCAAATTCCAAATAAAAATATTGTTATTTAGAGCATTAATTTGCTGAAAATTACAACTGGAAAAAAAAAAATATGCAGTGTTTTCAGACCTCGAATAATGCAAAGAAGACAAATTCATATTACATTTTAAACACAATACTAATGTTTTAACTTACAAAGAGTTCAGAAATCAATATTTGGTGGAATAACCCTGATTTTCATGTGTCTTGGCATGCTCTCTACCAGTCTTTCATATTGCTGGTGGGTGACTTTATGCCACTCCTAGCTCAGCTTTGTTTGATGGCTTGTGGCCATCCATCTTCCTCTTGATCACATTCCGGAAATGTTCAATGGGGTTCAGGTCTGGAGATTGGGTTGGCCATGACAGGGTCTTCGTCCTTCACAAAGACAAATCTGCCTGATTCCAGCCTTGCCGAAGCACCCACAGATCATCACAGATACTCCACCAAATTTCACAGTGAGTAGGAAACACTGTGGCTTGAAGGCCTCTCCATGACCAGGTTGAGGATATATGATCTGGGGGTGCTTCAGCAAGGCTGGAATCGGGCAGATTAATCTTTGCGAAGGACGCATGAATCAAGCCATCCTGGAAGAAAACTTGCTTCCTTCTGCTGTGACAATGTTCCCCAAATCTGAGGATTGGAATTTCCAGCAGCACAATGCTCCAAGCCACACAGCCATGTCAATCAAGTTGTGGATCAAGACCCTGTCACGGCCAGCCCAATCGCCAGACCTGAACCCCATTGAAAACCTCTGGAATGTGAACAAGAGGAAGATGGATGGCCAAAGCCGAATTGCTTGAATTACTGCCCCAGGAGTAGCATAAAGTCACCCAACAGCAATGTAAAAGACTGGTAGAGAGCATGCCAAGACGCATGAAAGCTGTGTAAGTAAATCAGAGTTATTCCACCAAATATTGATTTCTGAACTCTTCCTAAGTTAAAACATTAGTATTGTGTTGTTTAATAATTCATCTGAACTTGTTTTCTTTGCATTAATCGAGGTCTGAAAACACGGCATATTTTTTTGTTATTTTGACCAGTTCTAAAAGACAATATTTTTATTTGGAATTTGGGAGAAATGTTGTCAGTACTTTATAGAATAAAACAAAAACACATACCTATAAATAGAAAATCCAGACAAACTGATCATTTTGCAGTGGTCTCTTCCCCAGTGCTGTATATATATACACCTGTACATAAATGCTATATACTATACTTTCTTTCTTTCTTCTTTGGCTGTGTGAGATTCACCACAGTAAGATTGTAGATGCAGACAAGACCCAATAAACCTGTCAATTTCCACACAACATCACTCCCAGTGCATCATGTCTCTCCGCCATGGGAGAAACAATAAAAAAGGACTATAATTCATATTTTCCCTTTTTTTCTGTGCTGTTTCCATGTTTTCTTTTCACTCGCTTACTATCATTATGAGCCCTTTCTCTGAACACATCTGATTTAACCCTCTCTTTATTTCTGGTTCTTTCTCTCAGGTAGTGGAGGCTGATGCTGTGATACTGCAGGAGAAACAAATAGGCTCTCATTTGATGCAGTGAAGTGCCCCTTGAGGAAAAACGCAAGCAAAGGTATGGACCAAAACAATGGTATACTGCTAGCTTTTTCATCAGACATATGGCACCATGTGTGAGCAAATTGTGGGAAAAAAGACAAACAAAAAAACAAAGTCACCGAACCGTCTAGAAGTGTATGCGTTCTGTCTTCCAGTTTTGTGCACATTTTTTTTAACACGTACAGCCGTCACAACTGTTCAAACGAAAATAGCCTTTGGTGAACAAACAGATGCCATGTAAAAAATTTATAGATTTTAATTTCTGCTTTGCAGCACAACCTATTTACATCAGTCTCCAACTTAACTCTTTATCATCAGCTACTGTGATAAAACTTTATAAAACTTCAGTGTTAATGTTACGCAACATCCTAGATATGACATTCCAATAAATATGCATTTCCTGGTCAGGTCTGGCCAGAGCATATCAGAGAAGGACAGTCTGAGACTGCTGTGTAAGCACAAGTTTTTGCTCTACTTTCAGTCTCAGACAGTTGAGGTTGCAATCCATTTTTTTAGCTGGCTGAACAAGCTGCCACCAGCGTCACTTCCTTATAACTATCAATAGAGATTTTCTTTCTCCAAGCACACTGGGGCTCTATGTTCTCAATACAGCATTTAGTTATACAAGTCTGCTTTAATACATTTCCTTTCTCATCTTCAAGCATGTAAAGCAAACTTTGATATCAGGCAATTCATTTCAAACCACAAAATAGAAAAAGGAACAAACCCTGTTTGAAAGACCAGCTTAGACATTTATGCTAGTTTGGTGCTGGTCTGTGTGGTACCAGCATAGCCATGTTGTTCAACAGCAAAATGTGCTGGATGTACCGGTATCTCATACTGGACTGAAAAAAGTGCTTTATGTTATTTATTTGGTTTTATTTCATTCAAAATGTTATTTACAGCAATCTGACTAAATGTACCTGGAAATTATGTTACATTTTATGGCTTAAATCAAGTAAAAATAGATCATTTTCAGTGTGAGGACCAGCATTCAAAGCCAACATACGCTCATCCTTTCAAGAGGAAAGATTCAGTGCTGTTTTGTCTTCTCTCTCTGCAAAGCACAACTCGATGACAGCGTTATTCTAAATTAAGCAGAGCGAAGGTTTCATACTCAGAAAACTGCAGCTACAGAGTTCAAGCCATCGGTAAACCCCTGCACTCATATCTCTAACCCAGATAATTCTCTAACATTCATCCTACTAAAACCAAGCGTACACACACAGAGGCACCACAGAGAAACCGTTTCACCAGTCTCATGTATAAAAAGCCATCCCTTAAATAGCAGTCAGAAAAGAGAAGTGTGAAAGAGCAGAGCGATGTTAAGCACAGAGCTGCATTGGGGATCGTGGGTAAGGTTGAGTGATCTGCTGTGGTACCACATAAGACGAACACTTCACAGCTGCGTTCATGGGCAGCTTTGGACGAGAACACATGGGAGAAAGATACTGAGATAAGAAGGAAAAACTGAAGGGAATAGCACAGTGATAATCTAAGGGAGGGTGGAAGAAATAAGGCAATCATTTGTTGGCTGGTAAGTAATGAGAGACGGCCATACTGTATTTGTCAAGCTGATATGCTTTTCATGTTAAGGTGACAGCTGCAGAAGATTAATGATCAGTTGACAGTTTTCTGAGTGAGTGCTTTGGTGAAACAAAAGATAAATGGAAGAGAAGTTTGTTGTTATGTAGTTTTTGCTGAAATGGGTAATAACAGACATGGATGGATTGATGGGTGGATGGATGGATGGATAGAGGATCTGATGGAGTATTACGTGCCACACTGCAGGATATGTCAACTTCCCAAAAGTATTTAATTTGAACTACCTATAGATAGACAGATCTCCAGCAAAATCACAGCAACAGAGTAACACATTTACAATACACTATACCATTTTGCAGCGCTTAAAACTCACAAGATTGTGATTTTCTGATGGACTGTTGGCAAGACATGTGCTAATGTCTCTGGCCATTATAATTAGGGTTGTAAGGGTTACTTTTGAAATGTATTCCACTACAGATTACAGAATACATGCTGTAAAATGTAATTTGTAATATATTTCATTAGATTACTCAAGGTGAGTAATGTAATCTAAATACTTTGGATTACTTCTTCAGCACTGGTAGATTTTTTCACTTGTTTTGACTATAAAAACTCAAAATACACATGTTAAAAATACATTCACTGAAAAACCTAAATATCTTCTGCAGTGTTGTTCCTAAAACAAGATAAATCAAATTGATTGATAATTGATTTTTCAATATTTTTACAGGAAAACAATAACAAAATTATTATGAAAAATGTACATGTAAAATGGCTAGAAATAACATTTTAGCTTAGCATAAAGCTGACAATTTACACAAAGTTTATTTCTATTTCTTCTGTGCTAAACTTACTTCAAACTTACTTCTCTGTCTGCTCGTATGAATGTAACACATCATATGAAAGTGTTTCACCGCTGTTCAAATGCACTTTGTATAAATGTTTTCCATCTGAAAGGACTAAATATTAAATTAACCAAATGACAATAAAATGCAAAGTAATCTCCTCAGTAATCAAAATATTTTTGAATGTAACTGTATTCTAAATACCAATTAATAAATTGTAACTAGTGGAATACAGTTACTTATATTTTGTATTTTAAATATGTAATCCCGTTACATGTATTCCGTTACTCCCCAACCCTGATTATTACCTATTGCTATAGATGCAAAATATTTATAGGGAATGCTCAGCTGGCGGCCTCTAATAGACTTATATAGCATCAGTTCAGATACTGGGATTTGGCTGGTAGCTGATGAAAGCATCAGATATAGAGAGAGTAAGGGAGGGAGAGGCAATGTGGTCCAGCCATGGAAACAGGGCTCTACTGGTTGTTGCCAGGAGACAAGCAGAGGGGGATATACTGCCTCTTAAGTGATAAACAGGCTGATAGAAGCCATCTTTGGATTGTGTGCTAGAAGCAAATGCCAGGGTTAGAAATACATTTAGAAGGCTACATATGAATGTGTCAGCTTCTTATTTCCTGTATTTTTTCTCTTGGTAAATTGCAGATTTAGCAGTAAAAATGCTAATATGTATTATTGTGTCTCTTGAGAATTGGTATGATAGGTTTTGTATTATTATCAATGCTAAGAAGCAATGATAATCCCTCCCATCTTTCTTTGAATCTCTTGAATGTTTTTAGATTCCATTGTGTCCAGAGTTATTCTGTAATACAATCAATTACCTAAGATAATCGTATTACCCCATAACTGTCCCGCACAAATTGAGAGAGCTGTTTGACTTCCAAAAATGCCATTGAAGAAAACTAGCATCAAACTTCCTATGATCAAGTGAATTTTAAACTTACACCTTTACAGTACTGTCTGGTTTTATATCTGCAAGATGAATGCATCCAGTCACTTTCACTATGAAAAAAGCACATATACAGTCTAGAAGTATCAATGCATGTTATCTAGGTTTTATTGCTTTGTACTTTATGTATTTGTCTCTCCTGCCCAGGTTTGCCGGCCATGGGGAACCTCATTAAGGTCCTTGGCAAGGATTTAGAGAACTGTCCTCATTTTTTCCTGGATTTTGAAAGTAAGTGCTTCACTGCTGTAAGGTGTGTGCATTTGTGTTCAAATGAATGTGTGTGTATTTGTGTTCAAATGTATATGTGTGTGTGTGCTCAAATGTATGTGTGTGTGTGTGTCTGGAGATGGAGGTATCAGGGTTGGAACAGGGACAGCAGATGCAAACTGATCATATATATGGATGGTGACTGGCATTTAGACATTTAGGTTTTTATTTAAAGTGTGTGTGTGTGTGTCAGAGCTGTATAGTAACAAGGTACAAATACTTCGTTACTGTACTTAAGAACAGTTTTTTTTTTATATTTGTACTTTACTTGAGTATAAATATTTCTTTGGACTTTTACATTCACTTCACTACATATTGGAGATAAAACTGATACTTTTACTCTTAGAAATTTCTCCAGACCCTTTCATTACTTTTGCGACTGAACACTGCCAAAAAAAAAATAAAATAAATAAATAACAGCAGTACGTGTAAAAGATCGGCAATAGTAATGTGTGATTTGTTGAAAGAATCATTTGAGTCGAATCTTTTTACTTTGATTCCTTTGAACTGAACAAAAAGATTCAAAAGGCGGTCTTAATGATTGGTTTTGCCACAAACAAAAAAAAGATTTTCAGAAGAATATCGCTGCTATGTAGGTCAATTCAATGTAAGTGAATGGTGGCCAGACCTTTGAAGCTCCTAAAAGCACATATTTGCAGCACAAGAGTAATCCATAAGATTCCAGTGGTTTCACCAATGACTTCTGAATGGATCCAGTTGGTTTTGGCATGCAAATAGACCAAAATATAACTCCTTTTTCCACCATAAATTTTGATATTAGCAGTCTCCTTGGCAATCAGGATTTCAAGTTCAATTACACTTCCTATTGCACCACATAGGGCTCTGTGCATGCATCAAGCAGTACAAAGTGAAATCAAGCTTGAAATCATGATCGTGGCTAGAGATTGCAATGGCAAGATATTCAGTGGAAATGAGTTACAATGTGGTTTGTTCACACCTAAAACCATCTGAATCACCTCAGAGGACATGGATTTAACCACTATAGTAGTAATGGATAATTTAATGCTCCTTTAATCTGGTTTTTGTATCTTGAAATTTCAGGCCACCACTCACTTACATTGAATTGACCTATAGAGCGGAAATATTCTTCTAAAAATCTTTGTATGTGTTCTGCAGATGAAAGAAAGTCAAACACATCTGGGATGGCATGAGAGTGAGTAAATTATGAGCACCACCAATCAAATAAGTTGCCATGGGTTTAATGAACTATTCTGTAATTTATGCAATTTACTTGTAATTTTGATACTTTAGTAAATTTTATATCAGTTACTTTAATAATTTTACTTAAGTCGTTTTCTCATGAGCTACTATAAATTATACTTGAGTCCATTTCCATGAAGGTATTTTTACTTTTACTCAAGTATGACAAATGGATACTTTATACCAGCATTTCCCAACCAGATTGCCGTGGCACACTATTGTGCCGTGAAAGATAGTCAGGTGTGCCGTGGAAATTTATTGAATTCCAAAAAATAAATAAATGCATAAATGCAAAAGGGATCCAAACTCCTCACCTTTTGGAGAAATTCACCATTTTGAAACCATTATCGGTCACTTGTGTGATTGTGAAGAGCAATGATTAATGTGCAAAAAGTTCACATGACCTGCAGAATACATTGAAATCTATGAAGTGGCGTCACTTTACACAAGTTTTTGCTTCACCAATAATGTCTTTGAGAGTACCAAGCAACAAGAAACATTTAAGAACTGTGAAAATTTGAATTGAATTGAATGTCTCATAATTTATTTTAATTAAATATTACCTTATCGTTTACGAATATCAGAGACACCAGTTATTGAACTAATAAATTCACCAATAAAATGCTTAAACCTAAATATGAATGAGTCCTTTTATTACTTTGTGCTATCAAATTAAAAGCAAGCGTTTTTCTCTCTTCCAAATACATGTTTTCAAAGTTTATTGTGCACACCTCCTGCTTTTTTAAGTGGCAAACTCATAAAATCGCCCCTCTGTGATGCTTTCTGCAACTCTTGACATGTGGAGGGCGATGCGGCACTTGACGCTGGATTCAGCCTCCAGAACCAAATTAAAACTGGCACGAGATGTCGTCTGTCCGAGGCAAAGACACAAAATCTATGACAATTGCCTCCGCATCTGATGCGTTTGATTATGCACAGGTGAGGTTAAGTCGATGCGGACCAGGAGGAAGGTTTGAGTTGTCAGTTGAGATCTGTTCAGTTAATTTTTTTACACGTTTTGATCATATTTTAATTGTATTTGTTTTTCGTATGTCGTGTTTTAGTGGCCTCCGCTGTCAACGGCTTCTTGTGGTGTCTCTGTTGTTCATCTGTTCTCTTCCTCAATAAATAAATGCATAATCTGCTATATGTTCGTTCTGTAAATTCATAATTAAAAATTAAAATATGAATGAAAATAAAGGCTATTAAATGTCTTATCATTAAATATGAAAATTAAAATGACGGGAAATAATAGATTATTATGGATATTTTACGACCCGGTCCACCAAAATGACGGACGATAAGAAAGTCTAACACAAGCACTGTATATTGACGTGTGTGTGTGTGTGTGTGTGTGTGTGTGTTAGGGCTGAAACAATTAGTCGACATTCCACCCCTGGAGTCACGAGTTCGAATCCAGGGCATGCTGAGTGACTCCAGCCAGGTCTCCAGACTGTAACTAAAATGACTAAAAATAATTTACTGTGACTATAATTTAAAATCTAGTCTGGCAACTGGTAGGGGGGCCCATTCGGCATGTTTTGTGGCCGACCCACCTGCCTGCTCGGTTCACCCAATGGCCAGTCCGTCCTTGAGCGGCCCCAAAGTGCATCGGCTCACCGGGAAAATGCCTGGTATGCCAGATTACCAGTCCAGCCCTGGTCGTGACCAAATGACTCTTTGAACTGGATCTTTTTCATGAATCACCTGAAAAGAACTGAGGGTTTGAACTCAAGGAGCTCAGGTTAGCAGTTTGAATCAGATTCACTTTGTCAGCGAATCAGCCGTAAGTGTGTTCACAACTGGGAGCACAGACATTTCAAAATAAGAGTCCCATCTGTATTTCGGGATTCTTTATAATTACAAGTCCCATATCAGATATCTAAAATCTAGCTTTTGACACTTACACTTGAGGGACTTGCACACAATTATTACAAAAGGTGCAAACATTCATTGGTGCTCAAGAAGACAACACACTACTATATGTATACAATATTTTATGTAAACATCTGTAATGTAGATTGTTATGAGCAGCACTAAATAAAAAAATATTTTATCTCTTATATTTGTATAAATTATAAAAGGGGTGTGAACATTTATGAGACAAAGGGGAATGCAAACTTATCTTCTCAACTATATATATACACCGTTTATTAAACCTTCGATGAATGGGTTATCAGCTGTCTTTCTTTAATTCTGCTTTCTATCTTGTTTCTGAACAGCAATCTAAATCGATCAATTCTACTAAAATCAGCCATTTGGCTCCTTAATGTTTCAGTTTAGGAGCAAATGGCTCCAAAGTCATTTTTTTTTATTCTGGAGCCCTGATCCTAAGCAACCAAATTGGCCCGGTTGATAGGGAGGGTAGAGTCACATAGGGTAACCTCCTCGTGGTCGCTATAATGTGTGGTTCACGCTCTCAGTGGGGCACGTGGTGAGTTGTGCGTGGATGTCGTAAAGAATAGCGTGAATCCTCCACACACGCTAGGTCTCCGTGGTAACACACTCAACAAGCCACATGATAAGATGCATGGATTGATGGTCTCAAACATGGAGGCAACTGAGATTTTCTGTAATAATTTAGCAGGCGGCAATGCTAAACTGTCTCAAGCCTTTACTTTGATTTAAAAAAAAAAAAAAAGTAAGTGTGTGTGTTGTCTCTGTTGACAACAGTTTTGACAGGGTCTGGTGCTCCATCCAAACATGGTAAAATGCTCTTATCTCCTCCTCGACCCACAAAATTCTGGTGCTATAGGTTTACTTTAGATATTTAAGACACTTGTAATTGCCAAACATACCTGAAATTATGCAGATGTGCAATGAGGTAAATCTGGAGCACTTTTTGCAGCGTTCAACACACGTTAGCGACGCGCACAAACCAATCCAAACTCTGAGCACAGCTGCCGGTGTTTAATGAGAGAACGAGATTACATTAATCACTATTGAGCACAGAACTGCTCTAAAACCACTGTTACACCACACTGCAACCAAAGTTCACTCAGCTGACTTGCTGCGTTATCAGTTAATGGGTGAACAGACAGAGTTGTTGAATGACTGGTCTCAGAATAGTTTGAAAGGCACTAGATTTTCTTCCTACAGCCACATAGTCTCCGAAGGCAGCATGTTCCAGCTTTCTGATGTGAGCCTTGTATCATTCAAAGTGATATATGAAACATACTCGTAAACATCTGCGGCTCCTGTATGTCAGTGGGTGTTCGAAACTGAAAAGGTGATTAGTCAGAGGTGAACTTCTGAAGAGAGCTCGATTGGTCAGGTGAGGTGAAAATAGACTACAAAGTCTGACCTATCATCTTTAGAAACAGCTTATTATAAAAATGAATAACAATTTGCAACTTTAGCTGGCTGATCATTTCTGTTTGCTAGCTCACGAATATTGCAGTCGATTATGCTTAAGCGCAAGAGGCAGAAATCGCAATTAAAATACGATTAACTGTGCAGACCTACCCTATGTTAAGCAACAAGGGCCATTTCGCCTAAAAGAAGAGACCATTTAGCAGAGAAGGTTCACCTCAATTAAAATGAATGGGAGAAATTGGTGCGCCCAACAGTCAAGGGATGTAGAAAAATGAAGTCCCGCCTTACAAGTAAAAGACCTGGCCTGAACACACATGCACATTAGCTATACAAGCCAGGGAAATGGAGTTTTTCAGCATAATCTGAGGTATAGAAGCACAATTTGATCATATTCTTGAAAAATCTTTTTGGAGATTTTGGTCTTTTCCCATTCAAGTAGATAGGAGCTGCACTGCCATGGCTGGAAATAGTTTCCTGAGAATGTTCCAAAGATGGCCACCAGTGGACTGACTTGCTAGAAAGTCAAGACAAACTTTAATGTTGGCTTTACAAAGCCAGACCTGGACAAAAGGTTTTAGGCCTTACAGTGAGATAACAACCAGCTAGTTAGATAGACAGACCATCAGAATTTGACTAATTTGGAATTTTTTGACAGTTGAATAGTCTTGGCCTGTTTGATCATTCCATCAATGCAAGCCTATGGGGTTTTGGGGATATTTTATAACCCTCTAAAAGAAGGTGAAAGGAAAGCCATGATTTCGATCAGTTAGAAAAGTCATATCATACTAAGAACAGTCTGAAGGTCTGTGCCAAGTTTTGTGGATCCATCATGAAAACTTTAGGAGAAGTTACATTGAATATTTTTGGTCTTGGTTTAGCGATTTTGGAAAAATCCTAATCATTTAAACAGAACAGCTTTTCAAGTCAATATAACTATTATAGTAAAATAGAAACACAAGGTGTAGTATACTTGAAATGGATCATGAGGGCAATGGGTGCCATTTGGGATAGGACCCATAACTTGCAATGAGAGCAGAAAGAACGAGTTTTAACGTGATCTACAGTATGTGAACATAACACATCACCTGATGCAAGAATCTCTCCTGGCCATAGCGACATCCCACACCCTACATCCTTGAACGTGTCACCCTTGTGTCCAGATACATTTACGTGAGGCAAAATGTAGCTTGAAACAAAAATAATTTGCAGATGGGGTAAGAAATATATATTTGTTTTCCCTTTGATTCTTATGTCACTTTGCTTCTGATGTAAATGTATCTTGATGTTTAGAATTGTTTTTACAGTGCAGACTCCAAACACACACACACACACAAGCCATAACCCACATGCTTCTCCCTTCTTTTTGTTCCAGAGGGATCATGGGAAATCTGCTGAAACTGCCGGCTTGCGCCAAACATGGCCTAATAGTTTTCCTTGACTTTGAAAGTGAGACGATCAGCTTCTTATGTTTTGAGTTTTGTTTTCTTTCCTTTTTAATCATTGGTTCCTCCTGATCTGCTGTCCTCTACATTTTCACTTCCTTTTCTCTGCAATCACTCTGTATGTGCATCAGTGCATGGCATTCAAGGGTTTTCACGCTGACCTCAATTTATGACATTACTTTTTTTGCTTATCTTCAGGTCTGCTGTGATCTGCAGAACTAAAGGCCATCTTTCCAATGCCGTGCTTTTCTGGGGCGCTAAACATAATCACAATCTTAACTGACTTTCATTATGTCCTGATTTTCACACCAAACATTTTCAGACTTGTAAAGTGTGCCCCATAATCTGTTCCTGTGCAACTGGATGGTTGTGTGTGTGTGTGTGTGTGTGTTTGTTTACGCATTATTAACCAGTCTGAAGGATTTAAGGAAGTGGGAATGGAAGCTGCCTATTGAAAAGGGAGCCTGAATTTCCTTTTTCTCTGATGTTGTGTTCCCTTTTTAACACTTACCTCTCTCCCTCCTGATTAATGCTTCCTTTTATGACACCTCTAACAGCTACATGTCTAACATCTCCTCCTTTATGGAGGATATTAAACTCCTGTCTGCCAAATGTGAACACCTGGATGATTTAGAGCGGTTGTTGTCCAGTTACAATAAAACTTATGCTGTTCTTATGCTGCCTTTACGTGCTATCAGAATTATTGTAAATCCGAGTTTTATCTATTTGGAAGTGGAACGCCCCTTAAGTCATTATTACGACTGGGAAAATAATTGATCATTTTGATACCCAAATTGGAAGAAGACATTTCAACATGGAGGAGGAGGGTAGTGAATGAAAAGAGTTTTCTAAATGCAGCTACCTTGTTATCACTTGCTTTCGGTCATGAACTTTATGTAACTACCATTAGTAACCATTTGTTGGGTTGGTAACGCAAAAGTAAAATGTCCATACACATTACAGTAATGATATTTTGTCTGTAAAATGTGCTTAACTATCAACATTTTTGGTGAGTCACACAAGCAGAATTTCTGTATTATGCAATGTATGTAGTAATATCACAATATATCATTAACAACAAGCAAAAAATTGGACAACAGCCCCTATTAAGATCTGGACTTTTACATTTGTCACAGTGAAACAATGGTCACCTCTGTTACACAGCTCTGGTTTAAATTTTCTCAGTTATGAAATAAGTTAATATGCCAAAAAAATCAATAACATCTCAAATACAAGACATAATGGCACAGAAATTGGGCATTCAATGAAACATAAGCCTTTGAGTCTAGATCCAATATCAGATACATCTTTTTTATTTTATAGTTTCATTTTATTTGTATTATCAATAAAATAAAATATTATACATTATTATAGTTTCATTATTATTATTATTATTATTAAAATGTATTTTAGCCATTAACAATTAGTCTATTTACAGTATATTTCTATTAGATTTTTTCATTTTTCTTTATCAGAATTAACAGATATACTGGTTTATTCAAAGTCTCAACAAGTTATTCAAGTTTCTTTAAGTTTTACTCCATACCGCAAAAACAAATCCATTCTTTGAAGATCATAGGCAGCATGAGCATACAGACCCTGAGGTGACATGACTGACAGGATCCCCGTGGCAATTACTCTCAAGTGTAGTTTGAGTTTGTTTGCTCATAGGCAAAGGCTTGGGGTAAGCACTGATGTGTGTTTGCTCAGCTGATAGCACTATGGCCATCAGCCACAAACATCTACGTGCATATTCATTCAAACAAGCACTGACGGAAAGAGCGGGAGAAAGACAGGCAAAATGCATTATGGGCTTCTGATAGAGGTAATTGCTGCCATCTAAAATACAGCCCCTCTGTATGGATGGGGTATGAGGGAGAGCACTGTAAATCAGGCTGGGAGACGTCCTCAGTGGATCACTTATCATACAGAGAAAAGCTTTGGGAGACAAGGGAAATCTGATCCATGAAAGACCTTGAATGACTACACCGCCCAAAACACGCTTACAGCAGTTTTCACAACACATATCAAATATTCCATTGTTGCAAAGTAATATCTATTGGAAAAACTAAACAGAGAGGTATAAATGGATAGTTAAACCAAAATGAAAATTATGTCATCAATAACACCCTCTTGTTATTCCAAAACCATACAGTGTTATTTTTCTTTGGATCGCAAAAGGACAATTTTGAGGAATCTTCACTCAAGTCTTTTCTATACAGTGATAGTTAATAGTGACTTTCATTTAGTTTTGACACACTTCTGGTTTAAGCCCCGCCCACATTCGGTCACATCTGAATACAGATACAGAAAATGGCATCAATGAAGGACTTCCAGAAATCATCAGTTTATTAATCGAATCTTTGCAATGCTTGTTGTGTTGGGAGCCTACACTTCTCTTTAAGCTCATCCTAGCCTTGTCAGCAACTGTATATGGAGTTATTTCATCAGTTTCCCAAGTCTTGGCCTTTCATCGACATTTCCCACCAGACCTGTTAAAATCAACCCCAACAAATCCTGACACACACTGACACAACCTAAATCCTGTCCATGTACTTCAGACTCAGAATAACACTATCGTCATTACCAGATTAATCCATGTGGATTTATGGTTCCTATCTTTAAAAGCCTTTGGAAAGAGATTTATCCCTGCCAAAAGCAGAAATGATAATCCAATATTATCCCCTAATTTAACTCACACCATCAAGGTCCTTGAAGCTATTTTATTTCAATTATTTGTCAGGAAATCTCTGTCTTCCCTACTTAAAAAAACAAAAAAAGCATCTTAAACTAATTTCGGCAGGTTTGCTGGTCTCAAATCATCTGTCTCCTAGCCTGGCCAAGCTGGTGCTTAGCTGGTCTCTCTAACTGCCTTCTCTAAAAACAGCAAAAAGTCCAACCTGAACAGGCTGGGAGACCAGTAAACCAGGCAAGTTTAAGCTGTTATTTTCACTAGGTTTTGGTGCCTTTACATAAACAACTTATTGGAAAACTATGGAAATTATATCAGCATGTGTGTAACGTAGGTGATATATTGTAGAATTCAGGTTGGCCATGGAAGGCAGCATATGATCTGCCCTTTATCCTTTGTGCATGTATTAAGATGACTATCACACTTAATGACCGGACCTTACCTGATTTCTGTCCACAGATGCCCAGCCCACAGAGGCGGAGACAGCCGTATGGAACCAAGTTAGTGCCGTGCTGGAAGAGGCCCATGGGATACTGGCAGAGTTACAGTCTTATAATGGAGCAGGACAAGAAATAAGAGAGGTGAGGCCACTGTATGACAATGTTAGGGTGTTGTTATGCAGTTGCTATGCAGAGGCCAATGTATTCCTACTGGCTGCTAGAGAGTTGATAGGTGGTTTGTAAGGTGTTCCGTTTAGTTGAAAAGAGGTTGCTTATGGGCTCAAGTCAAAAATGCCCACCCCCAAGTCTCACTGTGAATTTGGCAACAGGAGGTCAAAGGTTTTGCCGCTGAACTCGTGCAATGGGAGAAAGGTGCCTCAGGTTTTTCCTGCCAGGCTCCATGTGGTTAGGATTAGTGTGGGGGTGGGGTTATGGCATCTGCTGTCTGCCAGGAACAAACTGAGGCCCCTTTGTACAATGGGCCTGAAATCTCTGTTCTTACCAAAACAGTGTTACCCACAGGATTTTGTGAGACTGTGGTGGGTGGACCTCAGATCATCTATGGGGGTCAGGGGCATGCTCCCCAATAAGAATTTTTAAATGAAAAAAAAAAAAAAATCAAAGTTAAATGAATCAATCTGGTGCACTTTGAAATTAAGAGTCTAGATCTATGAAGAACTTTGTGCTCTTGTAACAATTTTGCGCTCTAGTAGTAATTTAATCATAAACACATTGGTTGTATAGATATGAATGGTGATGATGTGGCAAAAAAAGTCACACCCACAAAGCATAAATGAGATGCAGTTCACAAATGGTCAAATCACAAAATTGACTAGAGCAAATATTTGAGCCAGGGCTTGACATTAAGCATTGCCATGTGTTTAAATTTGTCATTGTGTTACTTGTCTAGAGAGAAAAAAATACTTTTAGTTTACATGCTCAATAACATGTCAAAGTTTATGTTGTATATTGCTGGCTGATGCCCAACCTAATAGCGTACCTATGCAATCAACTCAATTCTCTGTGATAGTAATGTAAACCACACTGGGTAGGTGAGGAGGCTGTTGTCCTATGATAATTATTTTATGTTACATATAGTATTCAAATAAAGAAAGGCTCCATCGCCATTATTAACAGCAGGGTAGCTCATAGTTCTATGGAATGAGATCTACTTTTTCATCATGTTATTGCAATAAGATCTACCATATACCAAATGTTATACATTAATGAAATGTCCACCAAAGTGGTGCCAAAAGCGAGTTGTAAAGCAAATTGTTTTTAGTTGTAAATTATTTAATACAGTCAACAGGAATGCATATTTTATTAAACATATGCCCTTACCCAAACCCTAAACCTAACCGTCAGTGGAGTGAAAATGTATGTAAATATGCAAATCGCACACATCATTGATTATGTGAATGCTGTTACTTCCTGGTTTCAATGGGACTCAAACCCATGTCTCTGAGGTTGCTAATGCAACACGTTTTCAGAAATAACAAACACATTTGAAATGATGCAAATACGTCTGATCAGGGATGGTGCTGGTCAGTAACTCGGTAGTATGTGGTGGATGACGGGTACTAGAATATTCAGTAGCGACATGTTAAGTTTGATCTTGTTATGATATTCTGGATGCTCAATTGTGGCTCCTCATTCAGTGTAAGTCTACTGTATTTTTTTGCCCAATTTATCAACTGCCAGTTGAAAATCATACAGTAAATCTGATCACTTTGAAGAGTAAAAGGCATATGATTTGAGGTATCATTCATGTTTGTAGCATAAACGGTTCAGCAAGTTATGTAGTGGATACTTGGAAATAGTGATTTGAGCAAACCCGTTATCTCAAGTATGAACAAAAGCAATGAGATTGCATTAATACAATGGCATTATAAGACATTAGTTTTAGCAGGTTTTTGGTTTGACAATTTTCAACTGTGAATTCTTTCATATCTGATGGATCAAAGGAAGCAGGCAGTTTACTTTTATTTAGAGAAGGTGCAAACAGCTCTGTAGTTGACTCTATTAGTAGAATATTGTTTTGCAGATTCAGTTAAAAGTGTACATGCGTGTCCTTCTCTCCAGGCGATTCAGAACCCCAATGACCTCCAGCTGCAGGAGAAAGCGTGGAATGCCGTCTGCCCCCTGGTGGCAAAACTGAAGAGGTTCTATGAATTTTCACTCAGGCTAGGTAAGTGGGTGGCCATCTTTTTCCATTTGTCTTTTTTATAGTCACGGAACAGGTCTTGCATGCCCAAGTCATCCAACGTGTTGAGAGATTTGTGCGGATGAATGTTTGCATGAATCCATTCCTCTCCTCCTCTGCAGCTGACCTTGTAATGGGTTGTCATGGCAACCATGCCAGCAGAGCGTAGAGGGGGCCCGAGTTTGCGCCTCATATGCATGCTGACAATTCACTAGACTCAGTTTACAAATAGTCGATAGTTTGCCACTTTGAGGCAGTGCTGACTAGTGTGAAAACGCAGATCTTCAGGCAGACAGATTACGTGGAGATAAGCTTTCCATGTCGTGCTACAACATCGCAGTGACTCATGAGAAAAAAGGTCCCACCCTCTTCAACACATCCTGGTATCCGCAGTATCAGGTCCCTGGCTAATAAGACAGGTTTCTCGGTGGGCCTCCAGATAAAGCATATCAGCTCTTTATTTATAGTAAGTCTGCTGCATTATTTAATGACAGGAAAGGATAGCCCCTCTGGAGCCATGCGTAGGCATACAAATGACAGTCATTCAGAGATGGGTATGTTACCAAAGAGGAAGCAAATGCTTAGAACTGTACACCAGTAATCAGTGTAGCACATGCCTTATGCACAGATTCCAGTCTGTCTTATAAAGAGACTGTTCACATTAGAAAAGAGTAAAACAGTAATAGTGTTGATGAGACACTGCATTAACACTTCTTTACATTAATGATTTGGTATCAAAAGGAATTACAGTTTTAAAAGCAACTATTGTACCCACAAACACACATGCTGAAAATACTATCTTAAACCTACTTAAGATGGTCTAGCTGGTCTCCAGGGCTGGACTGGTAATCTGGCATAACGGCCATTTTCCCAGAGGGTGGACACACTTTGGGGCCGATCAAGGGTGGTCTGGCCATTGGGAGAACCGAGCGGGCCAATGGGTCAGCCGTGAAACTGGCGATAAGCTAAAATGAGCTGCCACGTTACGCAGAACAGACCACAAAACGGCACCGCAATATGAAGGCCAGCGATGGCCCATCCAGCTAATCTCCAAGCCGGACCAGCTGACAAGTGCCCAAAACTTCTTTAAAACCAGCAAACCAGACCAGACTGTCCAGGGTTGCATTTCCCAAAACCTTAAATTGATTGTAGAGACCATTGGCGCCAATGGTTTCTACAATGTACTTAGGCTTACAATGCTTTTGGGAAACACAGCCCAGGCTGGGAGACTAGCTAAGACCAACAGACAAGCTTAAGCTGGTTTAATACTTTTTAATGTATTGTGTCATGAAGGAAATCAGGTCTCTAAGACTATAATCTGTTTTATGAAGGATGGGTTTGGGTCAGATTCAGAGAAAACTTTGTGTGAACATTGCTGTGTGTAAACTCCAAAATCCACACAAAAACCAAGTAACTTTGAAGCCATTTTTTACTTTCTTTGAAGGACAGTATATATTGCAGTTGTTGATGATCATGACCATCATATACTGCCGTTGGGAGACATTAATACTTGAATCAGCTGGGCTTTACAACACTGTTCAGTATCTAGGCAACCCTGATGGGATCACAGTTTTTAACGTTAAATTGCAGCAATTACGATAATACAAAAGGGAGGCATTCGAGAGTGAACATAATGGTAACTCTTTTGCTGTAAACTATGGCGATGAAATACACAATGCCAAAACGCATTACTGATACATTATACTGGTATCCCAGGTGGGTTTCAAATTGCATGAAAGGTGTTCAGAACAATGCAGACGATAGAATCATTTTTTGGAAAGCTGTGAATGATTTTGAAACTAATTGAAATAAGAGACAAATTGCTCCAGGGGAATGAATATAATATGTAAGGGATAATAAAATCTGGAATCAATATCTCTTTCCAGAGAACGCCCTGCGCAGCCTTTTGGAGGCACTAACTAGCCCACCCTATGCTCCCATGCAGCATTTGGAGAGAGAGCAGGCACTCGCCAAACAGTTTGCAGAAATCCTGCACTTCACTCTCAGCTTTGATGAGCTTAAGGTGAGTTCCACATGAAAGAGGAACAATATCACTGGGATCACTTTTCAGAGCATTTTTTTCCCTAGCTGATGACCAATAAAAACATTGATAGCCAATCAAAATCTGACTTTAAAGTCTCAGATGACATTGCATCACCGAGGTCCAGAAAAACCTGCCACTGTTTGACAGGTCAAACGCCCTTTTCAAAGATGCCTTAAAGAAAAGTGATGTCCGAAAAACTATTTGGTTTACACTGAATTAATAATTTTAAGTATTAATGGAGACGAGGTAATGAAAAGCTCATGCTAGCTGGAGCCATAAAATTACCTCAGGTATCCAGCGCTAATGTCGACAACATTGTCTCGCCTCCTTTGAAGCTGCTGTGAAAATGACAACATTAGCAAAATCAGTTATGTCCAATTCACACTTCCCCAACAAACTCCAACTTACTCCAACAAACATCAACATTCTTAAATAAACATTCTGTTTATTCCAAGCGTACGCTGCAGTTATGTTCACGGTCAAGTCAATGGATGTACTATAGATCTCAGCTGCATTAAATACAAGTAACAGATTTAGCTAATGTTGTCGTTTTGACAG
Source organism: Moxostoma hubbsi (assembly GCA_032164185.1). NCBI lineage: Eukaryota > Metazoa > Chordata > Actinopteri > Cypriniformes > Catostomidae > Moxostoma > Moxostoma hubbsi. The sequence continues at coordinate 14,596,530 of JAVLUX010000026.1, forward strand.
CAACTTCAAAGGAGTCAAGACAATGTTGTTGACATTAGCTCTGGGTACCTGAGGTAAGTTTATGCTACCAGCTAGCGTTAGCGTTTCATTATCTCATCTCCGTTAAAACTTATTCATTCTAGACCTTTGTGATGAGCTTCTTTGTGATGAGCTTCTCTGCAATGTCATCTGCCATTTTTTGGGATTTTGATTGGCTGTCAATGTTTTATCGTTCATCAGCTAGAAAAAATCTTAAAGTGTTCCCAACAATATCATTCCTCTGTCTGTTTATCGTTATAGTTGTGGTGTGGACTCCACAATTCTTTTAGCATTAGTATGATCTTTAATTCTTTATGGATACAGTTATCAATTTAGTTATCGTTATAAGTGTGAACAGGCCTTTACTCTCAGTCGGGCTTCTTCTTTCGGGTGTTCTGAGAGACAATACCAGTAAAAGTCTAGTCTTGATGGGAATATATTTAAGATGTGATGAATAGACTTACAGTCTGTTCAACGGGTTGTATTGTTGTTTTAATTGGTGTGACAAAACATTTTCAGTTGACAAAAAACTTTCAAGTTGTGGAAATTAGATGTGATATAGGACCTTTATAGAGCTCTATACAGTGCATGTTATAGAAAATGTCTTATCAGCATGGATGGAAATTAGGAATTGTCTTAAAGGGACATTTTCTTTGAAGGCACTGTTAATATGGCTTTTCTAAACCATGTGTTTGCAGATGACAAATCCAGCCATACAGAATGATTTTAGTTACTATAGAAGGACCATTAGCAGAAATCGGCTGAACAATCAGCAGGTAGGAAGATCAACAACTGCTAAAATACACAAGAATAAAACTCTTATGAGTTTAAAGGAATATTCCAGGTTCAATACACGTTATACAGCATTTGTGACCCAATGATGATTACCACAAACATTAACTTTGTCTCGTCCCTCCATTTTGTTAAAAAAATAAATAAAAAGGTTTACAAAGAGTTTACATTCAGGCACACACAATGGATGTGAATGAGGCCAATCCGTAAACGTTAAAATACTAGCGGTTTCAAAAGTACAGCCTCAAGATGTAAACAATATATGTTAACATGATTTTAGTGTGATAAAATCGCTTTCTACCATTTTCTGTGTAGTTATATCCAATTTACAACTTCCATACCATGGCAACCTAATGTCGTAATCCCTTAAATTACTATAAAAATGATGACTTAAAGAAATTTACAGCTCATATAATACAAGTTTTAACAGAAGAAATGTAAGTGCTTTTATAAATTAAGAAGCTTCACATTTCTGCTTTTAAACCCAGTAAAAATTGGCCCCCGTTCACCTCACTGTAAATGTATTCTTTCTTTTTTCTTTTTTAAATGGAGAGATGAGTCATAATACATTTATGTGGTAAATTATGCCATAAATACTGTTGACTGAGCTTAACTTGAATATTGAATATTCCTTTAAGAGTGATGTGAGAGTACTTTGGCATGCACTTATTTTGCATACTTGAAAAATACCTTTTTTAATGCAACTGAAAAATGACTATTTGCATTCCAGTTAGAAGCAGAGAATGAAGTGAATAATGAAATGGCAAATCGGATGTCCCTTTTCTATGCTGAAGCCACACCCATGCTGAAAACTCTGAGCAATGCCACAACTAAGTTTGTGTCAGAGGTAAGTTAAGATTTCATGATCCAAATGAATTTGCATTTAAAATTGCCTGTGTGAAAAGGGTCTCGACAGATATGCTGCCGCCCTCTAGAGGCTGTTACTGGTATGGTGTTAATGCACCTGTACTGTATGTTGCAGAACAAGACTCTGCCAATCGAAGACACCACAGATTGCCTGAGCACCATGGCCTGTGTGTGCCGCGTCATGTTGGAGACTCCGTAAGTTCCTCTGATTCACTCTCTCGTAGATGCAGTCTACAGCTACACATCAACATTGATATAAAGACATGTCACATTTAATTGAAAGATTAAACTATTTATCTCCATTTGGTTTCCAAAGAGAGTACCGGTGCCGTTTCACCAACACAGACACCATGCTTTTCTGTATGCGTGTGATGGTGGGCGTTATTATCCTTTATGACCACGTTCATCCAGTGGGTGCCTTTGCCAAGACCTCCAAGATTGATGTAAGTTTACAACCATCCTTATAGGTTTCATATCCTAAATGACAATTAACACATACAATATACTATATCTACTATCTATATCTACATAATTGAAATGCTTTCTTAAAGGTATAGTTCACCCTAAATTTTATATTGTGTCATAATTTACTCAATCTTATATTGTTACAACCCAATATGAATTTCTATCTTCTGTGAAAAACAAAAGGAGATTATTCAGATGGCTCTTGTCAATACAATGTAATTGAATGAGGACTGATGCTGCCGAGCTTCAGTCTGTTTGGAACAGTGCCGGAGGGCTTGGTGGTTGCACATATAGGATTTGTCTTGGGTGTGTGGGTGGGTGCTCATGCTCACAGCGAGGAACTGAAGGGGATGACCTGTCTTTAAAGCTGTATACTCACATGCTTGTTTGTGTTGTGCAGATGAAGGGCTGCATCAAGGTGCTGAAAGAGCAGCCTTCAAACAGCGTGGAGGGACTGTTGAATGCACTGAGGTGAGTGGGGAAGCACAGAACACAGGTGACTTTTCCTACAGGAAGAAGGGAAAAACTTCCAACGTGTTCCTAAAGATGGCTGAAAAAAACGGCTGAAAACCCCTTTAATCGCAATAAAGTTTTGGGGGAGAAAAGCACACTTACCCAAGTAACATGGTACATTACATTGGTAATATTATGGTATTCTTTACTATACCATGTAAATACCACGGTATATGAAAATTGTAATCGTAGAGTACAATAGTATAGGGTTGACCGGGGCTAGTTGCCAGATTTACAGTATTGAATGTCCGTTTCTGTATTGGCAAATGGTATTATAATAAGCGGTTTAACATTTACACTGTTATTGCCCAGAAAAAAAAAATTTTTTAACACACTAGATAAATAACAGGGCATGTCACAGTACATGTAAACAGTTACAGGATTTTTAGCAAAATGTTAACATTAATACAACTATGAAACACAACACAAATATAACTGCAAGCTGCAAGCAGAGTAAGCAGCTAAGAAAGCATAGACGAATAATTAAATAAGACCAAAATCATAATTTTAAACCACAAGCTTTGAAGGTTATTTTTTTAGAAATAAACATTTTTCTATCGTTTAACCACTAGGTGGTGCTTGGCCCCTAAATATGGGGTTAATCATACCAAATGCATGTAAGGAAATATGATTGGACGTCACTGATTACGACTGTAAGAAAAGACTGTATAAAAACAAATAAAATTGCTTTTATTAATAATAATAAGTCATAATTCCTTAGATTTATATAGCGCTTTTCTAGGCACTCAAAGCAATTTAAAAAGTATACAGGAATCTCCTCAACCACCACCAGTGTGCAGCATCCACCTGGATGATTCGACCGCAGCCATAGTGCAGCAGAACGCCCACCGTACACTAATGAATGCACTTGTTCACCCAACAGCTATAGCAAAAATACTGTATATGGATATTGGAATTTTAGTTTAGAGCATTCAATTCACAAAAAGTGTCACATTTAGAGGGTTTTTGAAAAAGATGACATGTTTTAGAGCATTTAAAATCATATAAAATATATAAAACCACTCCTATAAATAAAACAAGCATTTGTGCAAATGGACTTTTGACTTGAGACCTCATATTCTTCAACTGACAAAATACCATGGTATTACCATCTGACCCCATTACTGTACCATACTACTGCCATGCATGACTGGTGAAACCTTCTTTCTTTCATACAGGTATACAACAAGACATTTAAATGATGACAGCACCTCTAAACAAATCAGGGCCCTGCTTCAATGAGAGCAGGAAGAGGAGAGCAAGAGGAAGGTGACAACCTCTGGAACCTGTTTGTTTACAAGAGCGAAATGCAACTTGATCGGAAATTAAACAAGATATTCTAGAAAAGAGAAAGGAATATGAATATATATATATATATATATATATATATATATATATATAAATATATATATATATATATATATAGATTGTTGATGGTCTATCATTGTGTCATTTTATTTTAAAAAAAAGCCAGGAAGAATAGATATATATATGTATATTAAAATTCAAAAATTGAAACAAAACTGCAGCCTACCTGGTACGGATATAAGCAAAACAATGTTAAACCTTTAAAGATTTGGCTTAAAGTGATAGTTACAACCGGCAACAAAAAATGGTTAATATGACACGGTATGTCTAAGAGTATTTTTGCACACTTGAAAAGGAATCCCACTTCACAGAACGGATTTTAGAAATGGCTTGAAACGGTGTATAGTCAAATCCATTTTCATGCGTTTAGACTTGATTTGATTTGAATGCATTTGCGTCATCATCCTCAATATGCTTCATCCAATGCATTGTGGTTTTCGGAGAAAATTGCAGTCCATGGCATTTCCTCTTTGACACAAAGTCTGTTACAGAATAAATGTATAGTTCACATATAGTGCACCATACTTGAGTTACATTTCTCTGCTGATACCAACAGAAATCAAGAGCGTACTTTAAACAGACACTGATTTACATTTCATTTAGCTGTTTATATTCACAAAGCACAGGATAGTTTTGTAAAGAAATGATCTGTTTTGTTAGACTAACTCACTAGTGCTGTACAGCAATACTCTACCAAGGTGACAAACTGCAAACACAGCGGTTCATTTGAAATGCCTTCATAAATGTACGATACGCTGAAAACATGCTAATTCATCTGTGGAAGTTCATGGCCAGTTGTACATATCACAAGACAAATAATCCTTCAAATAGCTTGAATTTTGTTCTCTTGTCAATTTTAGATGTTAAAATCAAAGACTGAGTGAGCCATGAAACTATCTCAGATGCAACACACATTCTACCCTGTGCCATAGCTGCTTCCTGTACCACTGCAACTCATTCAGGGTCCTACAGTCTGATTGAAGGTCATATCACACACGTCACCTGCGTCCAGGAACACATTCTAGATTTAGCATTGAGAAAGACAATACAGCAATGTTAGATTTGCTTTACTCTGTAACCAAAAGCAAATCATTGCCAAATGAGTCTGCAACATTGCCTTTTAGATAAACAGAGGAGCTGCAAAAAACGTGACTTGATGTAAATAAGAGGACTGTCATGTGAGGAATCTTATGAGGCATATGTTCTTATGATACAATCTAGATTATTATCTGTTAGAATGGCAGAATTGAAAAAAAGTGGTTTTAAAAACAAAAGAGTGAATTGAAAAGACAAAAGCAGTGCTGTACTTTGGATGTCTCACGCCATTAGTCTGACTTAATTTGATCTTCTATCTACAATGGAGTTATGTTGAAAAGAAAAACTCTGTATATCTATATAGATGGCATGCTGTAAAAGTTCAGACAAGACTGTAAATATGGTGTTTTTATTCATTTTTAATTGTTAAGTGAATCTAAATTGGGTACGTGTTGTCTTTAAAAGAAAAAAACAAAAAAAACATGCGTTTTGACTTGGACCATCGGACTTGCCGTAGACATATGTTCCAGATCTTCAACTTCATATCAGCGGGAAAGCGAAAAACAGGGCAGGGAGGAGGGTGGGAATGGGAGGGATGGGTCTGTCCATTTGCTTGTTTTTTTTTGTACATATTGTGCAAGAAATAAACTTGTCATTTACTACATTCAACATGGAGTTTTTTTGTGTCTTTTTCAACGTTCAAGCTTAATCATGAGGCACAGGAAAATAAGTTACGAGAATGTATTTTCAAGGCTAAATGATCTTCTGGATAATGAGTGCTTTGGATAACACTGAATGAATGAGTGAGGACTCATGTACACACTGTAGTCATGTGCTTTAAGCTGCTGTCCATGGTGCTGTACTCTTAGCATACTGAATTCAATTAATCAAATACAAATGGACAAATATCAAGGACAGTCAATCTGGATTTGCTTTTAAGTTCATTAAAATGGTTGAAATATGGTTAATTAATAAAATGGAATTCACGCCTTATTTAAGCTGAATTGAACCTAACCCTATTGCATTCGGGTCATTTTTGACCCGGGACAGGTAGATAATAATTTTGAACACATAGTTTTTAGTACAGGAACTAAACTTTGGGACTTTGTCAAGACTATCAACATACACAACCATTTTTGTCAGATTTTTTTAAATATAATTTTTTGAGATATAAACATTTAAAGTTGGCATGTTTTTTGGCAAAAAATACATTTACCCTATCTATTTTCAAAACTTTATTGATCTTATTGTTCAACGATTCATCCATGCATATGTTTTTATTTAATTTTTTTTAACCTCGTAATCGTTAATCAAAATATAATAACTCGATCTTCTGGCGAAACGACAGACTTCTTTCTGGTGATGCGTGCAGGACGTCTCCAATCATTTAGTTTGCTTAAACCCGGCCCCTTTCTTATAAATACCACAACCTTGTGTAGAGTTGAATGAAGCGTCAATCGCATGTTGGTGAAGATGGCTAGGTGTATTTTTGTCTGTTAATCATTAATGGTGGAATAACGGTTATTATTAATTTGCGGTTGTGTTTGAGATATTTCACGCCTGAATTGTTGAGGTGATCACTAATGAACACAACGCTTCGATGCCTCTGGAGTTTATTTGTATTTTTGAGTGCAGTTATCTTGGGATGCACAGCAAGTGTTTTTTTCCCTTTATGATTAGTGTATTGTGATTCAAAACGTTAAAATATGTTTAAATTTACTCAATCGTTTGTCAACGGCTACAGCCTCTTCGTAAGCTAGTGAGTGAGTGAGTGAGTGAGTGAGTGGTGGCGTAGTGGCTAGAGCACAGGGCTGCTAATCAGAAGGTCGCTGGTTCAAACCCCACGGCCACCACCATTGTGTCCTTGAGCAAGGCCCTTAACTCCAGGTTGCTCCGGGGGGATTGTCCCTGTAATAAGTGCTCTGTAAGTCGCTTTGGATAAAAGCGTCTGCCAAATGCATAAATGTAAATGCAAAATGCATAAATGTAAGCAAAGACAGCGATGTGCTCGTGCGTTTATGTTGTCATTTTGATCATAAATGTGTTGAGATCGTTGCTAAATTTCACCAATAACCACTCTGACACGAGTACCACATGGTTGGAGTGTGTGTGTCTACTGCAAGCTCACATTCACGTCTACCTCCAGTCCGCTATACACTCACCTAAAGGATTATTAGGAACACCATACTAATACTGTGTTTGACCCCCTTTCGCCTTCAGAACTGCCTTAATTCTACGTGGCATTGATTCAACAAGGTGCTGAAAGCATTCTTTAGAAATGTTGGCCCATATTGATAGGATAGCATCTTGCAGTTGATGGAGATTTGTGGGATGCACATCCAGGGCACGAAGCTCCCGTTCCACCACATCCCAAAGATGCTCTATTGAGTTGAGATTTGGTGACTGTGGGGGCCATTTTAGTACAGTGAACTCATTGTCATGTTCAAGAAACCAATTTGAAATGATTCGAGCTTTGTGACATGGTGCATTATCCTGCTGGAAGTAGCCATCAGAGGATGGGTACATGGTGGCCATAAACGGATGGACATGGTCAGAAACAATGCTCAGGTAGGCCGTGGCATTTAAACGATGCCCAATTGGCACTAAGGGGCCTAAAGTGTGCCAAGAAAACATCCCCCACACCATTACACCACCACCACCAGCCTGCACAGTGGTAACAAGGCATGATGGATCCATGTTCTCATTCTGTTTACGCCAAATTCTGACTCTACCATCTGAATGTCTCAACAGAAATCGAGACTCATCAGACCAGGCAACATTTTTCCAGTCTTCAACGGTCCAATTTTGGTGAGCTCTTGCAAATTGTAGCCTCTTTTTCCTATTTGTAGTGGAGATGAGTGGTACCCGGTGGGGTCTTCTGCTGTTGTAGCCCATCCGCCTCAAGGTTGTGCGTGTTGTGGCTTCACAAATGCTTTGCTGCATACCTCGGTTGTAACGAGTGGTTATTTCAGTCAAAGTTGCTCTTCTATCAGCTTGAATCAGTCGGCCCATTCTCCTCTGACCTCTAGCATCAACAAGGCATTTTCGCCCACAGGACTGCCGCATACTGGATGTTTTTCCCTTTTCACACCATTCTTTGTAAACCCTAGAAATGGTTGTGCGTGAAAATCCCAGTAACTGAGCAGATTGTGAAATACTCAGACCGGCCCGTCTGGCACCAACAACCATGCCACGCTCAAAATTGCTTAAATCACCTTTCTTTCCCATTCTGACATTCAGTTTGGAGTTCAGGAGATTGTCTTGACCCGGACCACACCCCTAAATGCATTGAAGCAACTGCCATGTGATTGGTTGATTAGATAATTGCATTAATGAGAAATTGAACAGGTGTTCTTAATAATCCTTTAGGTGAGTGTACAATGCTCATATTTTCACAATCCAATCAATGGACAAACTCAAATGCCCTACATTTTTTTAACTTTGTTTTTTTTTTTAAAACTATGTCACAATACGAAGTTGGTCGCAACTTCCATTTCATGTCGACTTCAAAAAAGTAATTGTTACATCTTATGCATTCACGGGTCAATTTTGAATCAGGCATCAATTGCGGTTTTAGATGTGATATGTCAATTTTTTTGTACATCTATAAATTTGACTTTTACTTATAAACACTTCACTTACATTTGGCCTCTTTCCCACACTTTTTTTTTGTCTCACTGGGACTGCATTTGGCAGTTCTTGTAAGTAAATAGAAGTTTTTTTAGAAGAATATTTCAGCTCTATAAGTCCATACAATGCAAGTGAATGGTGACCAGGCCTTTGTTGCTTCAAAAATCACAAAGGAAACCATATTAGACTTGACACTTGACTCCAGTGGTTAAATCCATGTCTTCAAAAGTGATATGATAGGTGTGGGTGAGAAACATCAATATTAAAGTCCTTTTTTTTACTCTAAATCTGCACATGTTTGTGTTCTGCTGAAGATAGTCAAACACATCTGGAATGGGATGTGCGAGTAAATGATGAGAGAATTTTCATTATTGGGTGAACTGTCCCTTTAACACATAAATTAGTATTAATGTTGTACTCTTGAGTTGTTTTAATACAGTTTAGTTGAAAAAGAATATGTTGGTTTCAGAACTTTTTTCCACCAAATTGAATTAAGCGGTTATGAATAATAGGAAATTCATTAAATTACTAGTAATTATCACATTAGATTTGAATATAAATGGTATATTATTTTATATTTAGATAAGATTTCACAGAAATGTTGATGATAAAACACTGTACACACTGGTTTTGCTGTAGTTAATGTATATTTTGAAATGTCAAATAATTTATAAATATTATTATTTTTTAACATGTATGAACAGTTAAGAAACTATTAATGAATTGCAATATAGTTTTAATTGAAAACCATCGGGTTATGAATGATTTATAAGCTTGAATTCCACCGGGTCAACATAGACCCGCAAACGGTTGTATGTAGATTCTGAATGCAATAGGAGGGTTAAATCATCGGACAACTTTTATAACTTCAATACCAGATTTTCAGCAGTACCTTCAGTCAAAAAAAAAATTAAAAAAATAATAAAATTTGCTACTTGTTAAATTTACTTAAAAATGAACTAAAGCAACACAATTGTAGAACATTTGGTCACAACTTGATTTTATTGCATTCTATCCATTTACATTTGTAAAGTGGAGATTTACGTAATTCATATCAGTTGGGACTACATTAATACTTGTGTTATTGTAGCATTGATGAAACTGGAAAGGGGATTTCCATTTCCCAGCATGCTTTGTATTGGACACAATAGGGAGAGAAAGTGTTTTGCAAGATTAATATGAAGTGATGCTTGTCAGTGTTTAATGATTTGTCATATTCAGATTAAGAAGGGTTTCAGTCATGTTGGAGTTTTGGGGGTTAACATTATGGTGAAGAGTGGAGCTTGAGCTAACGATGAGGACAGGTAGATGGCACCAATTTATTTTACGACCAAAAAGTTTGTCAAAAGTTTGGACATGCCAAAATCTTTATAATTACCATTTTCCACATTTTAGATAAACAGTAAAGTTATGAATACTAAAAATTAATATAAATGGAAGTATGGGAATTATGTTGAATGTTTTAAAGAAATTAACCTTATATTTAACTTCTTTAAATTAGGTACCATTTGTCAACATGGAATACCTTAGGAAGGCCACATACTCTATTTTTTAAACAAATAAACTTATATTTTGTGATACTAAAACTAGTAAGCATCATTTATAATATACATTAACAAGCAAGTGTATTACAAAGTATACTTTTTACTACTATTTTCCACATAAGACATCAAGACTAAGGAATAATACTATGGAATAATAATTGAAATATGATTTTTCACTTATGTTATGACTCATTACACGATTTAATTTATTCATTACGTTAAATCAAATTCAAAAGGAAAAAAAAAAATCGATTTTTAATGAGTTACATAATCAGTCAAGTGAGTTCAAATCTGTGAAGCTGTAGTGTATTTAAATGTTATTTGTTACCACCAGGAGGCAGCAGAGTATTAAAATTGAGAATTCATACAAATTCTTATAATTTGATTTCTGCCCTTTTACATTACACACACACATATATACACACACTCATCAATCTATCTATTATATAATATCTACATAAATATCACCACATCTTTACAGTAGACCAATTAAGAGCAAAAAGGAGCTGTTGTATGTAGAAAGTGCTTGCATAACGTGGGTCAAATGAGCGAATAATCGAATAAATGTTCACATGTAGCACAAATTTAAGAAATAAGGTAGAATAAATCACTAGAGTAACAATGTAATAGCAAGGACTCGAGTACATAAGGGCTTTTATGAAACCATTACTATTAAGTATTAAGGACAAAAATGCATTCCTATCCAATGAAAGTGAATGGGAACTAATGTTTGCGATCCACAGCAGTCATATGGATTGAATTGATGGGTGTACTATTTCTTTAAATGACACACTATATAATCTATAGATTCTCCCACTTAGCTTCATTACAATTGATTAAATTAGTAATTACAGATCACTAGTCATTTCAATACTGTCCATAGCAAGAGAGGTTGATTTCAGTCTATCCATCTGAAAATATACATTTTATTGCTGACTGATTATCCTGTCAAAAACAGCGCTGACATGTCTAGACACGGTCATTGCTGATCCACTAAAGATGAAGGCAATCCATCACATCTCAGAGCTGTCCACTGAAGTCACAGCAGCTATGAGAATGAAGTATAAAACTTCCTCATACTGATGACACATGTTGGACTGGTATCTGCCAGTGGTGGTATTTTGAGAGTTTTCCAGGTGAGTTCAGGAGCTGCCGGTCCGTTGACAGGTGCATTGCCAAGCTAAACAAGGCAGCCTTACACGGGCATGGCAGTTCCACCCCTGCACATGGAGGGATAGAAAGTAGAAAGAGAGGGAAGTATAGGATGAGATTTTCTAGCTGGAGGGAAATACCCTGCCAAGTGACAGTTACTGTCTCTTTTTATGACAGAGGCCCTTGAGGGTTCACAGAAGTGTGCATTAGTGTCATTTACCAGCACTGGATTAGCCTAGTTTATCAGTCCACTCCCATAAACTTGAGTCTTGGAAACACACAATGCAGTTGTTGTGTGTATCCCTTTTCTATTGTTCAAGGGAAATCTTGGCACGAAGCGTTTAAATTCCCTAACCGCCATTACCTCCACCTGCCCTGTATACACAACCACACCAACTGTAACAAGAGCTGTTAAGAGTGCATCATTCAAACACAAACACATGTTTGCACGTACCTGCAAGGGAACCATTTTTATTCATTTGTTATCAAATAAGCATACCTCATCACACATACATACACACACACACAATTATTTGACTAGTAGTTACTTATTCCAGAGAGCTGAGTAATAAATTGGAAGTGAAAAATGTACACTGCCTGGCCAAAAAAAGCTGCATAGTCTAATATTCATTGGACAACCTTTATTCTTTATTCTTCTTTGATTACGGCTTGCATTCATCGTGGAATAATTTCGACAACCTTATGCAACGTCACAACATTTATTTCCATCCAGTTGCATTCATTTTTGCCTGAAATCTTGTATTAATGATGGGAGAGTCGAATCACTCCGTAAAATCTTCTCCAGCACATCCCAAAGACTATCATTGGGGTTAAGATCAGGACTCTGAGGTGGCCAATTCATGTGTGAAAATGATCCCTCATGCTCCCTGACCCACTCTTTCACAATCGAACAAATCGATTTCTGTTCTAATTTTGTGAAAATGTCTGGAATGGACAAGGAAAGACTAAAATTACTTGGTAGACTAGTCTTCTAAATTTTCTCTCTGGACACCCCTGAACCCACATTCAGCATCATTCCACAGTCACAAGGGCTTCTGTGACCCATACTTGGGTAACTGAATCTAAAGAAACATAAAAAATATTTCATTTTAATGTAAAAAATATTCCAACAAATACTGGACAGCTATGCTTCAGAACAAACAGATGATCTTAACATTTTCAATTGATAAATGGTAAAAGACGGTAAAATTGGTAAAAGATCCCACAGACCCCGCTGCTTTGGCCGTCTCTGGACCCCCTGTGCAGTTTTGTAGAGACTATTTTGACTGTTTAGAATTTATTTTTCTTATTTTCTTCCATCAACTTTGAAAAAAAAAAGAGTGCAATGTGTAAACGTATATCGTGATATATATCCATATCGAACAATATGAAAAAGATTATCGTGATAACAATTTTGTCCATGTCGCCCAGCTGTACCTGGAATATGCCCGTTAAAAGAATTATTGATCCAATCATAGACTCTCAAGTATCTGCTTATTTAATTCCAAAAGACAACTTTTGTTTTGGTCAGGCAGTGTGTGCGCTTACATGCTTCATGTGAAGTCCTGATCACAGTGCCAGCTTTATTTTGAGACAATGACTGACTGTGCTTCATTAAATTATTTTCATTAAATTATAATAGTTATAAATTATAGTGCATGTGTGTGTCTCAGTGTTCATGTGTCTAGTGTAAAAGCATATATTGTTCTAAAACCACATGATCTGATATTGCAAACAGAAAGGAAATACACATCTACTTGTACATCAGCCTCTCAACTTCAGTAACCCATTCAAAAGTATACATTTGTGTATAAAAACCCATTCAAACCATGACCCATCTCTCTAGCTAAAGACACAAAAGTAAAAACGCTCAAAGCCTTTGTTTAAACTACATGCTAACTTTTCACACCAGCGTGTAAGCCAATAATTCAAAGTTCAAAGAGGCCAGCATGGCAAAGACATTATCATCTATAAGCTCTTTGTTGCTTCTATTAGTGTGCAGAGGGGACACATACATGTTTTGAGAATGTGCAAGCTAGAGCTGCTGTGAGTTACATAACTTGGAACATAAGGTTCTCTTTATGTAAGCAGTATTTCTATAGCTCCTTGGGTAAGGGGGTTCTTGTATACCGTTTCAGCACTGAAACAGTTAACCGGTGCAAACGGTTGCACGCCCTGCCCACCAGTCCTCATTTGCATGCGAGGCATTTGGCGGGAAAGCCTCCCATGTTGTCTTTGTGCCAGAGCTCCTCCCTCGTGGCGGGCTTTAGTGGCGGGAAAGCCAGCGCGCTAAACTGCAGCAGACCGGCTCTGGCCACTCCCATTTCTGTCTCCTGTGGCAACCAGAGGCCAACCGGCTCCGCCGTACCCAGGCAACCAGTGAAAACATTCAGCCTTGATAAAAAAAAAAATGCAGGCACAAACATACAAGGCTTTGTAGACAAAGATAATGCTGTACTGACACCTTCAAACACACCCCCTACAAAACATATACACAGTAAGATAGCAAAGGGACACATATCAGAAACACACACGCAGTTGGAATGGAGTGCAGTAGTCTGTTAAGGGTTAAAGAAAACTGTTTAACGCCCACATGTGTGTTCACGCCTTGGTTTTGGCGCGAACACAATCACACAATGGAAATGTACCAAGAAATAAAAGATCGTTTTAAATGAGAGGAACAGGAAAACAAGTCAGAATACAAAAGACACTGTGGAAATGTTAAGATGCCCGATACACACAAACGCACATTGCACAAACACACACACTTTGTGTGCTTTGGTAACACTTTATAGTAAGGTTGCATATGTTAACATGAACCAACAATAAACAAAACTTACACAACATTTTTGGTCAAATTAGTAAATAACAAACAATCAACAGCATTTACAGCACTTATTAATATTGATTAATGTCAATTTAAACATAAACATACATTTTTTAACATTAGTTACTGCATTATGAACTAACATGAACTGACAATGACAAATTGTATTTTTACAAATGAACAAACCAATATTAATAAATGCTGTAAAGAAAAACTGTCCTTTGTTAAGTTACCTAATGTATTCGCTAGTGGCTACAAATAGCTACAACCTTATTGTAAAGGTTTACTGCATTTTTAATCTTGATTAATTGTAACACAATAGCTACAGTTTTAACATATAAAGTTGTCATTTTTCATTAGTAATTACATTATGAACTACTATGAAATATTACTGAACAAAAGTTTTTCATTAAATTAATCAAGACTACTAAATACTGTAAAGAAATGATGTTTATTGTTACTAAATGATTCTTAAAGGAATATTCCGGGTTCAATACAAGTTAAGCTCAATCTACAGCATTTGTGGCATAATGTTGATTACCACAAAAATGCATTTCAACTCATCCCTCCTTTTCTTAATAAAAAAAAGAAGCAAAAATGCGGGTTCCAGTAAGGCAAAATGGAAGTGAATGGGTCAATCCGTAAATGCTAATATATAGACAAGAAAAAAATAAACAAAATGCTTGTTAATATGATTTTAGTGTGATAAAATCACTTACCATTTCTGTGTAGTTATATCCAATTTTACAAATTCATTGCCATGACAATGTAACTCTGTTAACCCTAAAACAATGATTTAAACAACTTTACGGCTCAAATAGCACGAGTTTGAACAGAAGAATTAATGCAAGTGCTTTTATAGAATTATAAGCTTCACATTTCTGCATTTAAACACACCAAAAATTGCCCACATTCACTTCTATTGTAAAATGCCTCACTGTAACCTCGATTTTTGCCTCTTTAAGAATAGTGACAAGTCGGAATAATTTTTTGTGTGGTAAACGTTATGCCTCAAATGTCATTGATTGAGCTTTACTTGTATTCCTTTAATAGATTTAATAAAGTTAACGAATACAACCTTATTGTACAGTGATACCACATTTATTCATCTTGATTAATTGTTACACACAAAAACATTGATCACATTTTTAAGTTGTTAAAGATGCGTTACGCATTATTGTTAGTAAATGCTGAACCAATATAAACACAATAAATAATAGCATTTTTTATAAATCAACATTAACCGAAATGCTGCATAAAACTAAAAACATATGCATTAAGTCAAGTAAACGTATAGAACCTTACTGTAAAGCTGTTCATCTAAACACAGACAAAGCCACAGAACAAACTAGTGCTCTGTGACGTCTTCAATCTCAAGGCTGTGAAATTCTCCTTTTCCCTCAAGCCTAAACTATTTCTTAAGTACACAGTCTTTCTACACAGATGAAAACTCTTTGGCATTTTTTTCCCAGCTGTTGCCTTTGTGTGTAAAGAATATTTGATAAATAACTGGGTTGTGGTATGAAGTGAATGAGACCTGGCACAGAGAAGTAATAATCTGCCATTCCGCCACCTTCCTTTCCCACCATTTCTAGCCCCAGGGCAAACAATCACACTACTGGACTAACCACCACACCTGCCTTTATTCATCCAGAACACATTCAACACACACATACACCCCTTCTATCTTACTAAACTTCCTCTCACTATCTCAACTGTGAAACCCTTACCTTACCTGTTTTTCTCCCTGTCGTTAACCCCATGACTAACTCTTTGAAATTCGCCTGGAGCCCAGTTACCTTCAGCTGATTACAAAATGTACATGCTTACTTAACAACTCTAAATTGCTAGATATGTACAATTTCTGAAGAATATGTGAGTGGAAAAGCAGCACAGTCCATAAAGCACAGGACACATCCAGGTAACGGCAAACTGAGTGTTTATGAAGCGGATTCTTTTTTAAAACGTGCAGAAAGGCCGAGTAATACTCTGGGGTATTGGGGGAAAACCAGAGCTCTGTGACTCACAGGGGGCGTGTCTTTCAGCTCTCATCCTGTCTCTGGGAAAGGGTTCAGTGGACCACTGAAAAAACAGGAAGAGAGGAGCAGAGCAACAGAGCTGCTCAAGGAAGGAGAGGAAAAAAGAAAGAAAAAAAAAACAGTAAAGGAGAAAACCCACTGCCCTCGGATTACATAACATGACAGGAAATCTGCAGAGCTGTAACATTCTACACCAAACACACAGACAATCCAGTGTCTAGACACACACATACTTCTACACGGCATTAACATGCAAATTATCTTACAAAAACAGTTTAGAGGTCATGCTTTTCCCCACTGAGACATTTTTTAAAGCATGCAAACACAAAGGCAATTAAGCGCACTGAAACTCAAGATCATCAAAAGCCATGTAAGCTTTTAGTGAACGCACCTAAACTTGCAGCACGCTTTGACCCATTCTGCACCGGTTATCAAGATCAATTTGGGCGATTACAAGTAAACAGCAATTAATACAGGTGTAAATGGGCTACAAATGGAATATTCTCTTCGGTTTTATTAACATTATAATAATCACTGAAGTGGTGAGTGATGTATGCATTCATTACATCAGAGTCCATCCTCTCGAAGTGGTCAGATGAGACTCATTTTAAATGTATATTACTACAAGGTGTAAATGCCAATGTGTCTCGTCTGACCACTTGTGACTGGATCACCCGAGACAGATCTTAATACCAGGTGTAGACAGCCTTTGTCCGCAGTTTCCCTTGTACATGAACTGTTTAGTACTCACACGAGGACACACAGAGACAGCAGAACCTCAGATGTCTCCCTGCGGGCCTTCCACATCAGATCAACTGCATGCGTCCTCTAAGTGTGACCTCGCCAGAGAATGAAGTATTCAGCCTTACGGGGCCAACACTAGTCTGCTTTGTCCAATCATATAACTTACTGCTCTACAGTTACACCTCCAGAAAACACGTTTGGTTATTCACATATTAGATATTACATCACCACTCGGAGCTACGGCAAGCTAGTGCACCATCCCAACTATATTTCACATCACTAGCAAAATTGAAACTTTTTGAAGATGGTTGTGTGTATGTTTAAAGGAATAGTTCACACACACACACACACAAAAAAAAAAAAAAAAAAAAAACGTAAATTTACTCTCCCTTATGTCATTCCAAACCAGTACAACTTGCTTCCGTGGAACATAAAAGAAGTTTTGCTTTAAGTTAATTCGTTTCTTTTCCATATACAACTCACTCCAAAATGTATTGCACAAACCCCATTGAAGTATCATATAAAACAGTCTATGACTTGTATGCTATAATCTAATTCTACAGAAGCCATACCATAGCTTGGTGACCAAAATATAACTTTTCACTTATTTACTGAAACTCTCGTCTTGCACAAAAGCTGCAACAATACAACTACATGTTCGATCAGTGTTCAAATTTGTTTAAATACCTTTAAACTACACAATGAAGCCTAATTAATGCTAATGCATATTTTAAAGTAAAGCCTAAGCTCCTACAATCATCTTGTGCCCAGTTCAAACTCTCCTGTGTAATTACAGCTGCAAATGCAACACAGAATGTGAAGAATGCTGACGCAAGACAAGAGTTATGTGAGAATGCAACTTACTCATGGCCGAAATGAAAATCTGCAATTGGGGAGGCATGTTTGTGTTTTTGTGAGAAAGATTAAGTGTGTGAGTGAGCCTGAGAAGAAGAGAAGTAGAGAGAAGAGCGAAGAGAGCAAAGCAGCTTTTATTGAAACTCCACTGCTGTTAAAAAAAAATAAAAAAATTCATAAAGGGCCAGGTAATCCAAAATTTTTAATTCTGTCATTTACTAAACCTCATTTTTTTTTCAAACCCATATGACTTTCAGAATGTAGTCACTATTTGCTTAAATTGTTTTTCACACAATTAACATTAAGAGGCTAAAATACTAACATCTCCATTTGTGTTTCACGAAAGAAAGTAAGACAGGTTTGAAACAACATGAGGGTGAACAAATTAAGAAAGGATTGCCATATTAGGTGTACTATCCCTTTAAAACAGCCCAAGCCTGAACCCCTTAAAACTAGCAAACCAGACCAGCTGTAAAACCAGCAAACCAGTTAAAGCTGGTCTTTTTTTTCCCAGCAGGGTCCACTTTAGTTTACCATGTGCATTTACACCTTCCAATTAAGACCTGACTTGAGAGGTAAAGAGTGAGGCAGAGAATAAGAGCGATTTAGCCTTGGTAAAAGAGGGAGCCAGCAAGCAAGAGGAAAAAAAAGATAAAAGGACATATCCAAGTGCATCTTCTTTACCTTTGTGTGAGAGACAGACATTTCTAATGTGTAGCCAGCTGGCAGTAAAAGGGGGACGAGAATGCATGTGTGTACAAGTGTGCTGCATCCTGTCAAACGAAACCAGAGCGAGTCAGCAGTGTTTAACAGGTGTCTGCTTCCTGTAAGCCTGAGAAGACAACAAACACAACTCCAGAGATATCCTGCATTAGACCCGAGAGCTTCCTCAAAAACAAACTGACCAAAGATGCAAACATTGGCCAGAAAAAAGGAAAAGTACAAATGGAAGTTGTGGGAGGACGGTTGTGCTCATTCACGATGTGATTTTAACAGTGTTACCAAGTACAGTTACATAAACTGACTTAAAGCTACACTATGGAAACACAATGTTATTAATGAGAGAGTACAACAAAAATCCATCTCCCAAACCATGTCTTCACCCAAATACACTTTGATAAACCATTAATATCGATTTATATCTTGGAGCTGTCGGGACGGATTTCATGGGAAATTGCATACATACGTCATTCACCCGTGCGTGTCACGTCATATCCGCACATAGAGAAAACAAGCTCCGGATACTGTAGTGCGTGTATGGTGTGGGAGTAGCTGAACCTGAAAGTTTGTTCTCACAACGAATGAGAAAAATCAACCGTTGGATCATTCAAAACAGCAATCCTCCGGGGAATCACAAGTTGTAAAAACAAAGAAACCCTGAACAGAACAGAACAGAGTCTACAAGCAAACAGAAAAAGCGACAGAGTCCGTAATAAAACCCGAAGCAACATGGGCTTGGATTTTCAGATGTGGCGCCAACTCCAAGATCTGAAAGTATTTAAAAGCGACCCAAAGATGGCTTATTTCTTAGTCAACAGTGAAGATATTTTATTGATTTGGTTTATGTATAGTTGTGTAATAAAACACACACACATGTGTGTGTAGTGAAATACAATAATTATACTGTAATGGGTGCAGAACTTTTCACTTGCTAGCACATGTGCGTACTTTTCTTTATGATGGCAATCATTTATATAAATAAACCCTTTAGTTCTAGGCTTGCCAAGGACATGTGAGTCTTGAAATGATGTTGACCACTGGTTGTTCACAATGACAATCTATAAATTAGTTTCCATCATGATCTATTTGGTCAGAATATCCTGCAGTTATAAAAACTATACAACGCTTGACCTTATCGGATTAGCAATCATTATTAATCTAATGTTAACGAACGTTGCCTAACGTTTCTAACGTCATTTATTTCAAAACATCAATGTTTCCAATAAGTTAAAACAACTGCATTAGATGTGGCACTTATCTGCACAGATGACATGTTTTTGGATGTCCGTCTTTTCCTTTCTTTCATTATTTATTTTTCAATTCGCTCTGATAAGTTGTCCTGTATCCAGTGTACACCAGTGCCTCTAACCACATTCATCCACGCAGAGGCGAAGAACAACTTACGTCATTACCAAAACAATGTTCTTCCGCAAGACACATGCAGTTTTATTTCTTAACCACTAGAGGAACAAAAGTTGTTTAAAACTACAAAACAGCTGCATGTAACCTAGTCTCATCCTTAGATGTTATGCCCATATTGTACACAAAAATGGAAGCAGCTTTCTGAAAATTTCAAGCTGCAGTCTGACAAGTTTCTCTGTCTGCAACGTCATGCATTTCTGAGGATAAATTAGTTGGCATGAACTAAGTGGCATCAAATCTTGTTTGAGACACTTATTAGCAAATAATCAAGACATTATCGAGCTCACCTGTGTTTACAGCTTTGCTCTCATATGTCACACTATATTGTATGTGACAATAGACAAAAATGATCACTTTCCATGTAAATCTGTGTTTGGTCCTAACCAGCTGAAACAAGTAGGACATTTTGTCGGCCAAGTGATTTAGCCATTTCTGTGATGCTGAATTTCATTGGTCAAAAATTCTGCTACACTTAACTGTATTGACCTATTTTAGTGACATCAATTTTTCCTCACAGCGGCCATATTTGTGACCATCAGCGGAAGGAATCAATCACAGTAAATGGAAAGAAGCCCATAAAACATTTTAAAAATAGCTTTTGATCCACGCCAAATCTCAGGGAAAGTGTATACAGGTCTGAAGTCATCACATCACAGTCACCCGAGTCATGGGCTGCTCTCACTGCTTCCATCAGGCAGGCGGTATCGCAGCATCAGGACCCGCACCACCCGACTACATGACAGCTTCTTCCCACAAGCAATAAGACTTTTGAACACTTGATCTCTCACGATCAACAATCAGCACTGCACTTTATTAATCTTCATTCTGTCAAATATATTCTCGCTCCCAATTCAGTTAGTGTATATATATATTTATACCCTTATCTAGTGTATGTGTATTCTACATTGTGTGTATTGTGTACATTTGATATGTAAATTGTTGTGTAAGTATGTGTACATTTGTTATGTAAATTGTGTTGTGTAAATATGTTGTTATTGTAAAGTGGTTTATGTCTCGTCACTGTCATTACTGCAATGTTGCTCGGAACTGCACACAAGACTTTCACCTACTGTTGCACTCGTGTACACAGTAGTGTGACAATAAAGTGATTTGATTTGATTGATTGATTTGCTATATAGCCAAAGTTGAATTTCGCCACCATTTAATACATTTTTCCACAATTCATCTCTGTATGCCAGCGAGTCTCCCACGAGCACATGCTTACTGGTACACCACCATAAGCATCTCACGTTCAGATGTTACAAATGCTCTCCTGTGGTTTTCTGGTCTGATTTTGTCACAATATTACAAAATGTCTGTGTCGACCCCTTCTGTATGGATGTAAGAGATGCTTTTATGTCATGAAGAATGCACAGAAATAAACCAAGGCATATTAGTATACATGACATTTTAGTGTGGTGTGTGAAAGTCTGTGCTTCATAATCTTACGATGGGTTGTTAATACACATTACATATATGACTATATTGGCATTTTAGTGCTTTTTATTTCAATGTGTTACAGTTATGACATACTTTTAAAGAGTCAGAGTTTTATGATTTTATCATAGTCCTATGTGCATTTCTAGTGTAATTGTTTCTGACTTGATTACATTATAAATATATGCAAATTTTTTTAACTGTCTGTCTATATGCATCAAATGGAGGCACTTGGTCTTGAATTGCATCTCACTATTTTTCAGTGTCCCACGCCATGACACTTTTACATTCTGTTGTGCTCCATCTAGCTGTTTTTGAATGAAAGAACGCATCCTTTAAGAATAGGTGCTCATTCTGTGCTGCATGCTCTCGGTTAGTGTCGGCACGGGTCAGGGGACATGAACAAATGTGTAAATTATTTTTGCTTTTTTGTATACAAGTAACTGTAATAAATTAAAATGTTAAATTGACAGCCATAGCATAAACACGCTGAAGAGGATGACTGATTTAAAGGGCAGTCACAATTTACTTTTGTTTTAATTATTAGAACTAGAATTATTTTGGACAAAGCAACAGACAGGATATGATGTCACATGTGAGGGGTCCTGCTCAAATACATTTTATTATATTAAAAATGTTAAAAGGGGGGGGGGGGGCTAAGGGCTTTCATAATTACATTTCATACAACTAGTCATACTTCTTAAGGTGTACTGTATGTGTGCTTCATACACCTCAAGTCATTTATTCATTTTTAACTAATATGTTTTTTATAGAAAAAAAGGGATATACGATTCCTTTAAGGCTTTAAATACTTGGGTGACACGAAAAATCAAAATCAAAATATTTTCAAACACTTAGAATATCTGTCTCTTTTGTCAACTTTTTACATTTGCACTGTTGTTTTTGGAACCCAGCCGACACAGATTGCCATTATATTATATAATATAATATTATAATGAAGTATGCAATTGTAAAATATTTCTGTCCAAAATTCTTTACCATCACATGAATTTTAAGGCTCTCTGATTAAACTTACGAGCCCTTATTTCAAATGAAGACCTTTAAGATTCTGTTTCTCTTCATCATATCATCAGAACTACTGTAGAGTAAGCGGGTGTCTCCTCGATGTCCGTGTGTCAGAAACACTGCGTGTATGAACCCGCAATGACCAAGAACATTTGGCTTTACACAATAGTCAAAATAAAGTTAAACCAAAAGTTTCACATTTGCACAAATTCAGCAAATCCACTGAATTGCTTAAAATTCCCTTATTTGGACAGTAAAATGTGATTGGAATTTGAAGTGCACAATAATCGGACAATTATGTAACAATCGTGACAGGCCTAGACCCAACCTTACTGTTGTTTAGCCAATGATGACAGTCCACCACCCGTTTTACCATTTAAATATCTCCTCCAAACAAAATGCATTCCATTAAAATCAGCAATACAACAAACATTAAAACCAGACAAAATAACCATCAAATGCATCAGGAATCTAGCTGAGAAAAGCATCTTTGCACAGTGAAAACAGGCCACTAATTATAACCTTGGGAGTGTGAAAAGCTAGCAGGCTTGACCTTCGCTAAACTATGCATTAGTCTCATGTGTTTGGGTTAGGTCTAAATCTGTGCGATATCTGCTGGTTCCCTTAAAAAGATAACATGGTGTTTTGTGCCAGGAAATAATGTTTTCCAGTTAACAGCACTGTGTTAAACATGGTACTAGCATTAAAAACAAGTGCTAATGCTGAAGTCATGGATATGTTGAAAGTCAACACAATCCCACATTACGGACATATGTTTATGGCGAAAACGAGTGATAACAAATGTTTGTGCCCAAACCTTGTCATAAGATTACTATGACTACCCCCACTCTAACCACAGAAAAATATTATTCACACTTCCAAGTAAACATGACTGATGACTGAAGACTGATAATGACCGGATTTCACTTTTTAGGTACAACCAAAGAATCAATGTGCATTCACAAACAGCTTGAAATCTCAGGACTAAATCAGGTAATCAAACCATATATTTGCATTACGTAACATATTCAGCCATTTCTACTCGAAAGTTTGAATAGAAAACTGCTGCAGTCAGCAAGCTAGAATCAACCTAAAGTACACTGAGAGCAGATGACAACAACTTTGTTCACAAATGTTTCAGTAACGTTTGTCTGCAACAGTTGCATATGTTGCGTGTTAAGTTACTATCAGTGTCTGTGCCTGACTGGCTGTTGCGTGTATATTAGCTGCATTTGTCAGACTAGCACCAGATGGCCGAGTGTTTCGTTTTAGGGGATTAGGATTATCATGTAGACTCGAAAGACGATTTTAAGATCCAATACTACTCAGACCCTAAAACAAACTCCTCTTCTCAGACACAGAGATTAATGTATAGTGGACTTGACCACAATTCAGGCACCTAATCTCCGTTTCAAAACCTACTGGGATACCTACATACTAGGCTGCTGCCTTATAAGGTAGCATCCTAACCATCATGAAACCTCATAAGCAACTAATTTGGAATGGTCTTTGTATGCAGCAACTCCCCGTGCCACACAAATAGTGCTCTTAACAGTACGTTAAGTGCATCGGAGACTCATTCACAATTAATTCCAATAGAGTTTGATGTTAGCATGCTAAGCTCAAATCAAAATACTCTAAAATACATAAAAATGCCCAGCACCAACAATTTAGCAGTTGTCCAAATTTTTGTTGAAGATATAAGCCAATTCGTTGTTTGAATTCACTCATCAACCTATATCTTCTTAAAGCAAAGTCCAAACTTAAAAAACTTGGTATTCTTTGACAACAACACTTTGAGGATGCATGCCAAGTTTTGTCCAGTTCTGCCTATGAGGGAGGCTAGAACTAAAGCCCTGTTTTAACTAAACAATTGTTCGATTTAAGAAATGCAATTTGTGACTACCACCCCTGGAGTCGCGAGTTCGATTCCAGGGTGTGCTGAGTGACTAGCACAGTGACAAGCACTGAGTGACAGTGGCCCGGTTGCTAGAGAGGATAGAGGGTAGCATGGGGTAACCTCCTTGTGGTTGCGATTAGAGGTTCTCACTCTCAATGGGGCGTGTGGTAAGTTGTGCATGGAGAGCAGCATGAGCCTCCACGAGTCTCTGCGGTGTCATGCACGACGAGCCACGTGATAAGATACGTGGATTGACGGTCTCAGAAGTGGAGGCAACTGAGACTTGTCCTCCACCACCCGGATTGAGGGGAGTAAACATGGCACCATGAGGACCTACTAAGTAGTGGGAATTGGGCATTCCAAATTGGGAGAAAAGGGGTTAAAAAATAAAAGAAATAAAAAAAACATTTATTAAATTTGGCATGTATGTTCTTTGGGGCAAGTGCTAACATCCTATAAACATCAATCAGACAAATGAACAATCAGAATTCAGTAGACAACAAATTCATTTGTGAAAGTAGGGCCCTAGGATTTTGCCATGGGGAAAACACGGGCGGAATCACAGAATCCAGTCATAAAAACTTAATTAACTATTAAATGCGGAACGTAACAATATTTTAAATATTCAGGATAAAACAAATCTATTATGCTCAATTTAACTAAAATTGTGATAGCATTTTATGGTTTAGTCGTCACAAAAGGACATAATAAATAAAACAAATAATAAAAAAATAACATTAATAAAAAAAAAATACAGTCTGAATGTCCTGTGCAAACTGCTTATTCAGAAGTGTGAAGTTGTCATCAAAAACATATAAACTCAAATGGCTTAATTTGCCAAAATCAAAACTCTTTTTTTCACTAGATGTGCTAAATTGAAGAAATTGCAACAGAAATATACAACTACTACTGTATAGTAAAATGTAATATTCAATGTAGTAATAAATAATAATTACATTATATTTAAGAAATATTTCAAATGCAGTTGTACTTTAATGTACTGTGCAGCACTGTATCTGACATAACATTTTATTAAAAACAATAACTCCAATACTGTGCTTTGGATTGTGTAGTGAGGCTCAGTATAGAAGCACTTGACTTGATAAAAATAATGTAATGGTATGTTTGAAAATAGTTGCTTTATTTTCATTTGATTAAAATTGTATACATTTTTAATTGAAGTGTTTTTTTCATGAATTAAACTTTTAAATCACTGAATTCAGAAAAAATAAAACTGAAAACAATTTTGGAAAAAATAAACAAATAAATCCTTCTGTGTCGTTGAATAAAATACTCATGAATTTCCATTCCAGCAAGAAAAATTTTTTGAATTAATGTTAAATGTATCTCATCATTTAGAGACCATCCTGTTGACTGTTGACAGTATTTTGATTCAATAAGTCATTCAGAAGAAATAAGGTATGTGACACATTTTAGGCCTGGCACTTATGACTGGCTTATTGGACTGTATATTGTGAGTGCAATGTTCAAACTTCATAAAACTTGGTACAAATGGACAAACACGATACTCCGAGAATACGTGCCAAATTTAGCTAATGTTGACATTTACAATCAATACAACTGTATCCACAGCATCTCCTGGATCTGTTTGTTCAAATTTGGCAATCTTGATGATATCCAAACTGTCTGAAACCTGATGCTTGCTGCTTACAATTTTACATTACAATTGTTATTTTTCATTGAGTTTAATAGAAATACATTTATAATCTACATTTATTTCTCGACAACTGCCATTTTGGAACCATTTTGCCACTTGAGCTTATTGCAATACATTCAGGACATGCCTTATCTGAAAAGGATGCATTGCAATGCTACATGCAATGCTACCTCAGAATTTGGTCAAAATGAGGTATCTTAAGTGTTAATATTATTAGTGTTATCTCAGTTTTAATAATGTTGCTGCCAACCTTTAGGAACAGTCTTTGCTGTCTAATTAGAAAGCTGACTAATATTTGGAGCAGAGCACACGTACATCCCCCAGACATCTATTTGATGTGTGTTTACATCTGGAATACGTATTTTTATTGTTTAACTTGTTCATCAGCAAAACATTAAGCAGATGTTAATTAGATTGTGACGCTTTCCAGCTGAAAAGATCTAAAAACAAACATCTTGGAGATGTACATGTGCTATCTGATTTTTGTCTGGCTGACCAAACCAAAGTAACTACAACAGCCAGAAGCACTACCTCGACCACACCAAGGGAATAATTAAACATTTGAGGTTGATACTGGGACATTCAACCAATTCAAGTTTATTTGTATATACAGTTGTATAAATATAATATAATTAATATAAATGTATTAAATCAGTGAAGTGAAGAAAACTCTACACAGCTGTCATTCATAACCACATGTTGGAGTTCTTGGTTATACCAGAGATTGACAGACAAAAACATTGTTGAATACACTCGTCCTCTGAACGCAAACAGATGCGGTTCACTGCCTGTCCAGTGTACATAGGTTAAAAGGGTATGTTATCAGCATTTCCATTTATGCAATGCATGGTATACCTTAACTCGCACTAATTCTGTACTGTGAGGGAAGACTGTGTGCTTGAGGCGCAGACACAAAGCTGACCTCTGCAAAGGACCGGGTACAGACTGTTCTATTGCTCTCCAGCACAACATGATTAATTCTCTATGATATCATTACTGAACGAGAGAGAAAAATCAGAGAATGAGAAACAGATCGAGCAGGAAATATGAGAAAATCTAAGAGAATATGAAGACATGACCTCCCCATTTAAGCAGATATTCAAGTAATGGAGGGGAAAGGTAAGATGACAGAGAGAGAGTGAGTTTCTAGAAGGGGAGTGTATCTGAGAATGAGGAGGAGAGATAAGAAGATGAAGGGAAACTGGAATCACGCATGTCAGGCAAGTTTTCAATGTTACTGGACCTTGACAACGTACCATCGAAACGGGTGGACTGTGCCTAACAGTGACCTAATTCACTCCAATGAGAAAATCATAGTCAAATAGTGATAAGCCCGTAAGCAATGCAAGACTCGGTACGAATAGGTAAAATCCTGATGTCCACACTTCTACAAAGTACAAAATCTACATACTATGCTAGTAGTGGTAAAGTACTTTTAAGTACAGTGTATTAAACCAGCCAGTTAAAAAAACATTCAACAATGTCATAAAATTCCATTTCTATTCTGCATCAGATAACCATCGCAAATCAATCGTTGATGCAAGGAATTTCAGTAAATAGGAGCACAAACAGATGTGTTCTTTGAAATACATTAGTAATATGCTCTTTGTGGAACTATTAGTAATATAACATACTATGTAGCAGTGGTCAGCTGATATTAGTTTTTCTATGGTCGATACCGATATCTAGAGTTGGATTTCTAAATAAGGTTGCCAATATTTGTATTCCATTTTTTTTTATCTCTATCTAGTTGTATTGTTTGTGCACTGGAAGCGTCTGTCACCAAGACAACTTCCTTGTATGTGTTAGCATACTTAGCAATAAAGCGCATTCTGATTCGGATTCTTATATTTGTAAAACAATGTCATCAAAAACAATTGAGACGTCCATGATATTGCTCGTATAGTGTTGCGTGAACAGCCTCAGATTAACATGTCTTGGTTCTGTGTGAACCAGGAAGTAAATTACGTTCACATATACAACGAGCATGATTAGTAAGTTGCATTTTCCCTCTGAGACTACATTTTTATTCCACTGACAGTTATGTTAAGGATTGGGGTTTGTGTTTGGGGTAGAGCTAATTAAACATGCATTCCTGTTGACTGTATTACCTAATTTATAACTAAACAACTCGCCATTGGTGCCAATCTGTGGACATTTTCACACGTGCCCATACAACACTTCAGCTTCAACCATTACCCCAATGGTTGAAGCTGAAGTGTTGTATGGGCACATGTGAAAAGCAATTTGAATTCCAGTAAATACAGACTGATTTCAGCTGAAGAACTTTTAAAACCTACTGTCACCAGATTCACAGTGAGATCAGTCTGTATTAATCAGCTTGGTGTTTATATCTGATTAGCATGATTACTCGTACAATATGTAGCATAAATTGAATGCGAATTGGGCTTCAGTCAAAGTTTACCTATTACAGGAAGTGTTGCTCACTTTCCCAGTTCTTGTACAATCATGGCTTGTGTGTTTCAAATGGGCTTGCAGAGATCAAAACCAGACAGTATATAACAAGCTAATTAAGTAAACAAACTTGACCCAATTCTTCAGTTCTCAGTGTGCCACTGAAACGCATTACATCACCTTGTTTTCTTTAGTCAAAGCATGAATCAGCAAAATGGAGGGCAAAGGGAATGAGAATAGTTCAGCCAAAAGCAGTATTAAACTAGTTAATCATCCCAGCATGAAGTAAACACAAACTGTCGTAACACAAGCACACCCCCCGTTACACATTACAAAAGCAAGCAAAGCATTCAACAAAGAGTCACAGAGTGGTAGGGAAGTCTACCTCACAATTGTACATTTAATATCTCTCTAACAAACAATAGCTAGAAAATTTCACTGAACTTATAAAGGTGACAATCAAACAACTAGTTTTAGGAAATTTGAAAAGTGTTCAAGAAACCGGTCATAATTTTTGCAATTCTGTTCGGTGACACTAATGCAAAATATAAACATTTTCCCAAGTGGACTAAGACTTTACTGTGCTTCTTAACCTAATGATGACCCTGTACAAAATCAGTCATATGGAATACAAGGTCAACGACGACAGCCTCAGAGTGCAGTTTTCTTTGTTATTTCTTTCCATTCACTTTCATCCTTGAGAATGCTCTGATCTATCCATCAAGAGAAAGCTCAGCTGACCAACTAAGACTCTTTCCTGCCAAGCCTTGGACTCTTGTTGAGCTAAAATAAATCTCCAACAAAAGGGCTACTGGTCACCCCTCATGTACCAGAATTACAGGCACCTGCTCAAGTCCAAATCCATGACCCAAATCAGTGCAAATGTGGGGCCTCCACTTACACACACACACTATGTGTAAACACTCCCTTCCAGCTATTGTATGGGTGATGTATATTTAGCCTGGACAGGGGAACTGATGAGTGTATGTTTTAAACCTACTGAAACCCCACACTGGAGCAGTGATCAAAGGAGAGGGAGAATGAGAAATGAGGTAGTTTGTGGCTCCAAGCCAAGGATTGCAAAGTTATGCGACAGTATGAGCGGGTATTAGTTGCTTGCTGCCCAAGCAACCTTGATGACTTTGCTTTTCTGAGGCATCTAATTAGATAAATAGAATTTGACCATTTCTAAAGAAAATCGGAGTGGTCCTTGCTTGTGCCATTCTCACCACCACAATGAAAGGATGCTCTGGGCCATTTCCAGGACATTGCTATGCGGTTGCTAAGGTGTACCTAGTGAGCTCTCTAACTAGACAGCAAAGACTGTTCCTAAAGGTAGGCAGCAACATTATTAAAAATGAGACAACACTAATGATATTAACACTTAAGATGCCTCATTTTGTCCAAATTCTGAGTAGTTTTCAAGGCATTGGTAGATCGTTGCTTACTGGTCCAAGCAAAAAGGCCCAACCCCAGCCTCTATAATATTCTGATCCCTAAATATGGCTTGGGTCCCTTCTTAAATAAGTCTGTTTTATTGTGTTTTTTATTTTTTGTGCACATTTTATCATCCACCATGTAAATCTTGATTCTGATCGTTTCGACATGTAATAGCACACCTCAACAAGTCATACAACTTGAAGCATGTCCGTAGCAAAACAGTGAAGACGAGTTATGCGCTGAAGTGTAAAGGCTGAAGCATACTCTACACAAGTACATGAACACATTCTTGCTATGCAAGCTCGATTTTGTGCATTGTTGAATTTCATAATTTGCCAGATTCATAACACAACGCAAGTATGCATTTCATTCTCAATGTTACCACAAGGGGTGCTATAGCGGACATTAGCATGAATTGTCCACTTCTACTGTTTTCTCTTACAAGTAAATTACTAATATGCGTGAGCAAGAACTTTAAGAGAATATTGCTGAGGAAGTTAACGCCACTTGAATAAAAACATTCAGTTTAATGGCAACTTTTGAAGGAATCTCTATCGCCCCCTTAAGTACTAACGTTTGTTACTGCCAAAGTAATGCAAGCATGTGCAACCAAACCACACAGTGGCAAAGCTTAACCCAAGGGCTCTGGTCTGTGTTCACTCACTTGCTTAAAGTATGTTCTGGCATTCTCTGAGAGATAGGAGTCTGTTCAAGTTCCTGACCCTAAACGCCAAAGTATACTTCGGTTGTTCACGTCGCTGATCGCTCTGCGCACAGTTTCATCAGGCGGCCCAGATTTTCTCAAAACACGGACGTGGTCTGTGTGCATCATTGGCACATGCGCCAGCCATTGACTGTTCTAAAAGAGTACTACAAAGCAATCATAGGGCATATTGGACAAAAATATTCGTATTCATTCACGGGAACAAATGCATACTTTGAAAATCAACGTGGTCAGCCAGGTGCGATCCGAAACAAAGAACAATAACGTATACCCTGGCCTTAAGTATGAGCAATAGTAAGGCATGACTGCACTTTGTGCGCACCACTAAAAAAAACATCTGTTTAGACGAGTAATAAACAATTCATAAAAAAGTAGTTTAATTACAAATAACATTTACATAAATGTGGTAATGATAGACATTCTGTAACACTCTTGCAATAACATCAATCGAATCCAAAACAAATGCAGCAGAGTCCTAAAAACTGAAGAGAAATAATATGATAGGTTGTCTTCAGAAAAAGTGTAATGGCACTTAGAATCCCGGTGAAAGAAAGTCCATATTAGCAAACTTAAATGCCCACAGTTACAGAACAACAGATTCTAAAAGTTTAAGGCTTCCAAATAAAATCCTCTGTCTGATGTAAAAACCTTCAAGTCCTGATCAGCAGAGGAAAAATGTGACCAGTAATCCAACAACAGTAGAGGTAGTTCAGTCAGAAAAGCCAAAGGGGAGATCACAGCTTACTCTGTGGTTTAAAAAAGCACCAGACATGTTTGGATGTGGTTAAAAAGACAAAACAGCAGCGGAGAAGACATCTGTCCAGCTCAAGAATCAGAATCCAGAAATGTGCGTAAAATATCGGCCTGTGGCATATGGAAAAAAACGAACAAATCCGGGTGTCCAAGCATCACAAAACCTGTGGTTCATTCTGCTACTTCATTAGGCCAGTTGAGGTATCACTGCTGCAATTTCATGCCCATCACAGACGTGAAAAAGATTACTATAGTCTTAGAAATACATCAGGATCCACACCAGATTACTTCATTTCTCCGGTCCATCTGCAAGTTTGACCCCATAAGCTACAGCAGAGCCAGCTCGGCTTTAACATCCTGGGGCTGATCTGTGGCCTGCTCGGCTTTTCTCCTCTTGCGGACTTGGTAAAGATGGTTTTTAGAATTCTGATGGGCTGGACGGGTCAAGAAACATCAACTTTCAGTGACTTGTATGTTGTAACTTGTCTAAGACATTTAAGAATGCACTGGTTTGGCAGGTATTTTTCATATGAACGTGAAAGGACAAAAAAGCACAATAAAAGTACCCCATATGATAGATTCGTGAGAGGAACAAATCGAAATATACATATATATGTCTGGACATGACTTTTTGGTATTTTTGGTCATTTTGGAAATTGACAGCCCCAGTGCACATTGACTTTTTGTCATCATGGAAGACAGAATTAACTAATATGATTGGAGTGAAAACTCACCTGTCCATTCCAAGATCACCTTATCACACAATTCACACATGTGATGACTCCACGTGTTGCGAGACCCCACTCCTCTGTTCTGATTGGCTGCCCTCCCTGGAATGGTTTTAAAAGTAGAGGCTATAAGCTTACACATGCCAGTTTGATTTGGAAGGGATGGGGGGCAGGTAATTAAAAAATAAGCTTATAATGCTTGTGTGTACATAAGTTTTGAAACACTCATTCTTTATTATAATTTATTTTTATTTTTTCACATTTTAGAATAATAGTAAAGTCATCAAAACTATTGAATAACTTAATTTGAACGATGGGAATTATGTTGTAACTAAAAAGCCAACAAAATAAATCAAAACTGTGTTATATATTTTAGCATCTTCAAAGTAGTCCCCCTTTGCCTAGAATTTGCAGACATACTCTTGACATTTTCTCAACCAACTTCTTGAGAAATCAGTCAGGGATGATTTTTTAACAGTGTTGAATGAGTTCCCATCGTTGTTGGGCACTTATTGGCTGCTTTTCTTTATTATTTGGTCCAAGTCATCAATTTTTTTTAAATTAAATTATAGTTTTATAAGGAAATAAATTAATATGGTGGCACAATTATATTTTTG
The DNA here is from genome assembly GCA_032164185.1 of Moxostoma hubbsi. Taxonomy (NCBI): domain Eukaryota; kingdom Metazoa; phylum Chordata; class Actinopteri; order Cypriniformes; family Catostomidae; genus Moxostoma; species Moxostoma hubbsi. Next base: position 14,629,239 of record JAVLUX010000026.1, read on the forward strand.
TCTACAAAACTAATTTCAAACTTGTAAGCAAACGCCTTCAGATCAAAAGATTTCAGTCAAGTGTTTCAAAACTTTTGACCGGTAGTGTACTTCGAAAGTACACTTCGATTTTCCACTTGACATGACTCACACTCAGGGTTAGGGGTTTTGAAAAACCTTTATGCATGAGCAATAGCAGTAATGATATTTGCCACAGCAATCGCCACTTATAATCACTTACAGGAAAAAAATGCAACAAACTGTTATGCAGAATGTTTACGGTTGGGTTCACAAGACAAATCATGATCAGTGTGGTGTAAAGATGAGACATTTTTAGCCAACTAAACAAGAAATGAGTGGGAAGAAACAAAATAAATGGTCAAACCATTTGCAGGCAGTCCAGTATCTCCACAGTGGTCTCCCAACTGGTCACATCAGTCACATCCAAACCATAGAGAGGAGGCACACTGCTAGCAGGTCCTGAAGATTCAGAATATAAAACAACAGGATATATTTATGAGCACCTTGATAACCTGAGAGCAGAATAATCACATTGTAATGCAATTGCGTTAATCACAGTGTACTCAGTTTGATGTTCTCAGAGCAGATCCAAATGAGAACAGTTAATGTTACACCTAGGCTAATGGTTAAAACAAACGCTTAGAGATTTCCTGCTTAAATGCATTGGGAAAAGCTTCTTCAAGGAATATAGTTCACACAAAAATGAACACTCATTCACTCATCCCCCATGCTGCTTCAAACCTGTATGAACCCTTAATTTTCACATAATGAAAGTGAATAGGGACTGGGGCTGTCAAGCTACAAAATGACAAAAAGGCCATAAAAGTATCATTAGTACAATAAAAGTAGTTCATGTGACAGGTTGCTATAATTGAAGCAATTGAGTAACAGACAGAAACTGAAGTCTTTATTCACTGAAATTAAATATTAAATTAAATAGCATCATTCTTGTAGTCCAAACAACTTTAGTAGTGCAAAAAATGGAACAATATTAGTAAACAACAACTTAACTTTTCCTTTCTTCCTTGCACCAAACTATCGCAAGGCTTCAAATATAAGTCTTATGCCCAAAGTATACTTTGATTTTGATGCAAACACTCAGCACCTGCGTACAGCTGAACAAGAGCCTGTCAAAGTATACTCCATTTGACTGTGCGCGCTATGAGATACAGGACTAAAACTCATCAAGAGTTTAGACCCATAAATATGTCTTTATAGACTCGAGCTATAAAAATGCAGGCATCTCCAGACCTCCTCACATGCACTTGTTTTTACCTTCACCTCCTGATGTTTACCGGCACTTACATCATCTAGCGCTTCTTTGTGACAGCAGCAGCTCAAATGTGAGTGTTGCCTCCATGTAATTAGTGCGAATCATTCCAGGCGCAATCACATTCTGCGCGTTCAACGGTAAGCGGTTAAAAAAAAATTAAAAAATCAGGTCTGACCGAAGTATTCTTTAGGTTTTAGGCACTACTTTATATGTCTTTTTGGTCATCTCAAGTTTGACAGCCCCAGTCCCCATTCTCTTACATTATTTGGAAGATATTGTCCAGTTCATTCTTCAGAAATTTCTCCTTTTGTCCATGGAAGAAAGAGAATTCAGTGATGAAACAACATAATGGAAGAAAGAGAATTCAGTGATGAAACAACATAATTGGGTGATTTATTTTCTTTTAAGCTTGCTCATCTACCACAGGAATAAAGATATATTGAAAGCAACAAGGCACAGAGAGAGAAAGTGGATGGTTTTATGGTCCAGGAGTTAGCGTGGTGCATTATATGGATATGGAGTTGAAGCGGGGAGGGCCTGCAGCAGCCTGAACCTGCTGAATCACCACAGCTCGATAATCTCCAGCAGCATTCTGACACTGTCAGCAGAGACGACCTCACTCTACCTCCCCTCAACGCTATTGATCCACTTACAATACAGCAGACACACTCGCATAGACAGGCGTTTAGCTCAGCAACACAGACAGACAATGAGAAGCCAACATGTTAGACACATTTAGAGGCAACACCAAAGGCTCTGGCAAAAACACAATTTTACTGTAAAAATATTCGCTAGATAAACTGCTAAATGCAACCTAGAGAGAGAGAGAATAATTATGTGCAGAATTCAGGAAAGACTGAGACTTGGAGAAAGAGTAACATGCTTTTAAAAATCACACATGCCTTTGTAACATTGCACACACATTTTAAACACCCCATTAAATCGAAACAGGACTTTTGGGGCTTTAAGTCCGTGTCTATAAGCTTGGAAGCCATCTACTACTGTACTAAAATTATCCAAATTAGTGACCAAATTATCCTTAAGCAGGTATATTATGCAATTGACAGTCTTTCGCTTATGGGAAAACAGACCAAAAAAATGACAGATTTTTGTCCAATCAAATAATTTTTAAAATGAGAATGTCCCACCAACATTACCACCAGCAAATCATGGTTGCCACCAACACCTAAAAAAAAAAAAAGGGGACAATTCTTTCTAAATGTCCAGCCCAAATTTAGTTTCAGTAGACAACACGTCACAAAGGAAAAAATGTGCTCATCAATTTATTTCATGGGGCCTTTTATATGTCTGATAGCAAAGGAGAAAACTAACCTTTTTTTCAAATGAGAGGTCATGACATGCTGGTATGCTTTTCTAGGATCCTCCCATTTGAAGAGAGGTGAAATAGGAAATTATGCAGAAGTTCAAAAGGTCAATGTGTGTAACATCCTCTTCTCTGAGCTTGTCTGTCTGGAAGTGCACTACACTGTAAGAGAGACACCTTCATTCTGCAATTCTGCAAGCAGGCGGTCAACTCAGCAGACCTCTCCGAGGATGGATAATATTGCAGGGACCATATCATTATAAAACAATATTAGTTATAATTTAAATGATCAGCTTTAGAACTATTGATTTATAATATTTGTCATTGTGACAAGCTACTGGCCATTACCTAAAAGTAATTATCATTAGCAATATTGGCCAAAAGTCCTAGTGGTGCATCCATAGTCCTTTGGGTGGAGAAAATATCTTGCTCAGCATTTATTAATGCATTTTAATCTGATTCAAGTAAGCTAAGTGCGGTCAGTGAAGTGTCACTTAGACCAATTGCAGTGGTTTGGCTCAGTGAGACTTAATTATGTCCTTACAGTGTAATTTCTCATGCTATGACAACCAGTTTTAAAGCACCATCTGTGGGGCATGATATTTTTAGAGGCAGTTTTCAAACTATCTGGATAAACTGTCAAACTACATTTAATGACATCCTGTATTTACAAATGTTTGATTTTATTTGAGTTAATGTTAGTAGAACAGAGAAACTTGCATTGAATATCAAGATGTCTCAAGCTGTGATGTTGCTTGTTAATAACCCTGATTCCTGAAATGAAGTGATGCTGGTGAAATTAATCCATGAAGACTGGTGGTAGGACTCGATTCTTGAACAAGTGTTTGATCATTTTAGTATTTCATCATTCAAATTTACTTCTTAAAATGTGTAAAATGCAAACTAACAGTCTACTACAAAAACACTAATAACACTTATGTCATAAGTCATACCATGATAAAGTGACAAAATCTCTTCCATGCAAATCTGAGTTTTTGTCCCATCCAGCCACAACAGGACATTTAGTCAATAGCTTGGTTTCTATTTCTGCAGTGTTGTGCTTGGTAGCCCTGCCAACCCTGAAATGACAAATTCCCGCTCCACGTAGCTGCTTTTTAAACAAGTATCTTCTGATTGGCTGTAATTGTTTTATGTTGCGTTTCATATGTGGACAGAGAAACTGCTTGCCTATCAAATCTTTGTTGCCTTTCACCTGGTTAGAAAGTTGTGTTATTCAAAATCAACAACTTAAAAGAGATTACATGCAAAATGAAAGCTATATAAAGTAAATTTCCCTAACAATACTTGCACTTTAAACTCTAAAGATTTCCTGCCTGACCACTTTAAAAAGACTATGTACTCAACCACTAATATTTGACCGATATATCGGTTTGCCGATTAATCGGCACCGATAACGGATTTCTGGAACTCCCGGTTTTGTAAAAAATCCACACCAATATTTTTTCACTGTTGCGTCTGGTGGTGGTGGTGTGGCTGCGAAGGGTCCGCTGTCGTTATACAGTATGAGAGCGGCCTCTAGAGACTAAATAAAACTATCACTTCACTGATGCCTTGTGGTGTTTGTTTTGACATGTGAGACTTCAATCTGCATGGAGCGGAACACTTCAGATTTAAAACATTAACAAACACTACAATGCACGCTGTCATATAATTTTTAAGTAATTTGTTGACTAGATGCTGCATTAGTAGAGAACAGCAGTTTGCGTGCCGACAATGCTGAGAGGATGCTAACATTAAAGCTAACCTCAAGCAGTTAGAACAATGTGACAAAAAAACACCAACCCAAATGTTTAAATGTCACCTAAGTCCTACCCAAATGTTTAAATGTCATGATTGTTACATTTATTACCATCTATTTGCATTAGTTTATATCCAGCTGGTCACATTTATGCATTTGTTAGCCAGCTAAATTGCATATTTAAAGCTAATGATGTGCGAAAGCAAATTAATATCTTCATGCAGCTGAGAGAAACAAACAAATCAGAAACGCATCTGATTTCAATAAAAAAATGTAATCCTTACTGTAATACGATGACTTCAGATCGATCACATTCTTGTGCTAAATAAGGCTAGACACAGCGCAACAAACAGTTTAACAGAATGTAGTTGTCTCAATATGTTTTTAATTGGACACAGCAACTAAAAAAAAACATGCTCCTACATGAGAAGCTGAATAAACTAAAACAAAGACGTTCGTCCAGCACACGTTTACATAGAAAAACAAATTAATGGTTGCAAAAGCATTCGGTGTGAACAGCCCTTTAACAGTAGGTGGAGGTCTTTGGCCATTGCGTCTTGCTCTCTGCATTTCTCGAGATCCCCATGTATGGTTTCAGTCTGTTGTGTTCCATCTGATTGAACAGCCCATGGCCTAGGCACATCGCTTTACCACAGAGTTCAGCTTTAAAAACTTTCGGTTGATTAATCGTTATCGACAGGTACTGCCCAACTTCGTTATCGTATCTGTAAAATCCACTATCGGTCGACCTCTATAAACTACATCAGGACTGCGAGAGAAGTTTCAGAATTTAGAGGACCTGCATTTTAACAAGGACCCTGCTGAAAATATAATAAAGGCCTAACACCTGTTTGCCTGAGACTGTGACAATAATCTGTAAACATTTAAAGGAGTTGTGAAAAATGGTCTAGGATAGCTCTTAATTGAAATGGGACTTTAAAAAAATCAACTACACAAAAGCGCAAAGCGCACAAAGAACATTATCCGTAACCACAACTGAACGTTCATTGTAGAATACAATCTAATTCTTTGTCAAACAGTTCCTCCATGTCAAGCAAACAAGGAACTGACAGTTTCTATTTTGACCCTCAGCCAACCGCTGGTACAATGCCAAAAGCAATTTACTTCCTTATTATACTGTGTGCGTTTCCATTAAAGTGAAAGATAACACAAATATAAGTATTACATAATCCTAAAACTCATTGTTGCTTATGAATATTCAACAAGGCATCATACAATAACTAATTAGTAATCCAAAACCTGAATAGCTGCCAAATAATACATGTATTTGACAAAAATGTATAAATCCTTTTACATTCATGAAAATGTGCCGGTACATGTTTTGCATTAGCATCAGATCCTTAGGTGTTCTTACACACAAGAGACTCAGCGTCCCACCTGTCTGGTGTAACGCATCTCCATACACAAAACCTTGTTGCTTCATGCTTGCCATCACTTCTTATCAAAGACTGTTCTGCGGTCTTTGTCCTCTATTGTGCCTTTCAGAAAAGAATGGCAGCAGGTGGGCCAGCACTGAGACACCTGGCCTACCTGAGCCATGTGGGGAGTGGAAGAGCACTTTTCTTTATGCCTCTTTTCTGTACCTCTCTTTTTATCTCTATGGGGTATAGAAAGGAGGGAGAATAGGGCAACGATAGCCATGTGGGGCAAACAGAGGCTGAACGGAGGTCTTCTAACCCTTTCCAAAATTTAAATCTCAGTGAAATCCAAGTAAACCAATCTTGTTGGTCCTGAATGGTGGAAAATAGAACAAGGGTTTTAAACCACAGAGATCTCAAATAACCGTTTCTACAGTGCACCCACGGCAGACAGCTGTACAGCTGCCACCTTTTGAAGGGTGAAAAGACCCCTCGCTCACCAACTGGCAGAACTTATGGAGTCTCCACAGATATGTGCTTCAAGAAACATGTTGAGAAAACACACCTGCTGCCATTTGTGTGATAAGAAAGCCAAGATGTATGTATGCAAGGATTTCACAGCACAGGGCATCTGTTGAGATGTAGAACAGCTGAAGAACTTTGTCAATCATAAATACACATCTCGAACACAAGAGGGTTGGGAAATATACCTCTTTCAACCAAAATGGTGCTGGTACTCATAACAGAACTGATGCTGAAATAGTCTCAGCCGGAAGATTGGTGAACCTCCTTCAAAGCCAACTGAAAATGCCAAACAACAACATAGTTGACTGTGTTCCCAAACAACATAAGAGTGTAAAGCCTCGTGTTTCTTTGAATATGTATGTGGATTCTATTTTGCTTTTGTCTTGTCTCTGGATCTAATTTGTGTCACTCATTTGTTGTTGTTTTTTTTATAACTTGACCTGGTTAGGCCATTTCCATGCCCCCCAACCTCTGATGTTATCAGCTTCAAATTCAAGACCAGCAAGAAGTAGGAGCCGGTGAAGAGCCAGTTTTCCCAGCCTAGAACAGCTTTAACTGCAGAGGATGCACACAGATCTGTTCCAGATTTGGTTCTGGCTCTGGCAACAGCATTCCATAAATGGAAAATAGGCTTTCAGAGCAAGAGTTCAACAGGAAGTGAGAAGGCAGAGAGATAGACATTGACACACCTAGAACCATAATCATCAGACTTCCAGCTGTAGCTGACTGTCCAGCACCTCAAAAGCTGTTTTCTCACTCATTTCACAACTCCATCTCATTTACAGTTGTTCATAAATTTGTTGCCGTTTTCTGTTATACAATCTGCAATCTCATGCTATCAAAAGGCTATTTAATAGTAATCTTCTGCTCTCCCAACACACATTTATGTATATAAACACATGCACATGTCAGTACACGGGTGACTGAAAGAAGTCTTTTAGCGGGAATTTTGTGGAGCATAGGCCACGTCCCGAGGTTAGTGGAATGTAAGGGGACACTTTTCTATGACACACCTGTTGTGCATCCAACTCAGGTTTCCCCTATCGTTGACAAATGCAGGAGGCTGTTATTTAATGCTCACGTGGCCTCCCCGAGCCATCAACAGAGCTGTTGTCACAGTAACCCCCCAAGCCGCATCCCAATCTCCATGAGGAATCACAGATGGAAACAGAGCTCAGGTTCACCCTTAACCCAAATTCAGCTTTGACCTTCTCTGTCAATCTCATTTGCTGTATTCCCGCTTGATTTCAAACTACCTGATCTCTTTCGACACTCTCAATAGGCATCTTACACATTCCTATCCATCAAGCACTCCATCAGAGCTTTATCTAGTGTGGCAGCACCCTCACCAAACAAGTGGCTGAAAATAGGGTCCAGGGTTAGTTTTGCTGCATTGAACGTAACTGTAAAAAGTAAACTGCACTGCAGTCCTTTCCAACACATGTGGGTTTACGTCAATTCCAAACAATTTCTGTTCTGTAGACAATGTTCCCTTCTCATCTGTTCTGAGGTCATCCTGGGCTAACAGATCAATATAGTCATCTGTTCCAAAAGCAGAAAAGAGAGAAACTGTTGATAGCCCCTGGAGGCCAGGAGGAGAACCATGACCTCAAGTTGCCCTCCATGACCCCAGCAGTCTTTGTCCTCAAGAGGCCTCTCGACAGACTCCAGCGACCTACCACCTATCTGAATTCCTGGTAGAAAGCTAAAGCCTGCGGGATTAAACCTGTCAGCTGAGGGCCCCATGAGGCATTGTGAGGCGTGGGGTGCGAAGGGTGGGCGCAGTTAGGCCCATGACAGGCAGCCACTGGAGCTTAACCAGACCAAAATCAGGTCAGTAGTCCAATTAAGGGAGCAAGAGAGAGGGAGATGGATGAAGGGGGTTCAACAAGTACAACAGCAAGAGTTGAGATGTTTGGAGACCCACTGGCCAGGCAAAGTAAGGTAACAGGTCTCCAGGAAGAGGTGCCATGCTACTTAGAAAGCTAAACAATTGTTGAGAAATGCAAAGTAGAGGGACGATTCTGCTCACTGCTTATGTAATTACTTTCTGATGTCATTAGACAAAGCAGAAACTGGCACTGCAGCTTGGAACTATGAACTCCCCATAGGTATGATAAGAACTATGTTGTACCAAAATACTTTTAGAAAATTATCACAAAGCTCTTTCTTGCACAACCTGGTAGAAGTTTCCGCAGGTGTGCACCCTTTTTACCACATCTGTAGCCTATGTTTAACCCATGACATGATAAAAGGCTGTAGTGGAAGACCACATTCATGGGCGCTTCATCTAACGACAGCTACTATTGTGTGTAGAGTCTGGGTGCATATGGCAGGACACAGCAATACACTTAAAGAGGGTTAGCCACTGTCTCAGTCTAATCCAATTAGGGTTTACAGGATTGCTGGTAGTCTTTGTGGGGATGGGGAGCAGGGGGTAATCCAGGCCAAGATCCTCAGATACAAGGGTCAGGATTCAGGAAATGCTGGGATAACTTTGATGTGGCGCAGGCCCAGCGCATATTTGATAAATGGCCACTTTAGTCAGTGAGACAGTTCAGGAAGAAAGGACACAGCAATTTAAGCATTGAGTGAGAGAATAGCTTGTGGTTACTAGTTATGTGTCGGTATGATTTACAAATTGCCCACCAGCCGACTTGTCAATTAGTGAGGTTGACTCATTTCTAAAAAAAAAATTGTTATCATTTTTGCTTTAGATTTTACATATTTTTTTTTAATATATTTTTTGTAATTTAAATGGAAGGAATTAAGAGATGCAACTTGGAGACATATTTGGTTATTGCACTGCATCTCTTTTTTCTCAGCATTGAGAAGCACTGTGTCCAGTTAAAATAGTTCTTTAAAAATGCATTGAAACCCAATGCTTAAAGAAACCCAAAGTTTCGTTTTCAACATTTAGAACATTTTTTAACTCATACGGTATGAAGACCCTAACAAATGTGTTGTGTTTGATGGACACAACCCTTAATCAGCCTAATTACTTAGGCTATCCTTAAGGTAGACACGACTTTTAGTTGTTCAGACAAATGACTGTCTAGTTGGTTATGAAAATATGCAGTTTTGCACATCCCTGATTGTTAGAGGAAGGTTGTAATGAAAAAGATAGAGGAGAGGTGGAAAAAATATGATGCAATGTGACAAAGAAAACAAAGGCATGCTTGCAACACATACTTGACCACCTTGGGCACACATTTCCTTTTAACTTTTAACAAAGAATACAGTTGGCATGCTCACATTCTTTTGAAGCATCCTTCACTTCCTTTCTCTAGCTAAACTTTACACTCTGATGCCACCAACACACACAGCTGTTCTGCCAGTAAACAGCTCGATGATTTGGCCGTTGTCATTCCAGGAGTAAAAGAACAACTTGTTTGGACTGACCATATCTTCAAACACTGAAGCTTTAAAACCATTTGATCTTTTAGCCACCCAAGGCCAGTAAATACTCAACCCTGAGCCTTGGAATTTTGAGGCTCTCTGTAAGGGAGGGGTAGGCCTTCAAACAAACACACACACAATTTCTACTCAGTTGTTTGTGTGAAGCCCATCTCGTTCAAACAGTCTATGATTACCTGACCACTGGTCCATGTTGAACGAAAACGGAAACGAGACATACGAATCCAGTAACCTCTAGGGGGATTGCAGCCAATATACAAGCAAGCCACTAGTGTTTTCACATAAGCAGCCAATATGTGACACACACCAATTAAGAAGTTGAGTGAGGTATAAACGAATAGATGCTGTGTTTTCCCTTGAGAGCATGTATGATCCATATCCAGTGGCTCAGTGACAGTCTGAACAACCAAAGCTGCAGTGTTATGGAGCATCTGGCAGTACAGAAGATACAAGTTTAATGATCTGTGAGTGTAAGTTTAAATGAACTATACTTACACACACTGTTGCCATAGAATGGTTCCTTAAAGAACTGTATGAAAAATGCATAATTTCACATAATTATTACTGTTCTGTTATTAGAAATAAGAAAAGATCTCAACATTTGACAGGTTGCTGAGGATAGTGAATGCAATAAAGAGGGAAAAAAAGTGAAAAACAGAGCAAGGGGCAGCTCAATGTCTCCATTAAAAGCCTCAGTCACCCTCTCCCTTTCACTCATTATATCCTCTTTTCGCTGGTGTCGCAGGCAGGTTGGTTTTGTAAGCTTGTATGTGTGTCAGGGTCAGAAATTAGCCAGGGCTTAGGGCAAACATGCCACTGAAAGTGACAAAAATGCTCCTGATATTCTAAGGAATTGTTCACCCAAAACAAATTATCACCCTTATGCCATCTCAAATTCGCTATTATTTTGATAGAGATAAGATGTAAATATATATCCGTAGAATGGAGTCAAACAATTTCAAGCTCCAAAAAGTACATCAATGCAGCAAGAGTAATCTATAAGACTCAAAATTGTGTTTTGCAGAAAAAATAAAGTCATACAAGTTTGAGACAGCATAAGGGTGAATAAAAGTTTAAAAGAGTTATAATTTTTGGGTGAAATATTTGTTTAAAATAGATAATGTAAAGAATTCCTTATGCAACATTTGAAACATTTATATATTTTCCATTATAAAACAGATAATCTAACTGTAAATTCTGATTGGAAGTGCATTGTTGGGAGCCATTGTAAAATATAAAGAGGGTGTTAGAAGAATACCAATTCCTGTGCTAAAATCAATGTAATGCATGGATTATTTTGGCTTATTGCTTTATACTAATGCATCTATCCATTTAAGGGTTTACATATTGAATTCATTTACGTATTTGACATGGAAATGCCATGTTTTGATTAATTAGAAAAAAATGTAGATAGAGAAACTCAGCAGCTGTTATAGCATTTCTTAAATATCTATAAATTAAAACAGATCAGCACCAAGCCAAGGAAAGCTGTCAAATCCTCATTTGAAATGTGAAAAGTCTCCCAACAAATACAAATGTTTGCTTAACAATAATAACTTTTTACCAGTTATAAATAATGGATTTGTAACTGTTTGAGGTTGGAATATTGTGGTCCAAGGCATCTGATCATGAACTTCAAATCATTGTTCGAGTTCAAATGCGTTGAATCATTGAGTTCATTCAAGGACTGCTTTGCCGACTGTTATAACAAAGCTTCATTGTCTACAGCTGTGACCCTCAAAGAGCACGAGAAAGTCAAAGTGTTTTCATTCTAAGCATCCGAGGTTGTGTTTGGTCTCTTTTCCTTTTTGAAATCAGGAAAGGTTTTATAAATGTTCTCACGCAGAAATATTTCAAGACCATCAAGAATTTCACACTTTGTATTTATTCTCAAGAACTGAATTGAATAAATCAAAATAAAAAAGATATTCATGTTTATGCAAAATGAAATTGTTGATGGATCCTTACCTTTGATCTTCAGTTTCTCACATTCTTTCTGACTAAAATTCTCACTTGCTGTCAGGTACTCGTGAAACTTTTTAAAGCCGATAGATTGGACTATGTCATGCTGATTGTCCTGACAGCAACACACAAATGAAAAAAGCTATATTCCATATTTTAAATAAACTACCTTTGTTAGAAAAGAACTTACAGTGCTATAACATATTAAAGATTAAAAAAAAAAATCTATGCATAAATGTTTTTTGTTATTCTGAAGAAAATGCCTTCCTTGCTTGCACATGCAAAACTCACCGCCACAAAGAGTTGCAATGTGGTAGTTAATATGTTCTGCGTGGTTGTAAACTCAATGCCATGTTGCTAGGGTGTTCTGGGTGGTTGCTAGGTGGTTGCCTACAGGCAAAAGACCCATTTCCAAGTGTCCATAATATTACAATCCTTAAATATGTCTCAAGTCTTTGTTTCTCCACCTATTTGTTTTCCTCTAGGTGAAATTCGCAAGTCTGTTCACTTAGACAAGTAAAAGCACTCCTTTTCAAAACAAGCTGCACTTTTTGAGCCATCATTCATATCTCTAGCACAAACTGTTGGACGAGTTGTGTGCCCATGTTTAATACTTGGGGTTAGGATGCTGCAATTTAAAGAACAATATTAAAGTACTGCAACAAAAGACCCGAGTGAGCTCTAACATTTCAAACACAATATTAGAGCAGGAATCGCGGTCACTGGGTTCACCAGAACACCAGCCCTGGGGTAATAATGAGTTGTCATATAGCTCAGAAATTAAGCGGTCTCAGGGACACAGACAAAGCAGACTGGGGGAGGGGGGTATCTATTGACAGAACAAAGCGAGATAGACGCAGAGAGAGAGAGAGAGATGGAACGGAAAGGAGAGACAGGCAGAGTCTGACCTTCCTGCCTTATGACGGCTCCCAATGTAAAGTGAGACTGTTAGCGGAAGGGCGACAGATGCAGACAAAAAGGAGAGGAAAAGGGGGAGGTAGAGAGTGGGATGACGCGAGGAAAGCGAGAAAAGTGCCTGGGTGGCAAGATTGTGCCTGAAGATGGTCTGAGCAGAGAGGTGGTGGTACCACTGGCGGGAACGTGAGCTGGGCAGTCAGCCACTGGGTCATCAATCACCCAAAGCCACACCCAGAACGAACCAACCCCAGACGCTGCTGTGTCATCAACATCCACAAACACAGACAGACTGCACTGCAGCCCGCCGCCCAATAGCCTTGCACAACCGAGCATGTGACAGCACTAACAATCAATAATTAATCACCTTATCTACCAAATATTGTTAGTGTGCCGGTAAATACAGGCTAGAGTGCGGAATACTTCAAAACAACACTGTATGATTCACTCTGATGTCCTGATCACTGTAGGATCTGAATCAAGATTTGAGTGATTTGCTGTGCCATATATCTAATGGCTGATGGTAATACTACACAGCTGCCAAATTCAATAACAGGCATTGTAAGTCAGCATCAGACTGTTCTTATTTCCAAACGTGATTTTAACATTTCTGAAGTGCCAGTGTTTCCTATTAATTATCTAGACTGTGGCGGCCTGCCACAGTTTTATAATGAACCAAAAATATTTTTACACTTCTCATTATAACATAAAAGATCTCTAACATTGTGTTTTGCGCTGTTGCTTCGACAAAGCATCTCTCACTCCCAGTCAGTCAGTCAGTCTGCTAGCTAGTGATGGGTCATGATGTTGTCCAATAACTAACTATTCAATTAGTGAGGTGGCAAAGGAGGTGCTTTAATTAATATGTTGCCAATATGTTTTACTTTAGCGGTTAATCAGTTTAAAAACAGGTAATACCCTCTTAGAGAAGTTGCGTCTTTAAATTCATTCCCATTAAATGTCGCATCCCACGACATTTTTTGAGCATTCCACCACAAGTTTTAGGTTTTAAAATGCTTTAAGTAAAAAAATTTTTTTTAAAAAAATCGAACTTTTAAAGGTGAACTCAGTAATTTTTTTCCTCATTAAAAAACTTTAACTTGACATGAATTGTAATTTTGTAAAACATGTAGGAAATCATGAGCACTCACATTAAAATGAAGACTCCAATCATATCAGTAACCTCATAAAAGCAGTTTTATTCTATGGCCACATGGGGAGGGTCCACACATGGGGGCTGCCATGTGAGAATCACATGACCAGCTGAATACTACTCGATCTCAGTAACCGTCCTGTTATCTGACACTTTCACTCATTGATTAAAGCAATCATGGGTGACTATGAATGCTAAATTTCTCCAATGGCATCTTTAACTGAAAACTATTGATTTTAAATGATGCTGCATCCAACCCGCTAGGTGTCAGTGTAAGTCCAAGATAACACGATAAAGAAAAGTTACTAAGAGCACCTTTAAACATTTCAAAACACCTGTATTCCGTTCCATTCAACTCTGTCCAGTGGTTTTGAATGGGAACTTAATAAAACCTCCCCCTAAAAAAAACACGCATGATCAGGGTTGGTGACAACAAAGCCAGCCTAATTACATAGGTCTTCCTTAAGGCAACATTACAGGTTCAATACAAGTTAAGCTCAATTAACAGTATTTGTGGGATAATATTGATTAGTCGTCCCTCCTTGACTTAAAAAAAACAAAACAGTTACCCATTTTAAAAGTATGCATTTTTGAATATCGCAAGTATTAGCAAGAGTAATGTTTGGCTTTGTCTGATGTAAACGGTAAACGGTCTGCACTTATATAGTATTTTTTTAACTCAGCGGTTTTCAAAGCACTTTACACTGCGAATCATTCGCCCATTCACACACACTCACACTTATACACCAATGACGGCAGAGCTGCCATGCAAGGCGCCAGCCTGAAATCCTCTCATCATTTACACACTGTTATGTAGTCTCAAACTTGTAAGACTTTCCTCCACAGAACAAACATTATTATATTTTGAGAGAGATATTGATAGTAATAGTTCTGTTTGTCCATACAATTTAAGTGAACGTTGACCAAATTTTCAAGCTCAAAAAACACAAAGGCAGCATAAATATAATGCATAAGACTCCAACTCATGTCCTCCGAATCGATCCAATCGGGGTTGGGTGAGAATAAACCAAAATATAATTCTCCTTGGAGATCATCGTGCCTAAAGTTTGCAATGGCAATGTGTATAGTAAAACCTTTATGCTGCATTAGTGTGCTTTTTGCGTCAAGGTTAGGCCACCATGCATTTGCAACAGACATCGCATCTCTATTAAAATATCTTCTTTTATGTTCCATGGAAGACAGAAAGTCATACGAGTTTTGGGTAAGTAAATGATGACAGATTGATCCTTTTTGGTTGAAATATTTCTTTACCTAACACTACTAATGATAAAGTAAGACAATTTTCCATTTTACTTTATTCATATAATTTTACATTCAGATTTAAATACACACGCAGATGATATTTGTAGTCTTTATAAATCTGGGAGGCACAATTAAATGCAAAAAATGTACAAATAATTAACCCTCGACAACACTCCTGGTTACATGAAAAGTGATGCAGCAGTACAGACCAATCCATTTCCAGTGAATTCAAAAGAATGCACATGTAAAGGCAAACTCAGGTAGTCACTTGGGAGACGTGTCACATGTCAAAATCCTTGATTCCCTTCATTAAGCGGCAGAGACATTTAAGGCTAAATATGAAGCAGTTGATTGTGGTTAAGTATTTACTCAATGAATATTCAAGTTTACTCCTCCTCATAACCTTACATGAGGTGACCAAGACAAAGAACATCAGTTGTGAACCTGCTAGAACATGTTGACTTGAAATGTTTTATTTGCAGAACAGGTTCTGCCAGTGAAACTTAGCTTTCTTGTATTTCTTTGACTGTTAAAAAAAATAAAAAATAAAAATAACAGCTGTGCTTGTGTGAGCCAGCAGCGTGAGTAAAAATGTACAGTTCATTCAGAGGTAATGCTGGTTAAGGATTATGAATATACACACAATATATTGGGATGGGAGGGGGGGTTTTATTTCATGAACACTATATGATCATCAACAGCTCATCACTCACAAGCCTCGCACGGCAGTGTTTTCACTTTGAAGGATGCTGCGCAAGCATTTATTTAATTAAATCATATTCTATTGAAGTTTGATACATTAGGTCATATCACGATTTCTGTATTTATGCCCCAAATTTAAGAGCTTTTTAAATAAAAATGAATACTTTTGTTGTATTGTTTAAGATATTTAAGATTTTTTTATGATTTAAGACGTTTTAAGACTTTAAGGATCCGAGGGAACCCTGCCTGAATATTTGACTCAGTCTGAACTAGGGTTGCAGTGGTACACTATGGTATGAAAATTGACGGTTATCATACCATGTACATTTGCTTATCTACAGCGCTGAGAAAAAATGCAACCGGACGGGGAATCTCACCTGCGCGTGCGCATCTCCTTTCCTTCTCGATTACCTGTCAGACTCGTCAACTTGCACCGCACACATGCAGAGGATAGATTGTCAGATGAAGCGAGTGAGGCGGTCTGACATAAGTGAGTGTGTGTGTGTGAGTTAAAGCAGTGTTTCTGAACTGGTGGGTCGCAGGTCTATTCGGACTGGGTCGCAGACAGCAGGGAAAGAACAATGTCATGGTTCTCCCATTGAAGATATTTCGACGGCCACTAAAGTGATAACCTATTTAGCACTGCCGAGGCAGATTTAATCTCGCAATCAGCTAAAAGCTTCTCATCTGCACTTTCATGAGTGTAACAGAACCAGCTTGCGATCGTGATCTGCTCTCTAATGCGCACATGCAACAACCGGGCTTCCCTCGATATTGCGGAGCGCAGACCTCAAAACTGATTTGACCCATTTCAATTCTAGTGAGATTTTTCTAGTGTTAAGTGTTATGGAGGAAGTCAAGTCAAACCTCTCAAACAGTAGATTTTATTTTATATCAACAGTGGCAGTTGTAGTTAAGATGTGTTTCAGCAAGTGTTTATTTTTTCATACATACTATAATTTATTATTATTATTATTATTATTATTTAAGACTAGCTACACTGACCTAACCATGGTAATGAGCAGCATTTCCTCCAGTGTAATATGTATGTTCTGTTTGAATGACGTTTGAAATTGGGAAACAAATGGGCTCATACAAGTAAATATGCTCTTCAATTTTTAAAAGGGGGGAGAGACAACTTCCTGTAGATTTTGACGTCAACAACAAAAATGTCACTTGATGCATGTCCTTGTACTTGAAAACATGAACAAAACTACGCAACATAAAAGGAAATGTGTCCAAGGATACATTAAATATAGGTTACATTTTTACTATGGTGTGTCGCCACTTGATTTCCAATGTAAAATCTGTCCTGAAGCAAAACCATTTGAGAACCACTGAGTTAAATCTACAGACAGAAGCAGTCTGGCCTCACTGCCGCGCACCTACAGTATATGTTCATTATTAATAATCATAGGACATTTCTTAAAATGCTCACACAGCTGATATTATTTTCATTTAGTAGTTAATTTAACATGCTATGGTAACATGTAAACTAACATGATTTAGTTATATAGCATGCTATTTTTTCTTATCATGTTTATAATTTGGTTTATTATTATTAGAGTTCTGTTAGCTTTCTTATTTATTCTATTTATTTTCAAAAGGGAGATTTCTTTTTTTTTACACACACTTCAAGTTTCAATTATAATAAAGTGTTTGCTCAACCCCCCCCCCCCCCCCCAAAAAAAATCCCTTCTGTTTAAGGGTCATTGTAACTGAAAATAATAATTGTGCAATAACGTATACAGATACCATGAAAATCTCATACTGTTGCAACCCTAGTCTGAACTGTGAGCAAATAGCTCATCTACTGCAACAGTGACACCGCAGATGAAGCAACACACAGGCTGGCATCAGTTAAACAAGCTCACCATGCCAATACCTCAGAAGAGGTGCAAATCGGCCCCTTGATACTTATCAGGCACCAATTGAAGCATGTAAAATATTTGGAAACCGCAGCGAACCGCAATTCTCCCAAACAGTTGGAGAAACAGATACAGCCGCCAAAAAAAGCCTACATTTACCAAAGTAAGACATAAGCATAAGAGCGACTACAGAACCATCAAGGAAAAGTGGATGTGGTTCGACCAAATGGAAGCTTTCTAGACCGGTGAGCAATGGGAGGGAGAGTGCCCTGGAGTCCACGATGGAGGATGGTACGTTAACTCTATACTCTGCTTGAAAGCTTCTCTTTATTTAGTTGACCAGATACTGGAAGCTAGCTTCTAAAACAACCAGGCCAATTTAACTGTTACACTGTTACACAACTACTTTACGCAGCCCAATGAGCTAGTAGCTAACAGCTAGCGGTTGTGTTATTGTTTATGGTCAGTAATGTTTGTGTCACATTTAAGATGATGTCACGGCAGTAGAGGTGGTGCAACTATGATGATCAGCCTATAATCCCACCCACGTTAAGGTGGCACAAAACTGCAGTGGAAAAGCAAGCTCAGAAAAGTAAAGCGAGCAGTGTCGAACTGTAACATGCAGTGGAAAAGTGCTATTAGTATCAGGGTTCCCACACTTTCAGAACAATTAATTTCCATGATATTCACATTTTTCTAGTCATTTGCATTACTGGTTAAGGATTTAAAAATTTCTAGCCAATTAAATATTTTAGAGCAGAGCATAACTAGAAAAATTTATCTTAACTATAGACATTTAAATAATTTTTCCATGCCTTTTTAAAGCTCATAGGCAGAAATCCAGACAAAGACAAAACATGAGACCCAAACCAATGCCTCATTTATGTGGTCTTGAGAGGAAAAGTCCAAGATCATAGTGTCCAGAATAATTGTGTAGGATAATAAAGCATTGCCACAATGTCTTGCAGCTACCTTGTAATCTTGTGTGTATCATAAGGGTGCAATATGTCTGCCATGTCAGGGTCCACCTCCACTAGCTTCTGTGAAGTTCAGGTCCACCCAGTTTCTAAAGCTCCACCTTTGATTCAGGTGCCCCGCCGGACTCAGTGTCACTCCCGTGCTGTAGGTCAGACAGAGGTGGACTCATTTTAGATTATCTCTGCAAACAGATGCATAGAAAGACTCTAAAAGCCCTGTAACATTACAGAAACACTAACAGCATGTTTAATTCATATTTACCCCAGCGTCAATGAGCACTTTCCATAAAATGGACTCAATGTAGTAGTCGTGCACCCAACAATGATGGGCAGCTTTTTCCGCCGATGCATGTCTTCTGTGTGTCATATTAAGGAATCCAAATGCCAAGACAATGAATACATTTTCAAGTAAGCATCCTATGGCTTCACAGTTATAACTAATGTCAGCCACAACATTAAAACAATCTGCCTAGTATTGTGTAGGTCCCCTTCGTGCCTCCAAAACAGCGCCAACCCGCATCTCACAATAGCATTCTGAGATGATATTCTTCTCATCACAATTGTACAGAGCGGTTATCTGAGTTACTGTCAACTTTGTCAGTTCGAACCAGTCTGGCCATTCTCTGTTGACCTCTCTTATCAACAAGGCATTTACATCCACAGAACTGACGTTCACTGGATGTTTTTTGTATTTGTCACCATTCTGAGTAAATTCTAGAGACTGTTGTGTGTGAAAATCTGGCACCAACAATCATGCCACACACCAAATCACTGAGTTCACATACACAACATTAGGCAAGTGGTTTTGTTGTGGCTGATCTGTAAATAAATTATGCATCACAATCATACATGCGGAATCGCTTGAGACTGTTCCAACTGCAACTAAATGTACTGCTGATATAGTGCTCAAACAAAATGCAATATCATATTCTCAGATCTACAGCTATCACTAGCAATAATGCACTCTGTAATGTGATGTCATAAATCAAGGACTGGTGCCATGTGAGACTTGTCGGTTTGAGATTCTAATAAACAGCATCAGAAACTGCCACCCTGGACCAATTAGAGAGCTGCTTCAATAAGAAAAAAACATACCAGAACTCCACCTCACTCAAGACGGACAAATACACACACAAACACACACAAATACATACACAAACACACATAATTTGGCCACACATGGTCCATTTCCACCTGCATCACTCTGTTCTCTCTGGGGAGGGAGGTGGAGAAAACAAGAAAGAGGAAGAGAGAAAAGAAGGGAGGGGCAGATACAGGCTGAGACAGAGGGGTGAAGTCAAATAAAGATACAGGAAGACATGAGTAAAGGGGTAGTGAAGCGATTGTGAGGGAGATGCGGATGGAGACAGACAGAAAAAGCGAAGTTGAGCATCTTTGAATGTGTACAACAGATGCATGAAAGAAGTTTCAGACTATGGCTGCAGGAATTTAATAAATCATAATTGTTGATAATTTCCCTTGACACTGCACTCCATAGGAAATGTGTGTTACGATTGTTGAATAGTCCATCAGCTAGGTTGCCAAGTTTATCTAGATTTTTTTAAATAGATTACTTTTTAGCTTTTTAACAGCCTTGCTTTCACTAGTATTCAGAAAGCGTGATTTGCTTTAGCTATTAGATAGTTTGTACGATAAAACCTCAAAAATCTCAGAAAAGTTTAAAGCCTTTAAAATTTCCCCTTCTTTAAAGCACGGCCACGACAGACACACAAATTCATGCCACATCCACACGAATACGTTTTTGTTTGAAAATTCCATTTTTAGTTTTCTTACCTCATCGTTTTCCAAAGTATGCAGCAGTGTAGTGTATACTGTAATACTACATATTTGTTAGAGGAACATGGCATTTTAAATGCAGGATATATCGGCGGCCGATATATTATTTGCCGATAACTGGGCAAATCTAAATATTATCTCTCCGACAATGGAAATACCACTTATATTTTCACCAGTAGTTTGTTAGTTTATTTGCTTGAGGCTGAGAATCTGACTGCTTGCAGCGACTTTCCTTTAGGGCTGGGAATCGGACAGTGCCCGTGCGTGTGCACACACACACACACACACACACACACACACAGGATGTCCTGTGTGACTGTGGTGATGCGGGCGTGGCCAAGTGACATCTGCGGAGATCAAGGCTGGGAGAGGAAGAATAGTAAGGATTGACACCTGTGGGAAATTATTTCTAACAGCTGTTTGTGTTGCAGTGAGAGTTGGAGAGGGATAAAAGAGCAATCCAGACCGTCAGAGGGAAGAGAGAGAGAATCACGCAACAGTGTTCTGCTGAAACGCAAAGCTTTAAGTGTTAATAATGAAAAGTTTGTCAAATAAAAGACTTATGTTGGAGATTTACCCAGCCCTTGCTTCCTCACAGTGACCAGCTAGAGACTTGTAACAGCAACAAAAACGTGTAAGTTTCTTGCGGGCAGTAATTTTCACTTATTACTTAATGAAACAAACAGAATTTCACATCATTACTTGCAGCACAGCATTGCGATTAAAACAATTCCAAAACAACTGAACATTCATTGATGAACTTTGGTTCATTGATCTTGACACAATTTCCAGAGTGACTAAAATTCTGTCGGCTAAAAAAAAACAGTTTGTGAGTGAAATGAATGTGTTTGTTTATTTTACGAGACTTCTGTAACGTTATGTCTCATGATTATTCAATCTGTATGATGTAACCTATTCCCAACTTGTTGCGTTCATAAGTTATGCAGTGGAACTGTCACATAACAGCGCTGTAACAAGCGTCTTTAAATGAGACACGCATAAGCACACATACATAACAGACACAATCACACAAACCACCACTGTACTAGTATTCTGGCTGCTGTCATAAATATTAAGCCATGCATTCAGAGATTAGGGTTTGCATTGTGTGTTTTATTGTTTAATGCTCTTTACATGCTGATTTTAGTTTAATGCATTATCACAACTGTTTGAAGTTCATTATTCTCCCTGTGAGCGAGTCATCAGGATTACCGTAAACACTCATATTAATGGCCACCCTACAATTTATGGTAAGTGTTTTTTTTATTTATTTAAAATCAGAATTTATGGTTCACATTACAACTGCCAATCCTTAAATAGCAGCCAGTCTAAATTGCAAGCTTTTAAATTACTTTTTTTTTTTTTTAAATGAGAAGCCTTTAATGAACAAGCTAACAGTTCCAGATTAAAAATGACTTCTTTTTTTTCTTTTTTTAAACATCGGTTATCGGTCACAGTGAGCTGTGAATTATCGGATCGCTCAGAAATTATATATTGGTGCATCCCTACCATTTTAGTGTAGATGAGAGAAGTAAATGTGGCGAAAACAATGCGTTTCAATCAAAAAAGTATTATCAGACCGATGATACGTTTATTTGAGCATCCCACCATAAGCGATTATGTGTCATGTTAAAATGTCCCAAACTTAAAAAACATGTTTTAAGCCGTTTTGTTCCATTCCAGCTGTGTTTTATCTAGCTCAACATCAAAAGCCAGCTTGTGATGTTTCCGGTCTCTTATCTACAAATTTAAACAATCTTTTGTTCATAACCACACGTATATACAGTTTTAACAAAATAACATTACAGAATTAAGGAACCGCGCAATTCCAAATGTTTTTCCCCCAAAAAATTCTAATTACTTTCAACTTGACACAGCAAACTAAAAATACTGCGGTTATAACGCAACACAATCAAAGTGAGATGCTCCAAAAGATGCCATCTGATGTATGTGTACAGTGATGAATCCTTAGGCATGCCTTTATAATAAATATAGCTTAAACAAATTGACCAATTGAATTGCAAAATGGATTGCTGTGAACTGTTGGCCAGCGATAGACTTATGTTTAATAATTTGGGAATAATATTAAGACACTTTTTGTATTGTCTTATCAATGCTTTACTCATCAGTGACAATAATGTAATGCATTTTAATTACCTGAACTATTATACTTATAATACATATTAAATTTATAATTATTCAAATACTACTATTAATCAATTATTTTATCATAATATATAAATTTGATGATATTTGGGGGGCACTCAGCAAATATGCATTTAAATGATTAAATAATCTGCATATTATGTAATTAACTTAATAAAATTTTTACTCAATTGACAGCCAGTGGATTGTCATTGAAAATAGAGTATGATAGTGGTTTGTGACAGGGCAGAACCGAGTTGTAATACTACACACCCGGCCCCTAATCAGGCTAATCAAGACTCTGAGAGGGATAAAGGCCGACTGGAAGCTGCAGTGCGACAGAGAGAGAGAGATGTACGGATAGCTGTCCAACACCTTTGTGTGTGTTTGTCTTTTTGTGCAAGTTCTGCATTAAAATATTATTTATATTGTCAAGCCGGTTCTCGCCTCCTCCTTTCCATTAATCCCTTTACACTGATGCCGATACCCGGGAAGCAAGAGGGATGTGCCGTAGTGGAGTTCTCGCTGCTACCAACCACCCCAAAGGAGTAGCCGCGGCTACCGACCGTGAGGGGAGGAGGGGCTCCCAACCAATCTCCTGGAGCGGTTACCGCAGACCGGGGCGGGGGAGACCCCTACCGTCCACCAAAAACACGGCGGGGTGTTCCATCTGCCAGGGGCCAGAGGACTGCCTCCGATCCACCCGGGGAGCTGTCGTCCGCGAGAGGGTGGAGGAGTGGCAGAGGACCAAGATACGGCGTATCGGAGAACCAGCAAGAAAGTGGGGTTTTTTTCCCCTTCTCTTGGTCTCTCCTTCCTCTCTCTCTCTCTCTCTCTCTTCCGCTATGCGTTGGCCATTCCCTCTCTTTTTAACTTAACCTTGGTTTTTAGGGGGTACTGCACTGTTACAGGGAGTACCCCCTGTGTTTTTAATTATTGTTGTCTCCACCTGTCCCCTCCCAGATTCAGGAAGGTGGGGATGACCTGCCAGCAGATGGTGTGTCAGGGTCAGGTGAACCCAAAAACAATAATTTTCCAGGCTTCCTTAAGACCAATAAGTCAACTAGTTTTGGTAACCCACCGACTAGTCCTTTTTGAAATATGTTATTTTGCACATGCCTAAAATAGAATTTATGCAACAAGAATAGACCTAAATGGAATACTGTAATGGCCACTTTTCACAATTAAAATCACTGCAGCTGTAATCAGAATCTATAGATTATTTTTAGATTAATTGTGCAGCCCTACATCAATGCATGTTTAACAGTAGTTATAACTGCTCTACAGAGCGGGATCAAGACTGGGAAGCACATATCACCCATCACTCATCATTTCACACATGACTGTCTGAAGTGAGCGAGTGCACTTGTGTCTGCAGCACGGCTTCTCCAGACACAGCGAGTTGCCACTCCTCCTCACAGCATCTCCCTTAGCTATTAATATCCTCCTCTTCCCTCACAAACATCTGCAGCAAACAGGCGGGGAAACTGAGGACAGTGACGCCTCCCTCTCTCTCAAACACGCGCATTTCCAGTTATGGCCTTAAATATACAGAAAGACCATGCCACATATGTCTTAACCTAGCGGCCACTCATAAAATGCCACAATCATTCATTTGGTGCACTGGGAAAATGCCAGATTCCACAAGAGTTGAGAAAATAAAAGAATTGGATTTGCATTCGTACCAAGTACAGTCACACAAAAGCTGTGTCAAATATGTCAGGAAGGCAATGACATTTTAGAAGAATAATTACTCAGAAGATCCATTAAGAAATTTTCAGATGATAAGGCAGAGTAATGGCCTATGTATTTGATCCATAAGACAAATAATAATGAGAAACATAATAATAATGTATTTTGAAGGGCCTGTCAACTTAATTTGAATAATTGGGAATACGGCATTTTAAAAATGAACAAACCAACAATATGTTTGGTGTTTAATTGCATAATTTCGTCTATTTAAAAGAATTTACATTGATTTGTTAAACATATGCTAAAATCAGTACTGCCTCTTTAACAAGACCTGCATTTCTGTAAAGAGCATCTGAAGATGAGTGCATGTTAACGAGAGAGGACACAAATGACTTTCTCTGTGCCATGCATGATTAGAATTAAATGTGTATTTGTTGTTTTTGATAACTGACTGTACTGACTATAAAGAACAGAAAGGGCATTTAAAGAGACAATATTCAATTACAAATAGGTTGAGTGGATCTTGTCTTTGGACACGCATTACATGGAACAACTTTTACTCTCATCACGCAGTGAAAGGATCTCACTGCTGAATACTCCAACACTATACTACACAATTACTGGTGAGTGAAATGTAAACATACCAGCTAGTTGCCAATTACACTGCCTGGCCAAAAAAAAAAAAACAGCCAATATTGTCACCCAATATTTATAATAAAAAAATGGTAAAAAAAAAAAAAAAAAAAAAAAAGTTTAATTTTTTAATCCTTTAATCTGGAACCGATTTCTTATTCATTAAAATCTTCTCATTTGAAAATGCGTCGTTTAAAAACTTGCAATTTGGACTGGCTGCTATTTAAGGATTGAAAGTTGTAACATGAATCAAAAATGTGCCTATACTACAGATGAATGCTGATTTGAGTAAGAAATAAAAAGAAAACAAAAACACTTGCATAAATTGTAGGGTGGTCATTAATATGTGCGTTTACGCTAGGGAGAATACAGGGAGAATAATGAACTTCAAACAGTTGTGATAATGCATTAAACCAAAATCAGCATGTAAAGAGCATTAAACAAAACACACAATGCAAACCCTAATCTCTGAATGCATGGCTTAATATTTATGACAGCAGCCAGAATACTAGTACAGTGGTGGTTTGTGTGATTGTGTCTGTTATGTATGTGTGCTTATGCGTGTCTCATTTAAAGACGCTTGTTACAGCGCTGTTATGTGACAGTTCCACTGCATAACTTATGAACGCAACAAGTTGGGATTAGGTTACATCATACAGATTGAATAGTCATGAAACATAACGTTACAGAAGTCTCGTAAAATAAACAAACACATTCATTTCACTCACAAACTCTTTCACTCGATTCACCCTTAAAATGGAGACAATATCTATGAACCATGTTAGGTTCTTTTGGAATTGTTTTAAATCGCAATGCTGTGTTGCAAGTAACAATGTGCACTTTCCCACATCCTGTATGTTTCATTAAGTAATAAGTGATAAGAGAAAATGATTGCCCAAAAGTAGCAAATATATGTTTTTGCCAAATAAAATGAACAGAATATGGGAAATGGCATGTTGTAACTTGCAGCAGAGAATCTCAAATTAAAACCAGCCCCAAAACATCGTAACAAATAGCAGAAATGTTGATATAATCTACACAGACCGACATCAGATTGACTCTCACCTGCTCTCACTCACACAGACACCCTGTATGTGTTTATGTGTGTGTGTGTGTGTATGGGCACTGTCGACTGAGACTGTCCGAGTCCCTGCCTTAAGGAAAGACGCTGCAAGCAGTCAGAGATTCTCAGCCTCAAGCAAATAAACTAACAAATTATCGGACAAAATTTCAGCGGTAATTCCATTAATGGTGCAATAATAATAATAATAATAATAATAATAATAATTTGATTTTCTCAGTTATCGGCCAATAATATATCGGCCGCTAATTTATCGTTCATCCCTAATCAGGTTGTCGAAGTAATGCCACAATGAATTCACACCATAATCAAAGATTTTTGATTTTTGGCCAGGTATACATTTTGGTCGCATAGAGCAAAATTTGGTTGCAAATACTTCCTCTAAATGTAGTGGAGGGTTGGTCTAAAAGACCAATCTTTAGATTTTATAATCTTTATCATTCAAATGAATCAGAGAAATCTATATATCTTTAACCACCCATATTAAGTGTTGCTTTGAGACCACGCTGCCAAGTCATTTTTTAGCAACATCTAAGCCTGATTCTTAAGTGATGACTGAGGTGACACTTTTAATGTTGTGAAGACTATAATATCCGCATTTCCACTTTCACACCAAATGAAGGTGGGCTAGTGTGTGCCTGTGCCAGTTGCATTCCCACAGTCCCAGGGCTTCATCATGCCTCCTCGGGGTCAACAGCCAGTGGCCTTTTTGCCCACGATTACCCTTGGGTCAAAGAAGGCCAACTGGTCATTGAGGTGTGGTCAATGTCAAAGGCGGAGTTTAGCAGAGTCTGGTCAGAGGGTCAGCACAAAGATACAAATTTTCCCAATTTTTTCCTATTTATCTACCAGCTTACCTCAACAGATCAACTGAGATGGAGAAACCGAAACGAAGACGTAATTAAGTATATTGTCACAGAACTTGCTAAGTTGTGTATACAGAGCACAAAAGTACAGGTTTGGGGGAAAAAAAATATGCAGGCACAGTACAAATCAGTGTTCATTTCGAGGGCTAGCTAGTTTCAAGAGTCCGATACCTCAACTTGAGTTTCCCTCTTGCTTTTGAAATGGGCAGGGTGAGTGACATTGGCACCAGGGCATCGTATTAAGAGTGGGTTATAGGGCAACATTGCGAGGCTTTTGGCCTGATGGTGGGAATGTAGATCGATTTTGGTCATGCAGGTCGAGGTCCTAGGATATGGCAACCCTCAACCAACCAATAGTGGGTCTGCAAGGGTATTGCATCAGAGCAGCATGACACCATTCATTCATGATTTAATTCAACACATTTTTTAAAGTATTTGGTAATAGGTTAATCAATTTAAAACATTAGGTAAAACAAACTCTTCCTTACAATCCCATTAGTTACTTTTCTTAAATGATTACTTGCGTTACATTCAATTCACGTTCAATTTACAATTTGATGTTCAAAAACTAAAGTTTGGTCGAAATCAATATTTTTGTCAAAATAACTGCAGCCTTTTCTCTGCACATTGCACTTCCTTTGGTTGACACGCATGTGTGTCCACTTGCTCGATGAAGTAGATAATGATAAACGTGCTGTTAGGATAACTTGTTTTAAAAATTGGAAATGGAAACTAGCATGACTGAAATTATAATATTTACAGATAAGAATAAATCAGTAAACATAAGTTATGCGCTGGGGAGGAACATCAAGTTCATTAAAAAGCAGAAGATATCAGTTAAGCACCTTATTTTAAATTTTGAATTTTTTAGAAGTTGTCAATTTAAAAAGAAATTCAGCCTTTAAAATAGTGTCTTGAGACACCCTCGTTCTGTTTTATTCATTGCACTGCGTCTGTTTTAGCCCAAGAATGCGACTGGTGTGAACATTAATTCATCATCAGTGCTTGGCACATATTCCAAATTTGAATACTCATTTTAGAATTTGAATGTGCATTTTTATCTGAAATTTGACAAATATTTGAATTACACATTTTAATGTGAAAGCCTGACAAGGTGATGTCTTTAAGAAAACACAAAAAAGGCCTAAAATAATTGTATTTGTTTTCGAGACGACATTGGAATTTGAATCTGAATTGCTGCACTGATGAAACAGAAAAGGATATGAGAGAAAGAGCTTTGTTCCTGAAGTCCACCACAGTGCACCCTCTAACCAATGGAGCCACAAAGCTGATTGTGTGATGGTGGCACTGGGCTTGCTCCTCCTAAGTAACCTTGTTGGTGATGAGATCCAGCCCTTTGTATACCTGTGGTGAGAAACAAATCATAACCAATCAGATCACACACAAAAAAATCATCAGCAAGGAGGTCAAACCAGGTCAGGAGTTGAATTCTCAAAGTAGCAGAAGTTGCACACTTCAGAGCCCTTAATTTTTTTCGCTTGGTTCATCATGACATGATCTCTACATTAATCCTTAAAGAAGCCCATTTTAAATCTCGGTCCAGGGTAGTCTATTGGGACAGAGGTAAAACGGGTCATGGCTCAACCTGTCCTACATTTTACTGTCATGATTCTTTACAAAGTCTAATGACTTTCCCTTCTGTTATGTTTAAGGAATGGGAATTGTACAGAATTTAGCAAGTTCACATCTCAGCTATAACATAAAACAGAAACTGTATGAGGACCACTCATAGAAAAATGGGAGACATTGTAACACTATTGCAGCTCTTGGAATGGCGGCCCTATCTTTTAGAGTTAAGAGCCAATCGCATTTTTGATCTGGCCTCATCTGTTTATTTTCCCTCTTGAATGTGCAAGCATATTGGCTGCACCAGCCTGAAAAACACAGAGGTTTTTTTTACAGCATAATTTGAGTTAAAGAAGCAAACTTGATACTATTGTTGTCAGATTTTATTGCTGATTAGACACACATTATTGATTTCTGTCTTTTCTTTTTCCAAGTAGATATGAGCTGTAGTTGTATACCCATTGCAAAACATTAAAAATAACTGCCTGGGGGCATTACCAAGATGTCCGCTGTGCGAACTGCCTTGCCTAAAAGGGACATTGCTATAGATTCGGTAGCACTGCAGCACTGCCGCTAAATAGCGACAGAAACCGCTGTCACAAGTATTTTAATATGGTGTTCTGTCCGCATTAGGGGAAGAACAAAGACATTTGAAGAACTGTTATTTTAGTTCCAATATTTATAAAGTTATGAAAAAGAACAGCTCTTGATTCCCAAACATTGTTATGTGGCAAGGGATGTCGCCAATATATGGTTTCACTATTATCTGCATTTAAAATTGTCTTAATTTCAGAATTTAATGGTTAAAACCTGTGAAATGTTTAAATTTACACATGGAAAAAATATTATATACATAATAGACTATAAATATATAACATACAATTTTTCTTGTGTAAGCCTTAACGGGTGGTTACACTACATCTCGTGCTCCATTCACTCCCATTCAAATGCATCAGAATCAAATGCGGGAGACTGGAAATGTTAGATCATGCAAAGAATTTTCATACCAAAGATCAAGCTTGGTGAACACTGAAGTGTGAATCTGGGGGGAGGCGCAGAGACATATCCATGTACATATACAGTACAGTATGTTAAACAAGTACAGTATGTTAGCTGCAGTATTGCATCTTGTTGTTGTTGTTCCAGTGTCTCGCATATACATTTTTATAGGCTGTTATAATGTAGTCTGTTACAAAAATTAAAAATGGCAAAATCAAAATATAATAACTCAAATTTTGTCATGTGAAGACTCGTTTGGCCACCTCAGTGAAAGAATGCTAAGGAAGTTCGTCTCTCTGCTCTTCCTTCAGGTTACTGTAGTCATCTTAAAGGAGACATATTATGCCCTTTTTACAAGATGCAATATAAGTCTCAGGTGTCCCCAGAATGTGTTTGTGAAGTTTCAGCTCAAAATACCCCACGGATCATTTATTATACCATGTTATAAATGCTTCATTTAGGGGGATGTTTGCTGTCCTTTTCTGCATATCCCGGCACCGTTTTGTGGTCCGTTCTGCATAACTTGTCGGATCATTTTAGCTCATCGCGGCATTCACCATTCGGCTCTTTTCGCGGCCGACCCACCGACCCGCTCGGTTCTCCCGATGGCCAGTCCGGCCCTGATTGTCCCCAAAGTGTGTCGGCCCGGGAGTACATGAAGACTCTTTATGTTCACTTTTACAGCCAACAACAGAACACTTATGACTCTTACGAAGCCAAGACATTATTCTTCTCACTGTGTCTGCTCCAGCGTGGAAAAAATGGCAGACTGTGTGTAGATCACTCAAGGGAAGGATCTATGACAATAGGGTGGAGTCCGTCACCAGTCGTGGGAGAGGCCTGCTCTGTGTGTCTACAGTGATGTCACTTTAGAGCAGAAACGAAAACCGTTAATTTTAACACACTATGTTTGATTAATAGAAATATAAGAAAGAGCAGTGGGTGGATTTTTAATATTGAAGGGTGGTTGTGTACACTCACTGCCGACTCACATTTACGTACAAACACCCTGTAAAAGTGAATTGTGCATAATATGTCCCCTTTAATAAGTATGCACCACTGTTTCTTGTGGCTGGCTGAACTATGTATTTTTTCATACCACCCCCCCCCCCCCCCCAAAATGCAGTGTCAGCTTAGGCCATAACTAATTGCGTTTTAATATGCCCTGTTAATTTGAAAATCGTTTTAAAGACCCTGTGCTTTGTTCTATTCAGCTGCACTCTGTCTGGCTGTTAGGAAGGATGAACTCGCCTGGAGTGTTGAGTGCTGTCTTTACTCCAGACAGAAAGTCACGGTGCCCTATGTTGGTGCTTTATGTTGTGATGATTCAGACGGCAAGGTACCACCGGAAATCATGAAAATAATATCATGGTAATAAATAGAGAGAGATGCTTTTTGTCCCAATAATGGTGTAGTTATGGCATCTACACGCATGGGCTAATTGC
>JAVLUX010000026.1:15325000-15372500 GCA_032164185.1 Moxostoma hubbsi
AAATTCAAACCAAATTTACATAAGTCAGCATGCTTTGACCAAACACACTTAAATAAATTCAAGCGCAAGGGATTGTGGATATTGTCTTCTGCCACAATGCTTCTCCGGTGGGCATGCTCCGTATCAGATGCAACCATGTGAAATTCAAAAATTTTGATCCATGAATTCAAGACCTTTGCATGACCTTAACAGATGTTTATGACTGATAACGTCCTAAAAGTGTTTAAATGCCTCCTCAAAAGCCTGTAAGTTCTACCTTCACCAATCTTGACATTGTATGTGCTCACTATTTAACAAATTGAGTTGTTCTGACTTAAATGGCACAATTTTATTTTATAGATTAAGTAATGTAAAAATCTTTTACGTCAGATATTTCAATCAACTTTTTAAAGTTGAGTTTATATGACAAAATTCAAGTTGGGTTTTAGTACATTTGCAATGACATGTTTTTGACAAAGTGTGAATGGGTGCAAATAGCATTGCCTCAACATTGCATACAATTATGAATTTGAAACATTTTTAATCCAGTAGACAGACAAAATACCATTAAATTCATACAGCAAGATTAGATAAAATCCATTCAAACTAAAAAAAATGACAAATCTGTTGGAAAAAATGGCATTTAATTGTGTGGAAAGTTTATTGAACACTCAAATAATATATTATTAGTCCATTTTTAAAGATTTCAATTGTATTACAAATTTCCATCAAACTGAATTATATTTAAAAAAAAAAAAAAAAAAAAACTTAAAATTATACAATTCAAAATGTAATTTTAATTTTTTTTAACATTTTGTTATGCACTGAAATGTGTAAATCTTAAAAATAGAAGTTTTGAGCAAGGCATAAAGTTATAGAGGTGAGTTTTCATTATTCATTTAATTTCTCAGTTGACTTATTGCTGGTGTCTCATGAGATATATCCCTCTGCATGTTCTTTCGATTTCAGCTGCAGACGCAGAAAGAATTACCTTTGTTCCATTAGTCGGATGGAAATGGGAGTAGCAGACGTGGTTTTTGGTGAACATCT
Source organism: Moxostoma hubbsi (assembly GCA_032164185.1). NCBI lineage: Eukaryota > Metazoa > Chordata > Actinopteri > Cypriniformes > Catostomidae > Moxostoma > Moxostoma hubbsi. The sequence continues at coordinate 15,326,030 of JAVLUX010000026.1, forward strand.
CTTTATAGCTTACTGATCCTTTTTTAGTTTTATTTTTCGTGTTCAGTAATAGTTTGAACCTGATTGATAGGTTCTTTCAGGGTATATTTCCATTAGAGACACCACAACAAAGTAATGGAGAACCTAGAAGTTGTATATTTAAGTGTTGAATTCAATCCAGAAAAGCAGATGAGAGAAAATAATTGGCATACATTTTATTTTCCTGTTTTTTGTTTTTTTTGTTTTTTTTTTCTTTATGGGTTAAGATACTTATGAGATGTAATTTAATCATGTTGCTATTGTTTCTTTTTTTTAATCATGCTCTCTCTGGCTGTGACCAAAGAACTGTGGCAAACCATGAATTGTGATTTGATACTGTAAAAACTTTTATCTGTCAGCTTGTTTAATATGAGACACTCATATTGAATCATTTTCATAGTCAAATCAAACAAGTATCTTACTATTTGATTACTTATGCATAGAGTTTCTGCGCCTCTTATCATATGCAATGTATGGAATGCACAGGGGCGCCATTCAGAGGGGAGGGAGCTAAACATAATTGATTTCAAATTTAAACTTGTTTTAATTTATTTATATTTCTTGCCACTTATTTTCTTTTAAACCTGATAAAGGCCCTCATGTCAACATGTTAAAGTTCAAACTCTTCAATCCACACAAATGTTGTATGTTTTGCTTTATGGAGTGGTGGTGGCGTAGTGGGCTAAAGCACATAACTGTTAATCAGAAGTTTGCTGGTTTGATCCCCACATCCAACACCATTGTGTCCTTGAGCAAGGCACTTAACTCCAGGTTGCTCTGGGGGGATTGTCCCTGTAATAAGTGCACTGTAAGTCGCTTTGGATAAAAGCGTCTGCCAAATGCATAAATGTAAAAATGTTAAATATTAAGTGAATGCTCTGGATAAGTGGGCAGTATGTAGTTTGGCTTGTATCAGAGTAAAACCGGTTATGTGGAATTTTTCTGGAGAAAAAGTATTCAGTTTACTATCACTTTATCATTACTATCTGTCAGGATAAATAACCGTTTGACCAAAAACAATATTATGCTTGTGTTAAAGGGAAAAGCCGACCATTTTGTTGGTACAGGATAGTGATTTTTCTTTGAAATCCTACATCAAAACCAAATCTGCCCCAGCCACACAATGAATGGAAAATAAAATCACAAGCACATTCCCATCAAACACCTACAAAGGGACCATGCACCAGCCAGGAGAGCTGCTGCTATGGAAACCAAGATGACTTAAGTGACATGGAATTATTCGGCGAGGAGGTGAAAGCGAGATAAAGATCTACTCCTTATCACATATGCCACACATAGTTGCTAAACATTAATTAATCTGGAAAGAGGATATTTAATGCAACACATAAATATACTTAGATATATTCATAAATAATACATATGCATTTTTCAAGAAGAAAAATCATACATCTTGCTTCGGTATGCCAGTATTTCTTTGTTACTTCTAAGTCTACCGAAAATATAAATAAGTGTGTTTATTATTTCATCTCTTATAAAATAATCTTTGACATTTTCTCATTATTTCTAATACCCTTATATTTTCATCAAAGAGGCTTGAAATAAAGAGAAGTCAAACTTTCTTTCTCTCTCACACAAACGCACACACTCACAACATGGACCACTGATGTGCCTGACAAGCCAGAAGCAAGATGAGCATCAGTTTGACGTGAGTGCTTCGTGTTCGAGAAGGCACCCTTGCCCTCATGGATGTTACTAACAGAGCTGTATGACATCATCAGGACATAGTGGCTGCTGGGTAAGCCAGAGTGAGGAACATTCAGCGATCTGTCCTCCCTCTAAATCCACAAACATTACAGACTGAACATACAATGGAGTTGTATGCTTCCAGCTGTGTGTGTGTGTGGCTGTCTCATTTCACATCCTAGATCCCTGTGACATTAATCAGTATATACAGAGAACACAAATATGGGCACTAGCAAGGGCCTTGATTCAATAGACACACTGGAACACTAATGTCTAACTGCGACCAGGGGCGGTTCTAGACCATTTTGACTGGGTGGGGCTGGGTGTGCTTGTAGGGGGGGGGGGGGGGGGGGGCGACTGGATTATACCTTAAATGTCCCCTGTACACAAATAAAACAATTTTCTGTTTTAATATTTGTGGACATGCAGATTTTAAAGACAAACAAAGATTGACTAAATTTGGTACAAATTTGATATTTTAAAAGATATTGAAACATTTTCAAGTCATTACACCCTAACATTTAATCAGTAGGCTATAATCAGCATGTGCAAGTCTTGTAAATGGTCATCATTTCCTTTTAAAATTATTTTATGTCCAGTGTAACAAGTGGATTTTTAAATGCATGTATATATCTCAATTACTATGAGTTAAAAATGTTGCATGCATCGTAATCATAAGTGACCAATATGCTCACTTTAATGTGTTTTTTTTAATTATTATGTCTGTCAGTGTCTGTACATTTCTTATTGAGTGTGCTTGGTGTGCACCTCTTATTAGAGAATGCTGTTTCTAATATTAAACTCAGTTCTCCGTTATTGAGCACACATGTGCATTTCCCTTGTGACTGGTGCGCCAGTGTTCATAAAGAGGTTGTTTCTTGCTGGCACGGTGTAGAGTAGATTGCTAAGAATCATAGTAACTTGATGTTAAATGTGTATTTAAATTAATAAGTGTCATTAATGTTCCTTTTATTAGGATACTATGAAAATTGTTAATACTTTATTATTATTATTATAACTAATAAACTAATTGTAGCAAATTATTATTATAACTAATAAACTAATTGTAGCAAATATGTGTAGTAAGTATAGAAAAGTATAAGTGTAGTAATGTTCACATTAGCAGGTTATCTTGTAATAGCATATGTAGCCTACATAAGAATGGAAAATATTATTGGTTAGCAAAATATCCAATCACATCTGAAACAAACATTCTGACTGGTGGATCAGCTTAGTCGGACTGTCTGTTTTGCCAGTGACATCAGTTGTGCTCCCATGGCTCTGTGTGCGTTTTGAGAGAATATCTGTATATTTATATATACACAGTTCACTCAACAGTGCTGTGGCATCACGTTAGTAGATTGAAAATGTTCCGGGTTAAAAGACTACTCGTTGCTCTGGCGGAACATCAATTATTTTTAAAAGGTGGCCATACGCAAAATCATCAGAAAGATAGGTGGGCATACGGCGTATGGCTGCATATGCCCTAGACTACACTACTGCCTGTGAACTATTTAGTGCTTCTCTTGCATTTTGTTTGCAAGAGAAGCAGCAGGTTCAAGTCTGAAGCTTTGTTATCTCTCTCCCAGTTAGTTGCACGTTTCTTTTTATTATTCCACCTTTACCCAAAAGTACCACTATTAATCTGTATATATGATTAGGTTGAAGTGCGTTGATGTGGTGAGCTTAGTGTACAAGAGCCTTTCTCACTAAAGGTAAGGTATTTATTTGAGATTTGGGGGGTGTTGTTTATAAGGGTTCTAATTTTATGTTTTAAGTGTATTCATAATAAATTTGCCATTGCAGGTGTGGTGTGGCCCTGTATAACACTAGCTGCTGTTTCTTCATACCCGTTTCTTTACATCTGTTCCTGCGTGCTGTTTTATCAGAGTCGCTTCAATGTATATTTTGCCATACTTGTTGCACTATATTTGTCTTATTTCTGCATTGTACAGTGCGAAACATTCAATTAAAGTGGAAAGAAATACCTCATTATAATTAACATAAGTGTATACTGTATGTTGTTCCAGAGGCATAACAGATGTATAAATTAAAAAATGTTTATAATGAATACTTACTAAATAAAAGTGATCTCTAATGAGTTTGGCACAGGTGCATTCAGTAAGGCAGAAAATCAGATCCAGATCAGGTTTCGTGATAATAATGTGGGAAATTGTGCTATAAAAGTAACTTATATTACACTTACATTTACACCAGCCCGTATAATCCACATGAAGTAGAACTGAAACTGGAGCTGACAGGTCCAAAGATGTGAAATTAATGCTGAACTTTTACCTTATCTCCAGATGTTGTTGGTTCGTTATTTGTTTGACATTTGTTTTCTCCCACCCGTACTCTCTGGAGCTGACAATTTTTTCCAACAATATCATTAGCACAATTAGGTTAAAGAATATATGACTATATCATACAGGCATAAAACATTGAAATGCACCGATGGGCTTTCATTAACTAGCTCTTGTAAGGGACCATCTGAAACTTCCACCCACAACACTAAAACATTGGAAGTGTCCAATTATTCATTCATTTATTAGTGTAATTCATTCAATTAAAGTGTAAGTTATGCATACAATTTACAATCATTAGAATGTGTACATTTATTTTAAAAAGTGTTTAAGACAGAACATGCAAGGCAATTGCATTGAACACTTGGACACCGTTGACGTTTTAGCACAGTGTGTGGACTTTTTAGACTATCTCTTAGAAACCATATGAGAATATTTAATATATGTTTGACTTAATTTAAACTTTACCCTGCTAAATATTATTATGCAATCATAATGCATTGATGTTTTGTTTAAATATAATTTGTTTGGTCTATGATATGATGTGGGGTCACTGAACTCTCAGTAGGATGGAAAACGAGAATACCACTCTTACCATACTACTACTCAAATTTAGGGGGGACACTGGAGGGGCCAGGCCTCTTGACATGGGGGCACTGCCTCCAGAACCACACCTGCCTGCGACCACTCACGTTCATTTTGTGGGAAAAAATGCAATGAAAGTGAATAGTGACTGAGGCTAACATTCTGTCTAACATCTTTTGTGTTTCACAGAAAAGGGAAAGTCATATGGGTTTGCAACAACATGAGGGTGAGTAAATTATGACATTTGATATATTTTGGTAAGCTATCCCTTTAAGCCACTCTGGCATGGTTAATAACATTTATGTTTTTGTTTTTTTTGTTTTTTTTTTGTGGCTAAATCATATAACAAATATACAGCCCAGTACCATAGAATGAACTTTACTTAAACAACATTTTTGTAAACTGACTTTTTATGTGTTTCATGGAAGTGACATGAGATGATGTGGTTGCTTCAAAAATGTGCTTTTCATGCTGATTTTATTGTACAGCACTATCAGTTAGGTTAAGGGTAAGGATGTGTTTTTCACCCTTTCATTTACTTTTTTAAAACAATATTGATTAGGTTTAGGCTAAAGTTTTAGGTTAGGGAGGTAAATGTTACTCATTAAAACCACCAACTAATATTCACCTGAAAAACCTTGACTTATTACAACACCATTTCACCCGCTGGATATTTCACTAGGAAATTGCAGATAAACGTGTAATGACACACATCATTTCTTTGAAAAAAATGTCACCAGAGTCACTTAATGTTCATGAGACTACGCTGCAAATATAGCAAGTTACACAGCGATACTTACTCTGTGTTATGAGTATCAATCGTATGGAAAAGCTCCTTCAGTTCATCTCCCGACAGAACGCCATCTGAGAAATAAGCCTTGAACTCATCAAAGGACAGCTTCCCATCATCTATTGAGATAAAAATGTGGTTACAGAAGAAAGTTGCCTTAAAAAAATCGAATTCAAAATAGTTTTGCATATTTAATTGTAAAGTGTTGCATACATCACTGGTTGCATGTATAAATGAAAAAGGAAGTGAAACTCATCATCCTTAAGACCAGGATCAGAAATTAACCAGGTTTTGGAGCATAAATGCCAAAATGGAGATATGGCAAAAAATTGAGGTATTCAAAATGTGGGACTGATGGTATTTCAAATTGTAGCTGTTTAAACATTTAATGTATTTTATCATTTTCTATTATAATCCTATCTAGTTGGGGTTGGTGCCTCTCGCTGCAGGTATTTAAGGGATCTGTAGATGCCAGAAATCTGGATTCCAGTATTTTTGAAGGAGAATTTGAAGAAAACACTCCCAACACCATCTGTATATCACAATCTACCAATGACAGTAGAAAGTATTGACAGCTGTATAATATTGATAGTGAAATCTTGTGGATTATTTACAGCTACTGTACTTTTATGTTAATTGGATTCAATAAGTAGCAGTCATAAAAGTAGTTCAATTCATTAATTCCATTGATTCAAAAGTATTTGACACACATATGGTTCATATGGTTTGAAACAAAGATATGCCCTAATAAATATAAAAATGCCTCTGAAAAACTGCCGTTTACTAATAAGTACATTTTTGACACTATGACACTAATTTTAGGCTATGATAATGCAGCTTGTGCGTCTCGTATCTGAGGTGAACAGCACAAACACATACAGATGCTACAAGAGAATATTTGCGACAGGGCTGAGGTTTGTGTTAGTTTGTGTGGACGCCCAGAGGTTTTTATATAAACCGTGACAGGTGAGTCATGCCAAGCTATCCTTAAAATAGAAGAAATGTACTGCTGCACATGTTGCGTGATACACCCCTAAATGCAGTACAAGAATCTCAGAGGCAAGAATAAAAGTGAACGCAAATGAAGGTGAATATCTGCAAACTAACGTGATAGCCTTTACATATATATTGATTTGTGCTAAAAACATGTAAGCTGTGTCTCGTTTGGAAGGTTGTGTCCTCCGGAGGACGTATTTGTCAGACGCATACGTCAACGTGTCTGTCCCGTTTAATTTTTTTTAAAATGTTTTGTCTTCCTTTTTCTTATTTTTTATCTATTGTCAATGCCATTTATGTATATAACCTTTTAGGTTTTATATTAACCTTTTTTCCATTCCCAATAAAAAAAATGAAACGAGACCGCCTCGATGACTTATACGGCCGTCAAACGGAAAAAGGACGCATCCTTCCAAACGAGACACAGCCATAGTATTTACCATATACTGTAAATACGAAATGTCAATACATGTATTACGTTTCTCAACCCTGGGTTGGGGAGTAACGAAATACATGTAACCGGATTACGTATTTAAAATATAAAATACAAGTCAAGTGGTTTTTATTGTCGTTTCAACCATATACAGTTAGTACAGTACACAGTGAAATGAGACAATGTTCCTCCAGGACCATGTGCTACATAAAACAACATAGGACAAACCCAGAACCACATGAGACTACACAGACTACATAACATACCTACATAAAGTGCACGTGCAAATGTGTGCAAAAAGAACGGGACAGTACAATACATTTCTAACAATGAACATTACAATAGGCACAGTGAGAGACAGTGCAGCGCCAACCAGTACAGAGTTGTGCAAAAAGATGAAAGTTTCTAAAAATGTAATGTAAACATAACATACTATGAGATGAGTGTTATATGCACATAGCAGTTATTGAGGTAGCAGCCAGTTATAAAGTGACAATAATTAAAGTGCAACTCAGGACACGTGTGTGTGTCAGTCCAGTCTCTGAGCATTGAGGAGTCTGATGGCGTGGGGGAAGAAGCTGTTATTAAGAATTAACCATATTCCACTACAGTTACAATTTAAATAATTGGTAATTAGAATACAGTTACATTCAAGTATTTTGATTACTGAAGAGATTACTTTGCATTTTATTGTCATTTAGTCCTTTCAGATGGAAAACATTTAGACATATAAATGATGTAATTCAAAGTGCATTTGAACAGCGGTGAAACACTTTCTTATGATGTGTACATTCATACGAGCAGACAGAGAAGTAAGTTTGGAGCAGAAGAAATAGAAATAAACTTTGTGTAAATTGTAAACTAATAATGTTTGTATTGTTTTCCTGTAAAAATATCTAAAAATCCTTAAAACAAAATTAATTTGATTTGTCTTGTTTTAGAAGCAACACTGCATAAGATATTTAGGTTTTTCAGTGAATGTATTTTTAACATGTGTATTTTGAGTTTTTATAGTCAAAACAAGTGAAAAAAACTACCAGTACTGAAGAAGTAATCCAAAGTATTTAGAATTTGTTACTGATCTTGAGTAATATAACAGATTACATTACAAATTACATTTTACAGCATTCTATAATCTGTAGTGGAACACATTTCAAAAGTAACCCTCCAACCCTGTATATATATATATATATATATACACTACCGTTCAAAAGTTTGGGGTCGCATTGAAATGTCCTTATTTTTGAAGGAAAAGCACTGTACTTTTCAATGAAGACAACTTTAAACTAGTCTTAACTTTGAAGAAATACACTCTATACATTGCTAATGTGGTAAATGACTATTCTAGCTGCAAATGTCTGGTTTTTGGTGCAATATGTACATAGGTGTATAGAGGCCCATTTCCAGCAACTATCACTCCAGTGTTCTAATGGTACAATGTGTTTGCTCATTGGCTCAGAAGGCTAATTGATGATTAGAAAACCCTTGTGCAATCATGTTCACACATCTGAAAACAGTTTAGGTCGTTACAGAAGCTACAAAACTGACCTTCCTTTGAGCAGATTGAGTTTCTGGAGCATCACATTTGTGGGGTCAATTAAACGCTCAAAATGGCCAGAAAAAGAGAACTTTCATCTGAAACTCGACAGTCTATTCTTGTCCTTAGAAATGAAGGCTATTCCATGCGAGACATTGCTAAGAAATTGAAGATTTCCTACAACGGTGTGTACTACTCCCTTCAGAGGACAGCACAAACAGGCTCTAACCAGAGTAGAAAAAGAAGTGGGAGGCCGCGTTGCACAACTGAGCAAGAAGATAAGTACATTAGAGTCTCTAGTTTGAGAAACAGACGCCTCACAGGTCCCCAACTGGCATCTTCATTAAATAGTACCCGCAAAACACCAGTGTCAACATGTACAGTGAAGAGGCGGCTGCGGGATTCTGGGCTTCAGGGCAGAGTGGCAAAGAAAAAGCCATATCTGAGACTGGCCAATAAAAGAAAAAGATTAAGATGGGCAAAAGAACACAGACATTGGACAGAGGAAGACTGGAAAAAAGTGTTGTGGACAGATGAATCCAAGTTTGAGGTGTTTGGATCACAAAGAAGAACGTTTGTGAGACGCAGAACAAATGAAAAGATGCTGGAAGAATGCCTGACGCCATCTGTTAAGCATGGTGGAGGTAATATAATGGTCTGGGGTTGCTTTGGTGCTGGTAAGGTGGGAGATTTGTACAGGGTAAAAGGGATTCTGAATAAGGAAGGCTATCACTCCATTATGCAACGCCATGCCATACCCAGTGGACAGCGCTTGATTGGAGCCAATTTCATCCTACAACAGGACAATGACCCTAAACACACCTCCAAATTGTGCAAGAACTATTTAGAGCAGAAGCAGGCAGCTGGTATTCTATCGGTAATGGAGTGGCCAGCGCAGTCACCAGATCTGAACCCCATTGAGCTGTTGTGGGAGCAGCTTGACCGTATGGTACGCAAGAAGTGCCCATCCAACCAATCCAACTTGTGGGAGCTGCTTCTGGAAGCGTGGGGTGCAATTTCTCCAGATTACCTCAACAAATTAACAGCTAGAATGCCAAAGGTCTGCAATGCTGTAATTGCTGCAAATGGAGGATTCTTTGACGAAAGCAAAGTTTGATGTAAAAAAAATCTTATTTCAAATACAAATCATTATTTCTAACCTTGTCAATGTCTTGACTCTATTTTCTATTCATTTCACAACGTATGGTGGTGAATAAGTGTGACTTTTCAGGAAAACACAAAATTGTTTGGGTGACCCCAAACTTTTGAACGGTAGTGTATATATTAGGCATAATGTAATTACAATGAAACAATCATTGTAACAGAATCAAGTTAAAATGTTATACATTTTCCGTTAGACTGAGTAAAGTGTCTCTGTAATTTAAAATGAGATGGATTTGTGTTTCAATGCTTCTCAGACTTAATATTCTTAAATAACAAAGTTAAGACAGAATAATATATTAAATACCATGTAAGCTGACCGAGAGAAGCAAAAGTATTGAATTTGAATTTACAAGGTATGAAATGAACTTCAGAATACAGTGCTCATCAAAGTTAAATCTGATTTTCACTTCTTTCAAGAAGTTTAGATCCAGTCCACGATGGCAAAATCCAAAGCGTGGGAAGAGGGCAACGGGGAGGAGCATGGTGACATTTGTTTAGTGTCACCCTTCTAAAATATTGTCCATAATTAAAAAACGTATGGACAGGCTACTGTTTCCATGACAACAGAGCAACATCATTGGCTGGCAAAGGAAAACCCAATGAAACATATGGAAACACCATGATTAATGTGCACCAGTCTATAATACAGTTTATTATGCAGGTGAACAACAAATGCTGTCTTACCATTTTTGTCAGCTCTTCTCAATATCTGAAAGCAAATAGGAGAATATGAGTACATAAACAAAGGCTATGGAAAAAATGATGCTGTGTTTATCATGTAAAGGGTTGCTTGCTCTAAATTATTTAGGTCGAGCCCTAAAAAAACAGAGATGAAAGAAAAAGTGATGATGGCTATGTTGACTTTGAACACCCAGTCTAAGCTCAGGCGCACTGTGGTGGTCTGGTAGATAAGTTCTCAATTCACAGCAAGAATATTCACACTCTAAATATGGTCCTCTGATAGGCATGCCAAGATTATGCTGAATTTAGCCTCCTCATTAGAGGAGTGAGGGGGAAAACTATGCCACCAATCTGTCAAGGAATGGAATCATAATTAACTGTAAACACCTCATGTACCCAAGGAAGCTTTTTAAACTGCATACTACCATTTAATTAGGAACTGAAACCTCACTTACAACTGGTCTTTAAGTGAGAATCTCACTGTGGTTAAAGATGACCAGCATCCATTGTGAAGCAGAAATTTGACTGTTTTATTTACTGTATTTTTTACTATTTAATAATCCATTTTTTTAAACAAGGCAACAAATTATGCACGGTTCTTTTAAATATGCATGAATCTATATGATGAATGCACTGATCACAGAGCATTACATAAGTCAAACGTGAATATCTATGGAGGATGCTAGTCTCACATTACCTTAACATCATTTCAAGAGCCAACCAAGACCAGAGATCAGTTCATATTCCAATCAAATTTTGAAACCGATATATTCATCAGTCAAGCTAGACATAATTATAACATTGCTTTAAACATGTAGCCATATACCTATAGATATATATCACCCATACCTCCAGACACAACATTAATCAATTCATCAATTAGTCAATAATTAAAGGGGAAAAGTCTGGTCCACGAAATAGACGTCCAACTAGTTCCATATATAGAAAGATAAGATTTAAATTTCGATTGTTTAACCACTCTGTTTTACTTTTATCGTTAAAAACAATTATTTGGTACTATTATTGTGATACGGGATAAAAAAAATTAAATTAAAAAAAAATTTGTTAAAAACACTTACATCCAAAAATATTGACATTCCTTTCTTTAACTCCATGGGTGTACTGGCTTCATCTGAGAGTGACTGCACCTCTTCAGAGCAATCCATATTTATTCCTTGTTATGAATAATAATATGTAACACTTGCTTTTGTTTAGTATCGTAAACCACACAGCTGCACCTGCAAGCGGAATGAGCGCGAGATCTGCACTATGTTGATGTAGGTACGCGCGTGAAAGGATGCTGACGAGCCACAGGTCTCCTGATGCTGCATGTGCGCACCGATGACACGCATCTATCACGCAAATCAATATTCCCTACTATTCTCTGTTTGTGGAATAGAAGAAGAGTCCAATTAAAGGGATAGTTCACCCAAAAATGAAACTTCTCTCATCATTTACTCACCATCATGCCATCTCAGATGTGTATGACTTTCTTCTGCAGAACACAAACGAAGGTTTTTTGAAGAATATCTGAGCTCTGCAGGTCCATATAATGCAAGTGAATGTCACCAAAACTTTTCAAGTACATAAAGGAAACATAAAAGTAATCCATAAAACACCAGTGGCTACAAAAAGACGAGAAACAGATCAATATTTAAGTCTTTTTTCATCATAAATTCTCCTCCCTGCCCAGTAGGTGGTGATATGCACAAAGAATGTGAATTGGCTGAATGTGCAGTGACATGGATTAATCTACTGGAGTCGTATGGATTTCTTTTATGCTGCATTTATGTGCTTTGTGGTGCTTCAAAATTCATCATTCACTTGCATAGTGAGGACCAACAGAGTTGAAATATGTTTCTAAAAATCATAAGTCATACACATTTGAGACGGCATGAGGGTTGGTAAATGATGAGAGAAGTTTCATTTTTGGGTGAACCATACATTTTAAGTGTCACAATAATTTCAAATAATTTCTAACCTTAAGGAAATTATGCTCATCCAGTTCACATAATGGCTGTGCTTTATGTGGGGTAAAACGGTATTATACGTTTTATTATTCTTTAAAGTAACGTAATAAAATTCATTGTAACTTCTAGTCTGCGTGATAGATGGTATTTCCTTGCGAAAAATCCCGACCTTTCAGTGACTTGAAAGTGAAACAGCAGCGACATCTTGTGGTCAAATGTGGCAATGACAGAAACACGAGCAGTGGTCTGAAATAGTTTTTCGTGACCTCAGTTAGTTGTACATGCTTTTGCCTTAAGTTTTGCGTTCAGCAAATTTTACCATGGTTTTACTCTGGAAATATTTCAACTCTGGTGTTTGTGGTTAAACCATAGCCTAATAATACTTGAAAATGAAAACTATGGTAATAAAAATGATAATTTTTACGGTTTTCATACAAATACCGTAGTTCAACTATGGTTACTGTAAAACCATGAATGATTGACCCTTACGAAAATTAACCATGGTTTTACTAACCCTGATAGCTCAAGTTCATCACCCAGACGTCTATTCTTGTCCTCTAAGCCACTTCCTAGAAATGTAACTTTGAAGTACCTAAATAATAATGACAAATGTTCAGATACATCAGGTTGGGAGCTAACTGCTAAATATCTCAAAAAGACCAGTCACACAAACTGCCAGAACAAGCAACTAATTGAAAAAGTAACTGTGATCCAGTCACATTTAAAAAATGTGTTCTGAATTGGAATTTATTATAGAAATATCAGTCACACAAGGTAAACGCACATAGTGTAGGCCCATATCTGTATATCTGTAAATGCCTGTGACATTTAGCAATATGTATGTATGAATTGTACTGTGGTCTGATGAGTCATTTTCATGAGCCAAATGATGCTTTCAGCCCTCAAAATCTCTCCATTACGGGGATCCTCAATGGCAGTAATCTTATGGTAGTCATTAGATTACTCAAGACAAGGTCTAATGACTACTAAATGATAAAGACACCATTTTCAAATGCTAGGTACCTTTAACGATACACTGTTTTCTGATGAAGATATATTCCAGACTGATAATGCTGTCTATAATGATAAACTGATATACTTTCATGAAAAGCAGGGTAAAGTCTGATGCCTTGCATGGCCTCACAAGATCGTCATAATCATTGAACATTAATGGGTCATTCCAGAGTGCAGAGTGCAAAGTAGACACCCCTGTCATGTGCCAAAAACAGAGGCTTATCTTATCGGTTTCTTCAATAATTGTGCAATTGCTACAACTACACAGTTAAAAGGACTTGAATAGCAGCATTCAGGGAAGGACAGAAATCTGTTCAAAAGATAAAGGGTGTCTCTGAAGGTCCTTGATATGCAAATCATTTTGGCTGATTCTATTATTTTATCTGTAGGTTGCAGGGTCAGAAATTAAAAAGAGGCTCAGGGCAACAATGCCACTGAAAGTAACAAAAATGTCCTCGAAGTTCAAAATATGCATTGGGGCAAAAATTGCCAACATACAGTAATGAATTCCTCCATTTATGAAATATTTATATGTTATTGTATAAAGTGCATGTTGATTGAATGTATGGGTAAGGGGTAGTAATACATTCTCAATCTAGTCATTTACATTGAGAATGTGTGTTATTGATTCATTAAATGTAAGTATTTGGCATAATTTGTATTTATTTATTTTTGGTTAGAGAAGAATTGACCTTTCGAGGTATAAAATGACCCTGAATATCAAAACCATCTGTAAATATAAATATAATTCAGACATTGATGAAGGAGCATGACTTTGTTTAACTATAGGCAATTTCTCTATCCTGTCCTTATATGTTCATTAGGATTACAAAAGTTTAATCAAATGAAGTCTGCTTATTATATAAAGAGGAACCATGAAAATGCCATGAGGGAGAGAGCATGCTTAAAATTAGAAATATGTTGTAAACTGAAAGTCTTAATAGTGATAGACCAAATTATCAAACAATATTTGGTCATATTGAGATCTAGTCCAATAATCATGTCCACTTGGCCAATTAAAGGGATAGTTTACCCTAAAATTAAAATGTTCTCTTCATTTACTCACCCTCATGACATCCCAGATGTGTATTACATTCTTTTTTCTGCTGAACACAAATGAAGATTTTTAGAAGAATATTTCAGCTCTGTAGGTGAATGGTGAATGATGGCCAGAACTTTGAAGCTCCAAAAAGAACATAAAGGCAGCATAAAATTAATCCACATGATTGTGGTTAAATCCATGTCTTCTGTAGAAATAAGATAGGTGTGGGTGAGAAACAGATCAAGTCCTTTTTTTACATTAAATTATCCTCCCTGCCCAGTAAATGGCATTATGCACGAAGAATGTGAATCACCAAAAACAAAAGAAGAATGTTAAAGTGAAAGTGGGGATTTATATTTAAAAAAATATTTTTTAAAAAGCAGCGAGAGTGAAACATACATAGCAATCATTGCATTGTAATTATTTTTGCATTAAATAGGCAGTCGGTTAATCTGCTATTTAGACATTGGCATCAACCATTGAATAACCTGCCTAGGTCAACCAGTATTTTATTTTTTTAATGGGATAAATCACATTTTAATAATTGCTCCTTTGAATCCCAATGAATCCTTTGAATCCAAAGCTTTTGTAAATCCAAAATAGGTGAAGAAGTGACATGTTTTTTCAACCCATCAGTGTGCTTCAGCGGATTTACAGCTGCTTGTTTTAAAACTTTATTAACAGAAACTAGGAATGTCTATAAGTAAAATAAGTAATCATGATTCATTTTGTGATTCCTGAATTTTCCATAAAATTGGTTGGGAACTGTTGAATTAAAATAAATGTCAGTTTACATGTTGTACATCTTGATTTTTTTTAAGTTTTTATTTTTAGAAAACTTATTTGAGAATAATTTAAATTATCTTACTACATAAGGCCCTGATGGAGGTTTGCTGATTGTGGGCCCTGGCAAAACTAAAAAAAAAAAATTGGGACAAAACATTTTCCCAGTCTTGTTTCTCTGGAATTGTTTTATTTGGCAGTGACAGTTTAACAAACATTGACAAAGACAAAATGTCAAAGACAAAATGACAAAGATAAAGAATGTATCCAAAGACAACATGTGCAATTACAACATTGGCTGAAATAAGAAACTGTGCTGACACTGCTGTGGGTAATAGGAGAACTATGTATTCAATAAGCACAATGTAACAATTTTGCACATCATGTAAACTGGGACTCTTGCATAAAGTCATGTACTCGTCTGCGCTCTATGGGTGACAGGGTTTGTTCATCTTATGCTCCAAAACTGTGGAAATCGCTTCCATCTGATTTGAGAGAAGCACAGACAATTACACATACATTTCTGTAATTGAGTGTAATCGTTCGATAACAAGACCTAAATTATGTCCAAACACGTGTTTTTGTTTTTCGCAGAGCGCTGTGACCACAGCCCTTTTACTAAATGTAGCATAAAATTGCATAACGCGGCAGTCCCGTAGACATTCTATGGGCTGTATGGGCCTCTAGGGGTCTCATACTGTGGATAAGACAAGAGGCCGTTTTTTTTAATGGAGGTCTGTAGATTATATGCTTCGGAATGTGTTAAACATGTTTTACACTCAAATAAATCCGTTTGTAATGAAGTATTTGTGGGATTTACTACGATAAAATTGCTGTTTTATAAGAAAAGACACATTTTATATGAAAAGACACGAATTTTGTGTCATGTTGGGATCGGTTTATGGCTCTCCCTATTCATTTGTATGGTATCCGTAAACGGCAACTTGCTGTCGTAACACGCTTGTTGATCGTTACGCTAAGATAAAGCCGCGGAGGTTGTTATCTAAAATTCTTATTTTTGTATATATTTTATTTTCTATTAATGAATTTCAAAAATACAAAACAATTCAACACGTTTTCAGACATTTGACACAAACAGTACAAATACAAATTAAATCACAACAGAAAATTTAATTAAACAAGACATAGTTTTTGTTTATTACAAATTTTATAGATTAAAAAAAAATTCAAGGGCTGTTTGGAAATGAACAAAGTTGGGTTTGAAATCACTCCACTTTTGAAGAAAATAAAAATGTCCTAATAACAAAAAGAAATCAATTGCATACCTTTCTTTTTTAAATGTCATACATTGCATTCCTTTTTATTTCAGACACATAAGTCCATATCAATAAAAACACATAAAAGACACAAAGTTATAAATAAAATTCCTCAACACAGCATAAAATGTGAGAACATTGTTAGTCAAAAACTTGGCTTGCACTTGTCCATCTTGGAAACTTGAGCACAATTCTAAACGCATCATTAAATGTCACCTAAAACTTTTCACTTTTGCTTTGCTATACCTGCAACCACACATACAGTAGGCTCTCAAAAGGGCTATTTTGACATAATCTGTACACATCTGAAATTTGCTTGCCAGCATTTTTGCTTACGCATACAGTCATACTGCACACCATAGCTTGAGCAGACTCTAATCGGTTATTGTATTCCAGCACTATAAGGAGACATAAGTCACTATACGTCAGTGTACATCAAATGGTTTAATAAGACTCTCACCATACATCCAGTCTTACATTCTTTAAAAAAAATTGAAAAATTATCCATATACAAATGGAAAAGAACAGGTTATTCCACCTTGTCAGACTCCATTGGTCATGAGGAAGGGTGTAGATATACTCCTACCCCATCTGGTTTGCATGGTTTGATGTAAATACCAATGTACAAAGTGTTTTGATCTCTGAACAGAGATAGTATTTTGACAGAAATTGAATTCCCCACAATACAATATTCTTTAACTAAAATATGGCACTTATATTTAGAACATAGTTCGTTAATACTCAAAAACCTACCATCAGAATTCAATAACTGACCAACTAATACTATATCAGACTCAAACCACTGTCCTGTCACTGAGATCTATTTCGGTGTGTGATATACTTATTGTTCCAGTTCAATTCATATTTACATAACAAGAAAGAACTATTGTGACAAGCAAAAAAAGAAACGGTGAAATTGGGCAGCTCTGTCTAATGCCCCTAGAAAGAAAAAATCTACCAGAAATCCCATGAATCATTTTAATGGAGCTGCTATAATGTGTACAGGGTTGTTATTGTCTTTCTAAACACCTTTCCAAATGTGAAGTATTTAAGTGTTTTGAACATAAACTTGGGTTCTACTGTATCAAACGCTTTATTAAAATATGCAAATATGCCTCCCTTTCATGACTGAGATTGGTCAATAAGGGAATCTAACCCTAATTTCAGTCTGCTGTTTAAAGTAAGAGAAAACAATTTGGCTTCACTGTTTAATAAGGTTATAGGTCAGGGGGCCTGGGTAACTCAGCGAGTAAAGTTGCTGACTACCCCTGGAGTCGCGAGTTCGAATCCAGGGCGTGCTGAGTGACTCAAGCCAGGTCTCCTAAGCAACCAATTTGGCCCGGTTGCTAGGGAGGGCAGAGTCACGTTGGGTTAACCTCCTCGTGGTCGCTATAATTTGGTTCACTCACGGTGGGGCATGTGGGGAGTTGTCCGTGAATGCTGTGGAGTATAGCGTGGGCCTCCACATGAGCTACATCTCCGCGGTAACGCGTTCAACAAGCCATGTGATAAGATGTGTGGGTTTATGGTCTCAGACACGGAGGCAACTGAGATTCGTCCTCCGCCACCCGGATTGAGGCGAGTCACTACACCATCATGAGGACCAAGGGAAGAGGAAATTGGACATTCCAAATTGGGGAGAAGAAAAAAAGAAATCAAGTTATGGATCTCCACCTGTGATAGAATATCCTAATTTGGCTTGGGTATTAAGGTAATTCTTAATAATACGTAATTCCTTTACTTATTCATTAAATATAGATAAGATAAATGGGCAGAGGGCATCGCTGAAAGTCTTATCAAATTAATTTGTAAGCCCATCATTACCAGGAGATTTGTTGTGCTTTTTTTAGTGACTGGTTAAGTGATCATGGAAAAGATGTGGTTTAAGTTATTTTTTAAAGACAGAGAGTGAGTCAGCTTCACGGATGTAATTGTGAAGGTCATTCCACCAACATTGTATGATGTAACGGAAAGTCTGAGAAAGTGTTTTGGTGCCTCTTTGTGTTGGTACAACAAGGAGATTTTCCTTAGCCGACCGCAGGCTTCTAGTGGGCGTGTAGTTCTGCAGAAATGATTTTAGGTATGTTGGAGCAGACCCAGTGACTGTTCTGCATGCCAGCATCAGAGCCTTGAATTTGATACGTGCATCAACCGGCAGCCAGTGGAGAGAGATAAGGAGTGGTGTAACATGTGCTCTCTTTGTTTCATTAAAGACCAGACGTGCTGCTGCATTCTGAATCATTTGCAGAGGTCTAATAGCACATGCAGGGAGGCCTGCAATGAGAGAGTTACAGTAGTCCAGTCTAGTTATGACAAGTGACTGAAGCAGTTGTGTGGCATGTTCAGATAAGAAGGGTCTTATCTTCCTGATGTTGTAGAGTGTAAATATACATGATCTTGCTGTCTTTGAGATGTGGTCTGTGAAATTTAGCTTGTTATCGATGGTTACCCCAAGATAAAATAGTTGTACCCAGCTGCACGGTGATGTTGTGTTCAACAGCAGGGTTGGCTGGAAAGACCAGGAGTTCGGTCTTGGCTGGGTTGAGTTGCAGGTGGTGTTCCTTCATCCAGGCCGAGATGTCTGCAGGCAGGCAGTGATTAGAGCAGTCACCGTGGTGTCGTTGGGCTGGAAAGACAAGTTGAGTTGCGTGCCATCAGAAGCCTTTTTTTTTTAAAGGCTTCAATTAATGAGTATTGTATTCCAGAGCTAGAATTCAAAGATTGATAAAACTCCAACACGTTTTGAGATTGTCAGTAAATCATCTGTGACAATATTATTAATGTGTAATGTATTGGCTAGTAATTGAACCCTGTATAACTTCTTTTTTTATTATTATTATCCCTAAAACGTCACTCTTCAAATCATCATTTAATAATAATGAATTGTTTCAAATCCAGTATCGATTTCTACTCATGCTCTTTCTATTGGCATTAATGTTAATAGACATTTGAAGAGACTAATGGTCTGTAAGAACTGCCGGATCAATAGCACCGCTATCTACATATGATATCATCTCCTCCGATATTAACCATAAATCTGTACAAGACTCCACTGACGGCTGTTATCTAAGTAAATACAAATATTCGGGCTGTGACGTCGTTACGTGCTCTCGCGATGCTCAGTGGGCAATGAGAGCACGTGATGACGTTCGCACGGAATACTGGGAAACAAACAGTGGAATGAATAACGCCGGGCGTGTAAACATCGATCAGTGATGTGGGCAAGAGCTCGCTGAATACTGCGAAATCAACTGATCTCGCTTCCGCTTTGATAATTGTGATTATTCGGGGCAAGCGATGTGACATGTTGGGCTGTTTGGAGCGCTGCTGTTATGTGTGGAGTCTGGAAAGTTAAGCGAGTGTGTGGTTTATTAGCCAGACGCAATGACAGGAGCGATTTGAACTGCTTGGTTATTTGAGACGTCTGGAGGGGTTTTACTCCTCTGATGTTGACACGGTTGTGATGGGACACTGGGAGAGAATGACGTTTGTATGTGAACAGCAGCAGCTCACACGTTTGGATCTGAAGTCCTTGAGGTGATACGACTCCAAGATAAACACGCTTTCGATTGCTTTCTGAATCACTTGACTTTGGGACAAGCCCTGTTCTGTGTGTTATCTAAAGTGATCACTTGTAGGCAACGTGGAGAATCAAGGGTCAACCAGTCAATCAATCGGGTGAACTCGTATGCAGCGCACATGAAGGGCTGAAGATGTGGAGCTCCGGGTCAGTGCAGGGGGTGCTGAAATCCCTGAAGCACGCTGCGGTTAAAGGGCAGATCCAGATGACCCGCTGGCTGCAGCGGAGCCCGGACTCGCTGGAATGCGACAAGATCGATATCTTGATCTGTAACGTGTTTGATGATCGAGGAAGTGGTGGCAGGTCTGAACCAGATCTCGACCACCCGAGCGACAGCGGCGTGTCCTTCACCCCTGAATTCAGACATCCGTGCTGCATCACCACCTGTTGCTTTAAAAGTGCCCTGCTGGCGTGCGTCCTGACAGCTGTGTGCTTCTCATCCGTGGCACTCGTGCGTCAGTACCTGAAGGACGTGTTACTGTGGGTGGAGAGTTTGGACAGTTTTGTGGGAGCGATGCTCTTCATAGTGGGCTTGATCACAGTGTCTTTCCCCTGCGGATGGGGGTATATCTTGTTAAACGTGGCCGCGGGGTATCTCTATGGCTTTGTGTTGGGTATGGGGCTGGTGATGGTGGGGGTTTTGATCGGGACCTTCATAGCTCATATGGTGTGCAAGAGACTACTGACGAACTGGGTTTTAAGTAAGATCGGGAGCAGTGAACAGTTGAGTGCTGTTATTCGGGTGGTGGAGGGTGGAAGTGGACTCAAAGTTGTGGCCTTAGCGAGACTCACGCCGATACCGTTCGGTCTCCAGAATGCAGTCTTCTCGGTAAGTCAGTTTTGGACATCTTTGACTTCAATTTTGGGTTATTATTACTAATAGTAATAGTAAGTGGGTCAATAACGTGATCTATTAAATTATTTAAAAATAAAAAATTCAATTCACAAAAAACAATTACTTGCTTAAACCTTTTCTATGATGAACATGTTTTTTTATATTTGTTTTCTGGGGCTTAATGTAAAATAAAATGTCATGTCATGTGGTGCAACATTTTTTTAAATGTAGTGAAACTATTTTAAAATTTGATTAATATTTGAAAACATTGTCCACCAAATTAAAGTCACATGGTACAAACAACATATAGGTAGAAAACATTTTGCCATGTAAAAGGGGGAAAAAGAAAACGGAGAAGATCACTTTAGACATGAAGATTCAAAAACAAATATCAATATTTTGTCATTTTAATGTAAAGGTCAGTTGGTGCAACCATGAGAACTTCTTGATATTATTAATTTAAAAGTTCATGATCTGCTTCCTATGGGCACTTCGCTCAAATTGCTCTGAAACTGCCCAAAAATGGCTGTTTGTGGGGTTGGAACACCCCGTTTACCACAGATTATTGGAGATTAGGGATTCGTTAGATTGCTGCATCAGAAAAATTTGCATAAATGATGATAATTCATGGGCAACCGTGATTGTTATGGCATCTGCTCTATTAGACACAATTGGCATGCAGTTATTGGTTGATATAAACATTTTAAAGAAGATTTTACGTAAACTCTGATTTTAAATGCTGTCGCTGTGACCGATATGAGGTCAAATATAATCTAACGATGATATTATGTTATCAAGACCTCCATATATGATATAACTGGAGGAACAGATCCTGTCTCCACCACCGCAGAACATGGACTACTGTTTCTGAAAGGATACGTGAATAAAAGTGATGTCATACTGCGAAAATCATGTCTTTGCATTTATTTTAAATGCAGTAAATAATATTATTCAATCAAAAACAGCTGTTATTATATTATTTTGATATGGAATATGATCATTTTGAAGTAAGAATATAATTATTTATTGAATGTGGGTTAATAAATTTATAATAAAGACACATATTGCATTTCTAGTGGTAGTTCTTATTTTAATATATATATATATATATATATATATATATATATATATGTGTGTGTATATATATGTATATGTATGCATGTATGTATATATATATATATATATATATATATATATATATATATATATATATATATATATATATATATATATATATATATATATATATATATATGTGTGTATATATATGTATATGTATGCATGTATAAATATATGTATGTGTGAGTCTTAGGCTTCATAAGGGTGTTAAACATGTGAGGATGTATTCATCAATCTGTTTCATGGTTTGATATGATCATAAAAGCTCATTGAATCAAGTTTTGCTGATATTTCAGAAAAGAACCCACATACATTGTAACCATAGATACTAATTCATAATAACTTTTTATGAACATTAAAAGATAATATCGCATTCTATATAGCATAAAAGATTATTAAAACTGTAGCGCTTCGTAATTCCACCATTGAAATCTGCTGCTCGAAAGAACCCGGGAGCACGGTTTCCTGCGGTGTGACGTCATTTAAATTCATTTATATTATCTTCCATAAATGAGTCATCAATTGAACAAATATTTAGCTAATATTACTTATTAAACATATTCATATATAGAAATTTTAAAATCAACTTTATTGACATTTCTGCAAATTTGAATGTAATTCAACTATAAAGTGGTTACCTTATAGAAAATGTTAATCTTGTATCTTATGTTTTACCTCCAGAATAGCAATACTAATTTGATTACTTGCATAAATCTTTTATATTTTTATATATAAAAGAATCATATTTATATACAATCTTTTATTTATAGCATATTATAGCATATTTTTCTCGAATAGATTTATATAATTTTTGTTTTTATACCTCAAAGGTTCATTTTATATTATTTATTTTACCTTTTTTTCTGGAGGTAAACGACACAGCACAGAGGTCTGTGATTAATTGCATTGAGGTAGCTTTACCCAGTTTAGCTGGAATTAAACAATTAAGACATCCTACTCAAGAGCAGGTTTTAAAACTAACATGACTGTTCTTCATGCAGGATCATGGGTAAATGCAGGACTCCGTGAACATTGTAATGTTACCTTCAAAAGCATTGCACCTCCAACGTAATATATTTTAAATTAACTGACACACATAAGGAGAAAAAACTGACAAAATTAAGATTAACGAAGGACAGTAAATAACAGTGATACACACTGAATGCAGTCTCAAGTGTTTATCATCTTTTTTTAAGCCTTACACAGCTTTGAATGAATTAATAATGACCTAGTTTCTTTAGAGGAATGGTCTACATTTGAATTTGACACTAGACCATTTTGTAAATAATGGTATTATTAATAGAGAAATATTGTTCCTCGCTTTAAATATGAGTTGAATGAAAATGTAATAGTAGCATCCTCAAAATTGTAAAAGCTCTTCTGAGATTTCAATGGGCTATACAATGCATTCAGGAAGTATTCAGACCCCTTAATGTTTTCACATTTTGTTATGTTACAGCCTAAAATGCTTTAAAAAAAAAAAATTCACATCAATCTACACTCCATACCATATAATGACAAAGCAAAAACAGATTTTTGATAACTTTACAAATTTATTAAAAAGAAAAAACTGAAATATCACATTGACATAAGTATTCAGACCCTTTGAAATTTAGCTCCGGTGCAACCCATTTGCATGGATCATCTTTGAGATGTTTCACTTTGATTGGAGTTAACCTATGCCAAATTCAATTGATTGGACATGATTTGGAAAGGCACACACACCTGTCTATATAAGCTCTCACAGCTGAAAATGCATATCAGAGCAAAATCCAAGCCATGAGGTTAAAGGAACTGCATGCAGATCTCAGAGACAGGATTGTGTCGAGGCACAGATCTGGGGAAAGCTACAAAAATGCTTTGTCTGCATTGAAGGTTCCAAAGAGTACAGTGGCCCCCATAATTCTTAAATGGAAGAAGTTTGGAACATCCAGGACTCTTCCTAGAGCTGGCCGCCCGGCCAAACTGAGCCAAAACTCAGGGTAGAAGGGCCTTGGTAAGAGTGCTAACCAAGAATCCATAGTAACTCTGGTTGAGCTTCAGAGATCATGTGTGGAGATGGGAGAAACTTGCAGAAGGACAGCCATCAATGCACCGATTGGGGCTTTATAGCAGAGTGGCCAGACGGAACCTGAGCTCAGTACACAAAAAAAAGCACCGAAAGGACTCTCATACTGTGAGAAACAAGATTCTCTGGTCTGATGAAATGATGATTAAACTGTTTGGCCTCAATTCCAAGCATCATGTCTGGAGAAAACCAGGCATCGCTCATCAACTGTGCAATACCATCTCAACGGTGAATCATGGTGGTGGTAGCATCATGCTGTGGGAGTGTTTTTCAGCAGCGGGGACTGGTCAGGGTTGAAGGAATGCTGAATGCAGCAAAATTCAGAAATATTCTTTATGAAAACCTGGCCCAGAGCGCTCAGGACTTCAGACTGGGTTGAAGGTTCACCTTCCAATAGGACAATGACCCTAAGCACACAGCCAAGACAACGCAAGAGTGGCTCAGGCACAACTCTTTGAATGTCCTTAAGTGGCCCAGCCAGAGCCCAAACTTGAACCCAATCTAACATGTCTGGAGAGATCTGAAAATGCCTGTGCACCGACTGTCCCCATCCAACCTGACAAAGCTTGAGAGGATCAGCAGAGAAGAATGGCATAAAATCCCCAGATACAGGTGTGCAAAGCTTGTTGCATCATACCCAAATAGACTTTAGGCTGTAATCGCTGCCAAAAGTGCTTCAATGAAGAGTTAAGGGTCTGAATACTTGCATCAGTGTGATATTTCTGTTTTTTTCTTTTTAATACATTTGCAAAGTTATCAAAAATCTGGTTTCATGGGGTATGGAGTGTAGATTGATGTGGAATCATTTTTTTAAACATTAATAATAGCTTAAAAAGCCTGCAACAAACAAAATGTGAAAAAAATTAAGGGTTCAGAATACTTTCTGAATGCTCTGTATATTAATCTATGTCCTTACGTTACATTTTAATAGATTTAAAATTTAGGCCTACATGCATTTGCTTATAAAAATTAAATTTTCCCTGTACTTAAACTCTCTGAGATTTACTTATTTGAAAATTTAAATGAATTCCTTGAACTCGTTTGTTTGGAGCATATTTGACTGTTGTATATTTCATTTGCATAAACTATGCACTGGCTGTTTCAAATGTAAATGTACTTCATTTCCTTTTTGATGTTGTTTTGTTTTACCTTTTTATGATGAACAGATGTCTTTATCCAGGTTGAATGATTTACATAGTTTCCACTTGACCGTGGAGGCTAGATTGTCTTACTGTGGGTGGCTTTTTTGTAAGTGCAGAGCTCTGAATCTTTGTTTTGGGAGTGCTGTAATTGAGCCCCCGCTTATGAGTTTTGGACATTTTAAATGTTAAACCAAGAGCTGGTTTTGTCATTCAGAAGCCGCCATTGAGTTTAAGTGAAATACGTTATGCTAGTTTCTGGGTCATTCCTCTTGGAGCAACCTTAGGTTAAGGTTATTGTTCAAAGACACTGTAATGACTCCGTTCCTAGTTTGCTTTTACCTGGGATTGAACCTGATACCATGAGTCAGCAGACTAACTCCAGTAGGTTACAGCTGCCCATAGACTTACTTGATAATGTAGATGAGTCTGTTTCTCTTCCACCAGCCATAATTCCATGTTATCCAATATAGAAGTGTAAAGGCCAAGGGAGTTAACACCAACCCCTCTGTTAGGTAAAGAAATGCGACGCAAAATACCAATAATGCCAAATACAATTAGTCATTGTGGTTAGCATATACAGAGGGGATCGCAGACCAAGGGTATGATGTACATTGGTACTCTGCAGGTCACACTGGAATTATATTTCACACACCTTCAGCAAGCACATCCTATAGAAGGGGCAATGTGCCCTGCATTTTCTGCTGAAGCAGAATGCATCGTGTTAAATGGGTAACCCAACACAATGCATTGGTCTGCATACTTAGAAAGAAATATTGCTCGACAGCGGTTTACAACGAAGCACCAACTCAGAATGAAAATGCATCTTTTTATCTTATTCATGAATAATAATAGGTTGACTCCACCTGGCTATTTATAAACAAAACTGTTATGCTCTGCCAAGTCATAGAGTTCACCACTTGTTTGAGCAAATGTTTACATTGCATAAGCCATATACCTGAACTCCCACATAAAGGAGATACAATTCATTTATGTAATCATTTTATGTGTTTATTTATAGGCCAAATGTTGTGTGTTTGTTCAGAGATTAACAGATTTAAAGATGGAACAGCTGCTTAAATATTTATTCTTTCAAAGCATTAGCACATTGTAGAACAACTTGTCAAACCTATATGTGCATCACTGAAAATCAGTGCATTGCATTGTGTTTCCACAGATGTCATTATATTTACTATGGATATAAAATGTTTGAAAATGTATTATTTTACTGTTTAAGTAGCTTTTCAACTTGTGATGACAAAGAAAGGAAATAATTAAAAATGTCACATTTGAGTTGTTACTGTAAAAATACCTCCATGTTAAACCATTTTAATCTGCTGATTCTTTTAGATCCATGCATACAACATTTATGACTTCTATTAATTGAGAGATTGAATTTTTGTACAGCTAAAAATGTATTTGTCACACTGCAGGACCATTTTAAATTAACTAATGTAGGCATTTTTAGACCAAATAGTTTTCCTAAAAATGTATGTCCACATATGCCAACAGCGGGACTAAAGGCCTTTGCTGAACAAATGTGAATTTTTCAATGCGATCCTCGCCATGATAAACAATTTCAATCAAATCAATGGATTCCACGCGAACAGTTTCAACTGAATCGCATGGTGACAAAGTGAATCCTTGTTTTTTTTTTTGTTTTTTTTAACGGTGAGTGTGTACAATAATGCCCTTACTAATAATATATAAGCTTTAAATCACGTGTCGGAAACCGTTGTGGTTACCAGAACTAGAGCAACTGGTGGCACTAAAGCAAAGAAATCTGTTTTGACCACCGTCATCAAACGCTGAAGTAACCAGCAGTGAGGATGTGTACTGTAGTTCATTTGTTGTTCATCAAATGCCTTAAAAACAGTGTTTTTCTCATATGGGTTCTCTTAACATTTAAATGATATTTGCTGGATCACTGCCTTGCGTCCCCTATAAAAAGGATCTGATCTTACGTTACGTATGAAAGTCTTTATAACTTTTTCCATAAGATGTTACAGACATTACATTAGAAATTAGTATAAATAATTCCTAACTGAACTGAGATCAGTCAAATAAATTAAATTTTATTTATGCATAGCCTATAGTAAAGCCAAAATTTAATGTCCACGTATGTGGACACGGGGTCTCAGGGTCTCAGGAGGTTAAAATTTAGGTCAATCTACAGGATTTATGGCATTATATTGATTACCAAAAATATTCGACTTGTCCCTCGTTTATTTAAAAAAAAAAAGAATAAAAAATCACAGTTACAGCAAGGCCCTTACAATGGAAGTGAATGGGGCCAATCTGTAAATGTTACAATTGTAAATAAAAAAAAACGGTTTCAAAGGTATAGCCACAAGACAAACATTGTGTTAAAATGATTTAAATTTGTGATAGAGTCCCTTGCTAATCTTATCAGGGTAAAGTTATGTCCAATATTGCTACCTCGTTGCCGTGACATTTAAAACGGTGTGTATTTTAATGTTTATGAACTGGTCCCATTCTCTTCCATTGTAAGTGCAGAACTGTAACTGTGATTAGACGAGGGACGAGTCAAAACTTTACCAAAAGAATATAAATTGTGACTATTTTCATGACCTAAGATATATATATATACTTTCCCTAATACCTCCAGATAAATTAACAATCTTGCGTCTGCGTCAAATACACATTTTCAATTTCATTACTCAAGTGCTGGAAAGTGGACATAAGACAAGTGAAGGACAGGGCTGAACGAGGTTGATGACACATTCTTGCAGGCAATATGGAGCCACTGCGATTAATCTTGACACAATATGACCAACTCTAGTTCTTGCTCTCTTTGACAGATCACAGATGTGTCCTTGCCAAATTATTTAGTGGCTTCCTCAGTGGGACTTCTCCCAACACAACTCCTTAATTCATATCTGGGCACCACACTGCGCACAATGGAGGATGTGATAGCAGAACAGAGTGTCAGTGGATACTTTGTGTTCAGTCTACAGGTAAGCATACATTTCTCAAAACCTCTTTAGCAAGCACCCTGTGTGTGAATCTCTTTAAACCTGTCAAAAAATAAATTAAAAAAAGTTTAAATAATATATCATGTTTTCACATTAAGAGAATGGCAAGTGGGATGCTTAATATTCATGAAAAAAACACACACATATATATATATATATATATATTAAGCATCCCACTTGCCATTATCTTAATGCGAAAACATGATATATTATTTAAAATGTAAATAATTTATACATCATGATGGTATTTGCTGTATTCCCTTTATGCTTTATTTGTTAAAAAACAAACAAAAAAAAAACTACAAGATGTACCAGTACCCAATTCATTGCATAATGAGAATTCCAGGGTAGCCTAAATGTACTTCAGTGTCATGAAGATAATGTCACAATTGCAGTTTATTTATTTATTTTAAGGTGAAATGTGACCAGTGCATGTTTTATTTACACGTATATATGCTGAATCTGAAGAACTGAACCACTGAACTGTATGGACAGGATAGCATATTTAGGTGTTCAACTTTTTGGCACTTTTAGCATTATTAACTTCTAGAAAGTAAAGTATGATTAAAAAATATTTCCTTTTTCTTTTAATCTGTCAACTAGCATTGTCCAACAGTGTATGTACATGCATCTCAGGAGATTTATGTGATATTTGTTGTTTTCTTCAGAAATTCATTCAAATGCACACAACAGTGTCTTTTCTGCCACATGTCAAATTCTGTATTGTGTTTAATAGAATTTAGTGGTGGAAATGATGGTGGTGATAAATTTTATTTTTAAAGTTTTTGAAATAAAAAAATTAGCCCTTTGTCTTGTTTCATAGCACAATTGCACAATTTATATTTTTATATGGTTTGCATAATTAAGCAAACTTCAGCTTGGTTGAAAATGACAAAAAAAGAAAGAAAACAGTTTTCAGTTTTTCTGTAGGTCCATACAATGCAAATGAATGGTGACCAAAAATGTGAAAGTCACAAAAAAGCACATAAATACAGCATAAAAGTAATCCATATGACTCCAGTGGTTAAATCCATGTCTTCAGAAGAGATATGATAAGTGTGGGTGAGAAACAGATCAAGATTTAATCCTTTCACTATGTGAAAATGAAAGTGGAGATTTAAAGCAAAAAGGATTTAAATATTGGTTCTTTTCTCACCCAAAGTGATTGTATCATCTGTAGTCTTATGGATTACTTTTATGCTGCTTTTTTGTGCTTTTTGAACCTTCAAATATCTGACCACGATTCACAGAGCTGAGATATTCTTCTAAAATCTAAGACAAAGTCATACACATTTGTGACGTCATGAGGGTGAGTAAATGATGAGAGAATTTTCATTTTTGGGTGAACTATCCCTTTAACAAATACACTATACAAACTATATTTGGGTAAAATGGTTTGGTGTGGTGGAAATGATGCATAATTGATAGATATCATTTTTACAAAATACATTTTAAAGTGGTTTGTTTATCTCTCACTTTATTTAGATTGTCATAGTTTTTAAATGGTGTTTTTAATGGATTTTCATAGTTTAAGGTCTATGTCTGGAACAAGGCTAAAACAATAAAATCTATACATAAAAGGAATTTGAAAGGTATCAAAAATAAATGGTGCATACATTGTACCAACAGTCTTTTCTACCAACCGCTAGATCAACCGCTTGGACATAAATTTGCCTGGAGTTGAAGACATACCGATTTATGTTGTCTTGTGTAGATTGTAGGGGTCATTCCTGTGAAAATAACTATAGTAAACCATAATTATAGGTAGCCATTGGCAAAGCTTTGACAAATGTGTGTTCATTTTGTCATTTCCTTGTCCGCATGAGTTCTCCATTCCCTTGAGATTGTGAAATTCTATGTTAGATACCAAAAATGGATTCTTGTATGAAGCATGCTGTCGAAATAGAGAAGCCAATGAAATGAAATATTGCTTAAATTTACAACCGCATTTAAGTCTCATCTGAATCTTATCAACTCATGCACAGTCAGCAAATCAGTCCAGTGACTCACTCTTTCTGTTCCACTCATCAGATCTTCATCAGCATCGGCCTCATGTTTTACGTTGTTCATCGAGCACAAGTAGAACTAAACGCCGCCATCGCCGCCTGCCAGATGGAGCTGAAGACATCGTACATGAACGGGAACACGGCGAACCACAGCGGATCGACCTACTGCAGCAAAAGGGCTGCGGCGGGAGGGGGCATCAATGTAGTCTGATTGATAAAAATCAACATGTTTCCTGTTGATGAACATATTTCAATTCCTCTTCCATCCAGTTGCTCTGTCCTGACTGGAATGCTGGGGATGCGGAGGCTTCGCCAGGGAGCTTTGACCCCTGCAGGCATCTGAAGCTGCTACTGCCCAAACCGGCTGTTCTAGATGTTCGTGGTTTAGCTATGGAGCGGCATTGGACTTTATAAGATGAAGAGCCACCCGTCAGGGACTATCAGACTTTATTGTAAACCTTGCCCAAAGATTGGGACCCTGGGCCAGTATTCTATGAACAAAATGTATGATACTGACAGAGATATTAGTTATTGTGGTACATTTTCTTTTTTTATGATACTAATATAAATTATATAACACTTTATAGTAGGCCTAAACTAAAGCATGAATGGGTAACTTAAAGAGAATGTTGTAGAATTGTAATCAAATATTGCAGAGGGCCCAACTAATATATCAGGTTAATATGCTTCTGAGTTTTTGTTTGTTTTGTTTTTTGTTGTTCTATATATATATATATATATATATATATATATATTATACACACTGTCATTTGTTATAAACAAATATTACTTTTCATAATTTAACTAATGGTAATGCTTGATGGATTCTTTCTTTTCACATGTTTACTCTAGAGGAAGAAACACATATATCAGTTTGTACCACCTGGATAAAATTGTGGCTTTTGCCAAAGTGGGAACACTTTTCCAACTCTGAAGTTTTGTTAGGAACAGATGGAGGAATTAATGTTTTCTTAGCTGTTTTTTTTTTTTTTTGTTTTTTTTTTTTAACTTTTTTGTAATGGTTTTAAATTCTTTCTGTTGTTTCACATATTTATGTTGTGGATTCAGTTTTTAAGAACCAGATGTTCTCAATGGTTGATTTCTCAGTAACTGAAATATATACTTGGTGGTGACCTCATTCAGAGTGTCATTTGAGACTCATCGTTTTGTTTACAGTATCAACACTACCACATCACCATTTTCTGGCAATCGGTGGATCCATGATCACTGGTGTGTTTCTCATTTTACAGGACGATGTCTTGTTAGTGTTCAGTCATAGGTTTGCTGCTACTTAGACTGTAGGGTACGGGTGAAATGCTGACAAGGGCTCAAAGTAATATTGCAATTTTATTACAATGTGACATACCATCTGGGTTTTTCTTAAATGGCAAATCTGTGCAAATGAATAGGTTTCATTTATTTTGAAAAGTGCAGATGCACAAGTGGACACATTCCTTACCCTAAAAATTGGTTGAATGGTTTTGATATGTATCCGTATTTTTTTTCTTTTCTTTTTTCTCTCTCTCTCTCTCTCTCTCTCTCTCTCTCTCTCTCTCTCTCTCTCTCTCTCTCTCTCTCTCTCTCATAGCCCCTCTGTTTTCTGAATTTAGCAATAACTAAATACTGAACGTGCTGACTCGCCACTCTGAGTTACATTGGAGAGATCCAACAATCCCGGTCTTTTGTTACGATGTCAACCTGCCTTGTAGCTCTTGCTGCCTAGGACATTGAAACAGGACACTTGCCTGCAGTATGTTCAGACTCTAATTTGAAGAGTCATGGAAAAATTAAACTTCTGAAGACCCTTGGGATGTCAAATGCAACAAACAAAATGCATAATTTTAATTATTGCGTAAAAAATTAATCAGAAAATGAATAAATGACAGTTTGAGGATAAGTATCAGTGTTTTGTCTTTCTTTTTTAAAGTATGGAATATGCAAAACTGCAACTGTTAAATATGACCTTGCATGGTTCTTGGCAAACCACAATCTGAGATAACGGAC
This sequence comes from Moxostoma hubbsi, assembly GCA_032164185.1. Classification (NCBI taxonomy): domain Eukaryota; kingdom Metazoa; phylum Chordata; class Actinopteri; order Cypriniformes; family Catostomidae; genus Moxostoma; species Moxostoma hubbsi. The sequence continues at coordinate 15,358,074 of JAVLUX010000026.1, forward strand.
CACAGCTACAGCACGTTTTTTTTTTTTTAAATGCACAAGTGTTCAGACTAGATCAAATCAGGTACCTTAATTAAAATTATTTACCTATTTGACAAGTGCATTTTACATTTGACACTGTACTACAGATCATTTTACAATGAGTAAATAAATATTTATTACTGTACCATGCTTGTTCAGGGTTATTTATGTTTAAAACAAATAAATCCCTTGGGCTTTGCTATGGTATCTACATAAAAGAGGCCCCAAAGAATTTGGACACTCAAGTAACACTTAAAAATTAATGAATGTCATTGCATTGCATAAAATATTAAAAGTGGCATTTATTTTAAAGATAGATAGCACAAGCCACTTTTCTTTTTCCTGAAAGCTGTAGTTTATTTAATCCAGTTGGAATAAAATTCCATGACTTGGTTCATTCAGGGCATCCGAACACACAACATTTTTTTAAATACTTTTCATAAAATTGTATTGTTTTTATTTAACTTTGTTACACCTGTGGTATTCCCCATATAAAATGACCTGCCATTGAAAATGAATGGATTAGACTACAAAATACAGAAATATTAAATGTTCAGGAGCATCCCAATCCTTTAGATTGGCACAGATGTGGATGTGTGTTTGCACACACACAAAACGTGTGTTGAGCGCCCTTTTGTGCATCATCTTTCCATGTTCATTGAGGAATATTTCTAGACCTACTTATATTATGTTGTGTTTGTGCTTGTTTGAATCGGGATAGTCCAATGTTACGATATGTTATTGTCTATGTGTTATACTGTATGTATGTTTTAGGAAGTAATAAGGGAAAACAAAAAGACACCATTTATTATATTTATGTCTGTCAGTGGGAATTTAATACTAATACTCACTGCAGTTTGGCCTCTGAGTGAAACAAATGTTCTCATTGCATGTTACTAATCGAGACCTTTTCAGTGATATATAACACATATCTCATCTTTTATATGTTTTTACCAACTCTAAATATAGTTCTTTTGATAACAAATTTGCTCATCAATTTTGAGAACAAAACAGTTCTAATGTGTCAGCAAATTAAAAAGTATTATTAAAGAATTGTTAGATTCAGATATATGCATTGTAAAGTCCAGATTCTAAGCTTCAAAATTGCACCTATTTGTTTAGATCAACAAGTGGTTAATTACATACAAAAATAATATTATTTAAAAAAAAACAATATGCAGGGATTTACCCCCACTAGCCCAGTGTTCAATGAATCTTCCTATTGAAAAAATTATTTAGTACCAAAACATATATATCTTGGGATAATTTATGCAATATGAGAGATTTATAAACAACTGTAGTTGGCCGGTCATTTTGGACTATGTGAACACAAAAGGTGTTCAAGGCACAAATAAACACAACACAAGCGTTAAAAGCAAAACTTTCACAAAAATAACTTTATATATAATAGGTTACATATTATAAACCTATATTATATTATAAACCTATATGAACTACACTTAGGACATGTGTGATCTTGAGGACAACTGATATGGACCAGTTGGTTAAAAGTAACTGCAACAATTACTCTAATTGAATCTAGTTCTGAGAAAACGTATAGAATCATGTTTCTAGATGTCAATTCAATCAAATTTAAGTCTGGTATGAATATCCAACTACATTTTGAAGACCACTGTAAATACCCTGAATTGAATTCTTTCATTTAATGAGTCAGGTTAGGGAAAACATCATAGAAATTTATCCTAACTGTAGATGCATTGTTCACTGATAAATTCAATTTAGTTACAGATTGACAGCGCTGTATTGTCTGGTTACATAATTATGTCTTACATCAAGATTTCCTTCTTCACATGGAGCCAAGATTTCCTTCCATTCCTTTCAGACCTCATTGTCTTGGGTTACAGTTACATGGAAAAAACTACACTATTATCTAGTGTAAAGCATGCAATCTGAACTGTGAAATGAATGGGAAGATCCCTGTTACACTGGAGTGTGCCACGACAACACCCATAACCTTGACTGCTTCACGACTGTCACTGATGTGTAACCCCACCTCTAAATGCTTATCTTATCAAACAAACATGTCATGTTCTTGGCATTCCATTATCAATGATTGCATATATGGCCTAGTAGATTCTTTAGAAGGAGCAGAGGTGCTATTCCCCAACACTGAAATAGCATGTGCTCTTGGCCATGTGTCAAAGCAATTCAGTGTGGTGAGTGATGACTATAGAGGGGATAGTTGTCCTGAACCGAAGCATTGCAAATCCCTAACATGTGCCAGTGTGGTCATGTAAATTACAACCATTTTAAACTGTCAAATGTACAGGTTGTTCTGTAAAGTTGTTTACATTTTTACTGTATTTTTGACATAATTATTCTGGCAACCACAGCTGCCAGTTTTTTTGTTATTTTTTTTTTTGTAAAAACTACAGGATTCTTTTTACAGTGTGGACTATCTGTGTCCTTCCATTGTACTGAAAAAAGCAGCTTGGACATAGAAACCAACAGTCAGGATCTGGAAGTAAAAATTCTATTTATTTTACATGGGAGAATTAATAATTCACAACAACTTATAAACCTTTAAAGACAGACCTACCATGAGTTCTGAGGTTGTTAAAGAAATATTTTAGAAAAATATTTCAGCTCTGTAGGTCCTCACAATGCAAGTGAATAGTATCAAGAATTTTGAAGATCCAAATTTCACATAAAGGCCACATAAAATTAATCCATACGACTCCAGTGGTGTAATTCATATCTTCTGAAACTATATGATAGGTGTGGGTGAGGTTTTTTACTATAACTTCTCCCTCCCCAGTAAGTGACAATATGCACAAAGAATGTGAATCTTCGAAAACAAAAGAAGAATGTTAAAGTGAAAGTGGAGTTTTATAGTAAAAAAGGACTTAAATATTGATCTGTTTCTCATCCACACCTATCATATCATTTCTGAAGACATTGATTAAACAACTAGAGTCTTAGGGATTCCTTTTAAGCTGCTTTTATGAGATTTTTGGAGTTTCAAAGTTCTGGCCAAAATTCACATTTTATGGACAGACAGATCTGAAATATTCTTCTAAAAATCTTTGTTTGTGTTCAGCAGAAGAAATAAAGTCATACACATCTGGGATGGCATGAGGGTGAGTAAATAATTTTGGAATTTTCATTTTTAGGTGGACTTTTACTTAAACAACCTTAGAATTGTATTGAATCTATTTTGATACTATACTTATAATCAACAACTTTGAATCAATAGTTATATGTTTTCCCATAGTTTTTCATTCAAAATAATAATAAACAAATCCATACAGAACCAAAACGCCTGTAAAGGGAACACATTGTAGTGCTCTATAATGCTGCTATATATAACTCCTTTTGTGTTCCAAGCAAGAAAGAGAACAATGTGACAGTAAATGATTACAGAATTTTCCTTTAAAACAGTTACATCTGGTCCCCCAATCCTGAAAAGGTGGGAATAGTCTTGATCAGGAGTGTGGTGTAATGCTCTAAAACTGTCTCAAACAACTCAACAAGCCCTGCAATTAACTCAAAGTAAATATGAGCAGAATGTTCAAACAAAATCAGTTACAGGACTCGCCCTTTAAACAAGAAGTGCCACTTAATGTTTTCTATGACAGAGGGGCAAGGGTGGCGTGTGTTAGTGCCACAAGCAATGTTGTGGAACAGACCTCTGTAAGCCAGTCATACAGACCCTGTGGGTATTTTGACCTGCTTAGATGTAATATTTACCCATCTGACCATGCAAATGGTTTATTAGCCTTGGCAGTGGGGTGCCTTTCAATGAGTCACATGTCTACCCTGCTTAAGACAGCTGCTCCCTTGCCACTCTTATGCTTTCAGCTCATTTAGAACAGCTAGGAAGAGACCTCACCACTAATTTCACATATTAAATAGTCCGATTGGCATAGCTTGAGAATCATGTAGCGGCATATGGCATACTGTAATTTAACATTTGACTTAAAAATTGAGAAACAGGAATACTCATTCAGGATATAATATTCCTGTATATACAGACTACTACTACAATGTAGTTTCTGCCATTACATACACTGCACTGTGCATAATATACTGTATTTTTGTTCTTTTGTTACAGTTTTGGCATGCAAAAGTTTGGGCACCCCTGATCAAAAGTTCTGTAACTGTGAATAGCTAAGAGAGTTAAAGATGGGCTGCTTTCCAAAAGGCATAAAGTTAAAGATGACACATGTCTCAAAAGTTTCAAAATAACAAAAAAGGAAAAGGGCCCGATGCAAAAGTTTGGGCACCCTGCATGGTCTGTATTTAGAAACACCCCCTTTTGCAAGTATCACATCCAGTTTGGGGGATTTTCACCCATTCTTCCTTGCAAAAGGCTTCTAGCTTTGTGAGATTATTGGGCCATCTTGCATGCACTGCTCTTTTTGAGATCTATCCACAGATTTCCGATGATGTTTAGGTCTGAGACTGTGAGGGCCATGGCAAAACCTTCAGCTTGCGCTTCGTGAGGTCGTCCATTGTGGATTTTGAGGTGTGTTTAGGATCATTATCCTGTTGTAGAAGCCATCCTCTTTTCATCTTCAGCTTTTTTACAGATGGTGTGATGTTTGCTTCCAGAATTTGCTGGCATTTAATTTAATCCATTCTTCCCTCTACCAGTGAAATGTTTCCCGTGCCGCTGGCTGCAACACAAACCAAAAGCATGATCGATCCACCCCCGTGCTTAACAGTTGGGAGAGGTTTTCTTTTCATTAAATTATTTTTTCTCCAAATATACATTTGCTCATTGCACCAAAAACTTATATTTTAACTTCATCAGTCCACAGGACTTGTTTCCAAAATGCATCAATCTTGTTTAGATGTTCATTTGCAAACTTCTGATGCTGAATTTTGTGTTGAAAATCCAAAGTTGTTCTTCTCATGACTCTTCCATGAAGGTCATATTTGTGCAGGTGTCGCTGCACAGTAGAACAGTGCACCACTACTCCAGAGTCTGCTAGATCTTCTTTAAGGTCTTTTGCAGTCAAAAGGGGTTTTAATTTGCCTTTCTAGCAATCCTCTTCCAGACCTTAACTTGACTTCTCCCATTCCTGTTAACTGCCATTTCTTAATTACATTACGAACTGAGGAATCGGCAATGTGAAAACACTTTGCCATCTTCTTATAGCCTTATACTGCTTTGTGGGAATATATTATTTGAATTTTCATCTAGGCAGCTGCTTAGTGGAGCCCATGGCTGCTGATTGTTGGGACAAGGGAGATCAGAGTATTTACAAGGAGTCAGAGTATTTATAATGCTTTGACATTTGCATCACCTGGCCTTTCCAAATGATTATTGTGAACAAGTCATAGCCCTAACAAGCTAACTAAGGTCTGAGACCTTGGTAAAAGTTATCTGTGAGCTCACATCTATTGGGGTGCCCAAACTTTTGCATGGTGCTCCTTTCATTTTTTTCAATCTAAAACTCTACAAAACAAAAATAATAAACTAATCTTGCTTAAAATTGTGAAAAGAATGTTTCATCTTTAACTTTATGCCTTTTGGAGATCCGTTCACCTTCTACTTACTTAACTATTCACAGTAATAGAAGTTTTAACCAGGGGTGCCTAAAATTTTGCATGCCACTGTATATAACAGATTTTTATTTGATTTGCACTACGTGTGTGTAAGTGCGTATGTATGTAGGTGTGTGTCTGAGTGCATGTACGTGTATATATATAATTATTTTTTATTATCTATGTCTTGCTGCTGTTTTTGTATTGTTGTGCACCGGAAGCTCCTGTCACCAAGACAAATTCCTTGTATGTGCAAGCATACTTAGCAATAAAGCTGATTCTGATAATTACATTAATTAGATTGTTTTAATTAGCAAGAAGCAAGTTAAGCTCAAACAGCAGCATTTGTGGCATAATGTTGATTACCAAATTTTTTTTATTACGGCTTGTTGTTCAATGACGATTTTTTAAAGAAAAAATAAAATAAATGCAAAAATATGGGTTCAAATGAGACACTTATAATGGAAGTGAATGGGGGACAATCTGTAAATGTTAAAATACTCGCTGTTTCAAAATTATAGCCACAAGACATAAACAGCAAGTTAACATGATTTAGTGAGATAAAATCATTCACTAACCTTTTCTGTGTAAAGTTATAGCCAATTTTACAACTTTGTTGCCATGATGATGTAACACTCTAAACTCAAAAGCTCTAAAAGGACAGTAAAAACAAATATATATACAACTTAACAGCTCGAATAATACACAAGTTTTGACAGAAGTATTAATGTAAATGCTTTTATAAAATAATAAGCTTAAAAATTCTGCCTTTAAACCCTCCAAAATGTGGCCCCATTCACCTCCATTGTAAGAGCCTCTCTGTAACCTCGATTTATTTGTTTGTTTTACAGAAAAGGAGAGATGAGTGGAAATACATTTTTGTGGTAATCAATATAATGCCACAAATGCTGCTGACTGAGTTTAACTCGTATTGAACCTGCATATTCCTTTCATTAAAGGAGGCATTAAAGGCCTTTGGACATGGGCCAGTATGTAATTATCTAGCAGCTACCTAGAGCACCCTATCAACCACATAGAAATGCACTACAAACTCATGTAACCCCTCAGCAACTGCAGAACAACATCTCAGAATTATGACCTAAGTTTTGCACAGGCAGGCGCTATTCAATTTATTCAGAAATGTTTTAAATAATCTAGTTTTCTTTGAAAAGAGCATAGTTTGAATAATACTGACCTCTTGTGGTGAAATAAAGGGACACACACAATCTTCTTATTCTGATTTATTCAAATACAATACACTTTTTCAAAAATCAATAAAAAATGGCAGAAAAGGGAAAACTATTACATATCTGGAAGACACACAAAATGGGAGATAATTTAATAATCATAGGATTAAAATCATGGGATGCCATAACAAAATAAAACTCTTGAGATATAAAGAAATCACATTAATTCAAACTTTATATTTCTTTATTAGATTACACCCACCTGTTTTTCTTTGACTAGCTATATTTGTTTATACCGATCAGTAGGGACTTTTCATGTCCTTCTAAGTGTTCCTAATTCTAGGACAAAGACTCTTTTAAATGAACTATATCCCATGCAGAAGCCTGTCAATGACAGATGGTCTTTTGGTATATAGTAATCATGTATTAAAAGTGCAGTAAATACCCCAGTGATGATTTGTGTAACGGCCACAGTCCACTTTCTCCATTCCGATCAAGACCATGTGATCAGGAGTGACTTTTAAGCCCTGTTTTAGCAGACTTTAGATAGATGCGGTCAAAGCGACATCTGCTGATGTAAGGCAGATTCTTGTTGCTGTTTACTTTTGTGTCCCAAGTGTATCTGCAGTGTTCCTGTTTGCCCAGTTGTTCCCACACATCATTTACATCTGGAGGCAAGACACACATTTAAAAAGAACTATCCTATGATCACTTACATTATGATGTCACAAACCTGTATGACTTTTTACCAAAAAAAAAAAAAAAACTATTAAATTAAAATTAAGCAGATTTAAGCTAACATTCATAGCTAGGAAAAATATGCAATGAAAGTGAATGTGACTAAGGCTAATATTCTGCCTAAGATCTCCTTTTGTGTTTCACAGAAGAAAGACAAGTCTTACGGGTATGGAACAATGTGAGGGTGAGTAAAGGATGACAGAGTTAGAATTTTTGAGTGAACTATAGGCCACTTGAGTCTATTTTGGTACATTTTAAAAGATGCACAAGTACATTGTTCCTCATTTAAAAAGCTTTTAACAAAGTAATGTGAAGTAGTTTTGAGATCATATTAAAATCAATATTTAAGTTCTTTTTAACTATCAATTCTCCTCCCTGCCCAGTAGGTGGTGATATGCATGAAGAATAAAAATGACCAAAAACAAAAGAAGAATGTCAAAGTGATGTATAGTAAAGAAAATAATAATAATAATAATAATAAAGACTTCTGATCTGTTTTTTCACCCACACTTATATCACTTCTGATGACATGGATTCAACCACTGGAGTCATATGGATTACTTTTATGCTGCCTTTATATGCGTTCTGGGGCTTTAAAATTCTGGCACCAATTCACTTGCATTATGAGGACCAACAGAGCTGAAAAATTCTTAAAATCTATTCTAAAAATCATCATTTGTGTTCTACAGAAGAAAGTCATACACATCTGGGATGGCATGAGAATAAGTAAATGATGAGAGAATTGCTTATCCTGTGTCTTCCTCTAGTGGACAAAATTGGCACTACATCCTGCATCTGACCTTCATTGTTGAATTACCTACTCATTTTAAAGTGTTGCTGACAACAGAAATTTATGACATTTGACACGTGTCATCGTTTCTCACCATTGCTGGTGAGCAATTAATCTATAGATATCTCTGAGCTTATCACAAAAAGCAGTAGGTTAGTACTGTATGTACGTAAGCCATTTAGCTGCAACTTTACTTATTACAAGGACAATCTCTTTGGAGCACTCCATGAGAAGCTCGAACAAGCAAATGTCCAGTTACACCTATACCATGGCAATCGTTGAAAACTGACCCGAGCAACTAACAGGTTTCTCATCATCTTTGTTGTAGGATAACATATAATCTCACTTTCCAAAAGCATTACTCTTGATTTTAGAAAGTATCCATCATTGCTTCCTATGATGGTAGAGAATGTTATTACTCACTGAAAAACACAACTAAGGAACGTTACTGAGCACATAACAAATCCCTTACCTTCAACAAACTGGTAGATGACAGCATGTTTCTTAAGATATTAAATATAAACTGGAATGAGTTCTTGAAGAAAAAAACGCATCTGGTTTATAGCTGCAAAAGAGTCAGGCAAAACTCCCTTTCAGTCACATAATACAGGAAAAAGAACATCTAGTGATCATTAAAGAACTCACATAGCCAGATATGACCACAAGCTTCTGGCACGCTCAGCCAGATTCAGTGTGTCCAAACCATCCACATACCAACTTGCTGTCCTCAGCTTCAGAGTGGGATGCACCACTATCAGCCTGATTCTCTTTTGAGTTGTTGCTGGAACAGGTGGGCTCCTCCACTGTCCTCCTCATACTGCAAAATTACAAATAATTATATTAATAACATAAACTGTTACTTATTTGAAGTATCGATAGAACATATCCAGTTTTCCATGGCTGAAATTTAGAGAACATCACAAATCCACCATGTCTATTTAAAACATTTTCTTTGATCCAGAAGCATCAGACTTCTCAAAAATCACCTCTTTTCTCTGATTCTCAGACACATTTTTAGTGTCAAGTGTTTAGTGTTTTAACGTCAAAGACTGAATCCATATAAGCCTCAAAGATATAGTTAAATGCTTTCTGCAGAAACACTTCAAAATGTACTTTTTAATAGGAAGAGATGAGAACTAGAGAGACTATACGTGTCTCACTCTTTTTTTAAGGGTTAAATCCTTAAAATGTGTCTATAAGGTGCAGTTTTTAATGGCATTGGTATACCTTCATATCCCAGTCATTTTCTGCTAGATAACACTGAGACACAGCACTATCTGACCCAGACACATGAGCAAACTCTCTCTCTCTCTCTCTCTCGATTCTTGTTATTGTTGCTTTTTATTTGATTTTTTTTTAATTGTTTAGTTTTTTTAAAAAATATGGAGCAAATATTACTATAAACTTATGCTTGTTGTCGATGGACTTTTAATCAATGGATCATTTAAACATATTACAAATTAAAATGTAAACATTTATATTAGAAAATAAGAACAACAACAAAAGTATTAGTAGCGTAATTGTCATGATGAAATTTGCATCCAGAGAGAAGTCGTTGAAATGAGGAACTATTATTATTGGACTGGTGGCATCGCGGAACATTTAAACGCAGGACTGAACGGATCCACTGTAAATTTCATAATAAAGGTTCACATAGGCGAAATGTTCATATTTAAGTTTCTAATATTAATCATCAATTTATTCTTTTGATATAGTTTACATGTTCAGGGAAAATACATTATATTTGTTCTCATTTGTGGGGCAATGTCAATTAAAATAAAATCAGAAGGATTGACTTTACACCGGAAAAACAAATCCACTCTTAATTTGTGGGCCACCTTTCAAACAATTCTCAGTGTACACTTGTCCTTCACTGTATTTTAGTACTTGCAAAATTTAGTAATGGTTTCCTTGTCTGTAAATTCATTAAAACAGATCATGCGAATGATGGTGGACAGCCCTGGATTTGATCGAGTTTTAAAGAAGGTAAGAGACGCGCGAAGACACTGCAACCTTGAAGTTAGTGATTCTCCTAGGAGATCCACTGGTTGATATGCGTACCAGCAAAACCAGTTCAACCTGCGACGAGCAAAATTAACCGTTCATGTTGTGACCAGGTTGAAATAGTCTCTGCAACCCCTGGCAGAGTTGTGTGTGAGATGAAAGTGGAGGAGGAACACACCAACAGAGGAGGCACTCTTCACGGAGGACTGACAGCCACGCTGGTGGATGTGATCTCCACTACTGCCATCATGTACACTGAGAGAGGAGCGCCTGGAGTCAGCGTCGACATGAATATAACGTGAGTGTTTTTGGTGTGTGTTTAGAAGTACAATACCAGTCAAAATGTTGGACTCATTCTTTACTTTCATACTTTAGAATTACATTAAAGGGACAGTTCACCCAAAAACGAAAATTCTCTCATCATTTACTCACCCTCATGACATCCCAGATTTGTATGACTTTCTTTTTTTACTGAACACAAACGAAGATTTTTAGAAGAATATTTGAGCTCTGTAGGTCCATAAAATGCAAGCCTTTATGTACTTTTTGGAGTTTCAAAGTTCTTGACACCATTGGCTTGCAATGTAATCCATAAAAGTAACCCATAAGACTCCAGTGGTTTAATCAATGTCTTCTGAAGCAAAAATATTTCTGGCAATGACTTCTGACATCATTAAGTTCTTTTTACCATAAATCTCGACTTTCACTTTCTTTTGTTTCTGGCGAGTTGCATTCTTCATGCATATTGCCACCTACTGGACAGGGAGGAGAATGTTTTCGAGAAGGACTTAAATATTGATCTGTTTCTCACCCACACCAGTCATATCACTTCTGAAGACATGGATTTAACTGGAGTTGTATAGATTTTTTTCATGATTCCTTTGTGCTTTTTGGATCTTCAAAGGTCTGACCACCATTCCTTTCAATTGTATGGACCTACAGAACTGAGATATTCTTCTAAGAAAGTCATACACATCTGGTATATTATGAGAGTGAGTAAATGAGATAATTTTCAGTTTTGGGTGAACTATCCTTTTGAAGTCATAAAGCCTGTGAAAAAACACAAATGGACCAAAACTTTCTTTAGCTTCTTTAAAGAAGCCACACTTTGCCAATATCACAGCTCTGCATACTCAACCAACATTCATGAGGTACCCGCCCTGCATAACAGTATTAAAGAAGTTCCCATTTATGCTGGACACTTGTTGACAGCTTAACGCCTTCAAAAATCAAGTTAGTTTTGTAAAAAAACAAATACATGGGAACAATTTACATCTTTCTACAAAGCTATTTGAAAGCATTTAAACTATTGATCCAGAGCTTTTCAATTGATCAGAAACATATTCAGTCAAGGATGTCCAAACTTATGATTGGTAATGTAGCTATAATATGATTAAAAATGTGTGGGATGTCATGAAATAAGGTTATAGTTGGTAGTACTGAATATTTTTCCACTTATTAACAGATACATGAATGCTGCTAAAATCGGAGAAGACATCCTGATAACCGCACAAGTTTTAAAACAAGGACGGACTTTGGCATTTGCAACAGTAGATCTAACTAACAAGGCAAATGGAAAGCTTATAGCTCAGGGAAGACACACCAAGCACCTTGGCAGCTAATTATGTACATGTCATGCAAATAACAGTTTCTTGATGATATATAATAAACTCAATCATAAAAATGTTTTGCAATTTGTTAGGATATGTTCAGCTCTGTTTATTTCAAACAATGGGTACAAAGACAAAATATACACCTTTCCCTTTGCTGACTGTGAACTTAATTTCAAAGTGGGAAATAAATAATGATTTTATGCCATATGACCCAACGAAGATGGCTTACAGATACCAAGTCCCCAAGCACTGCAATAATTAGTACTCAGTCTCAGAACAGGGTTATCTATAAAAGAAAAACAGAACTAATTATCCATTTTGAGAGCTCCACAAAATTTCTTATTAGGTACATGAGCTTGTCTCCCATCACATACTCCCCACCAAAGATTTAATCTATTATCAGAAGCTTGTATGTATATAGTGATTGATTGGTGACAATTACCATCCCAACACCAAGAAAGCAAAAAAAAAAAAACGCACCAGAATTCCTCCACCAGACACGAGTTTGTCAACGTTCTTAGACATGCATCACGCCCCACACCTCCAGATATTATAAAATAAAGTCTGTCATATTATAGGCAAGGAATAACACAAATTAAAATGTCCAGCAGTACCCCAGAATGAGAAGCAATGCTTACACCAAATGAGTTCTATTGATCACCTTCTAAATAAAGCCTTTAGAGGAAGACTACCCAGGCCATGTCACTGGTTGTCATTACTCATGAAATCCCTAGTACTATAAATTTCCCAATAATAGAGACAATATAGATATCCCTCATGACACTGATGTTAAAGCCATTCCAACACAAGAGGAACACATTTAAGAGACCTCTGTCATTGGTTTCCATTTTTTTTCTTCATATTTTGTAGATTTTTTTTCCCTTAACGTAGAGTTCCTTTTGTATCTGGTATTATTGACGGTGCAGCTCCAAGAAAACAACCACTCAAAATCAATGTTCATGCAAGTAAAAAAAACAAAAAAACAAACAAAGGGTAAATGAGGTGAACCAAACCAAGACTGGTTGGAGGGGTTAAAAAAAAAGATGAAAATGAGTGGTTAACAAAAAGGAGAGTTCCAAGCACAAGTTCAATTTTATTCAACTGAGGGATGTCTAGATTGAAGGGTGTCTTCCATGCATTTCTACTAGTCAGGCATGTATGGACGGAGGTGATCCTCGATGTCTCCAACCCCCCAACAGGTGAGCTGGTCCTGCGGCAGGTAGAGACAGAGGCTGCACAACTTGAAAACTGTGAGCTTTGTTTTTGGAGTCTGTGGAAGAACAGAAGCAAATATTAGAGGTTTGTTATGTGTATTAATGTTCATCTTTATTTCCCTTTTTTTTTTTAAACCAACCTGTAAGTGCTGTTTGTCCATGAAGAGAAAGACAGACTGATTAGGGTTGTTTATAACCATGCCAGCCTTGTCCTTCCGACCAACAGCATGCAAAAACTGTTTCTCATAGTCTGTGTGGTGAAATTCAAATTTGGCCTGTGAACATATAAATGTAACAACTTTAGTCTTATTTTTCATGTATAGTTTTACAATTAATTTTTGAATCCCCTTTTTCCTCACAAATTGGAATGCCCAGTTCCCACTACTTGGTAGGTCCTCGTGGTGGTGCAGTTACTCCCCTCAATCCGGGTGGTATAGGACAAGTCTCAGTTGTCTCCGCTTCTGATACAATCAATCCGCACATTTTATAACGTCGCTCGTTATGTATGACACCGCAGCGACTCCGTATGTGGAGGCTCATGCTACTATCCGCGATCCAAGCACAATTGATCACGTGCCCCATTGAGAGCGAGAACCATTAATAACGAACACAAGGAGGTTACCCCATGTGACTCCACCATCCCTAGCAACCAGGCCAATTTGGTTGCCTAGGAGACCTGGCTGGAGTCACCAAACACACCCTGGATTCGAACTCATAACTCCAGGGGTGGTAAGTCAGCATAAATTCTCAATGAGCAACCCAGGCCCTGCTGTCTTAAATTTATTTTGACATTTTCTGAAGAGTGGTGTTTGCCTGTGCAAAACTTGTCTCTTCAATACTATGGTGTTTTGAATGGTTGTCAGGGGATTGATATTAGAGGTCAACCGTTAGTAGATTTAGCCAATACCAATAACTAAGGTGCTGGCAAAGGCCAATAACAGATCTGTTGGCCAATAGTCATTTAAAATATATCTATAGAATGTTTAAAAAAAAAAAAAAAGTCTAGGCCTTTCCTTACCAAGACAGACACAGACAGAGGATACAAGAGTCCACAATGTATACATTCCCAAATGCTGTATATTGCGCAACCAAAACCTCAATAATCACCAGAAAAAATACAATACGAAATACACCAGGGACTCCTATTTTGAAACAACGGAGACTTGGCTCTGTTACAATGCTCTATATTTATGCATTTACAAAATGTATGGTAAATATTTTTTTTTTATAGCCTATATATGTCAGTAGATGATGTTTGAGGAATTAGGTTTATTATAATTATTATTCACAAGATATGAAGTTGGAAATGTACAGTTGAAGTCAGAAGTTTACATACACATTAGCCAAAT
>JAVLUX010000026.1:15377500-15440000 GCA_032164185.1 Moxostoma hubbsi
AGGGCATAAAATGGACCCATGAACTGTCCTGCCACAGTTGACTGCCATTTCGAGGCTTTTATTTTGTGGCTGGCTAGCAAACTAATGCTAGCCTAGCTGAATACACACTTTTGCCACTAACTGACAACCTGGTTGAAGGGAGCTACATCTCTTTCGGGTCCTATTTTATTTTAAATCTACAAGAGCAGTCAAGCTAATATGTATCGAAGGTCTGACGGTTACATTTTGTTTTTGCCTTATGTATCTCGATGATAGCGGAGACTACTTTCATGCGTGGCTGGCTAACTGGCTAACTATTGTGTCTCATTTTCTCGAGTTTTCTTCCTTGCCCGTTGCGATCCGAGCTAGTACTGCAAAACGATCCTAACAAGAAACTCACGTCTTAATACACCGATCTCAGTGCAAAAAAACCGCCCGGCTTGATCCCTCCTCGGCGGAGGTTTAGCTGGATGGTATTCGTTTGTTTTCGAGCTTTTCCACAGTCGTCACACACCCGAATGCCATGTCAAGATAAACTGACAAACCGACCGAAATCCTCCGTTCTCTCAGGTGACAGACGGTGGGATCTGCATCGTGGTGGGCCCATAATGATGGAGGGAAACGGTGAAATGTCTTTCGAGCGTTCTTTTGAGTGTTTCGGCCCTTTGATCTGTGTTTGTCGGGAAAATAACAAGCTCTCCTCGCCGAACAAACAACTTAAAATGGCCGATACGCAGCTGTGCACATGTGACAGAGAGAATACGGGCGCACGTCATTTTTCTGTCATCTTTATTCATTTCCTGTTGTACCGACTGACATGAATTCGTTGATTTCATATTCAATTAGGAATTAAAAATCGGGAAAAAACAAAAACACGAATACAGTATTAGGTTATTTTAGGATAAACATAATTTTAAAAAACTAAACCAAAAAAACAATAAAACACTTAAAGGAATAGTTCACCCAAAAATGAAAAAAGCCGTCTCCTAAGCACAATCATGATTTTAAGCTCGATTACTCTTCCTTGCGCTCTGTGGCAGTTTAATCGACAACAGTCGCAAAAGTCTGGTTACGGAAGTAAACATCACATTATTTTTTTCCATAGACTTCTTGATTTTAAACGATAACTTTTAAAAGACAGCTTAAAGCCAGGCCTACATTGAGCTTCATAAATTGATGTCTGCATTATTTTAACTTAATTTATTTAAAAACCATGTTTGATAGCGGAATTCCTGTTGAACAATTATCCATGGTCGAGGAAGATCCACCAATCAGAGAATTGACAAAGCCCGTAAAACCAGCCCAGGAGCAACCGCCCACTCCCATGATGTAGTGTAAATGACGCAATGGAGTCAGTGTCTCTTCACCCTAAAATTAAATATATTTGTACATATCGTAATATTTAGCAATAAATGTGAAGTATATCGTTTTTACTTGTAATCAACAACCTACAATCAATAGTTATATTCCAATAATTTTTAATTTGACTAGGTCATTTGCAATGCTTCAGAGGACTTCTTTAGCTTCATGCTTCAAAAAATGCATTACTTTTGGTCTGTTCTCACACAAAACTGATTGGATCGCTTCAAAGACATGGATTAAACAACGTGATTAAACAAGTCTAATAGATTACTTTTATGCTGCCTTTATGTGGTTTTTTTTTTTTTTTTTTTTTTTTTTTTTTTGGAGCTTCACAGTTTTGGACCCCATTCAATTACACTGAATGGACCTACAGAGCTCATATATTCTACTAAAGTCCTTCATTTGTGTTCTGCAGAAGAAAGAAAGTCATGCACATCTGTGATATTATGAGGGTGAGTAAATGAGATCATTTTAATTTTGGGGTGAACTCCTCCTTTAAAACAGTACCATGATGCCCTAAAACAAGTTATTGCCAATGTGCATGTCCAACAAATCTGGTATTACCACGGCACAGCGTCCAAAACTACAGAATTACAATACTCGTGTTTTATGAATGAAGCTGAAATTATCTAATCTGCGGGATATATATATATATATATATATATATAGACACAATTAATTGAATGAAGTTAGAACACACAAAAGCTATTTTTTACTATTTTGAGAAGCAACAAGTATTGATATCCACTGACTGAGGAGGGGTGGTTTTTGTTTACGCGCGATTTCTGGAGACACGTGATGGTGCAAAGGCAGTATTTAAAACACAGGCGCGCTCTTTACTCACGAACCAAACAGCTCGAGTTGATTTGTGAGAAGCTACGGAATACATTTCTTTCTATATCAAGTGAGTATCATCTCTGTTTTGCTCGGTGTCCGGTAGTTCTGACGGATTTAAGTTATTTATGACTTCCTTTCGTTTCAAAAGTGGCAGCATTTGTACGGGTTTGAATATTTTTTTTTTGGTTGCTTGAGCACAGCCAGAGGCCTAGTCAGCCTTTTAGATTAAGCTTGTGATTTTTATCTTTTTATTGTAGACTCCGTATAGTTTTATGCTGGTGATTAATTGAGGGTAATGCCTGCTTTGGCTTTGTTTTGTTGGTAGTTAATGGTCTATTACATAACTTTTAAATGGGCCTTACTTTAATCAACAGTAGCTGATTTGTACATTACCCTGAGAAGACGTGTATGTGTGTTTACATCTGAACGACGTTTTTTTTTACGCTGTTTGCTCATCTGCAATGTCTATAAATTTTCTCGAATGCAAAGTTTTGTACATTTACGTTTTTATGAACTCATTTGTAATCTTGTCACCTCGGGACCTTTTTTTTAATGAACTGCGAAGGGGAAAAGATGACCAGTTACATGATCTAATTTACACGCCTCTTTTTGCATGTAAATTAGACCTCCATTTTTGATTAAGGACATGTCAACAACCCATGTCTAGTTTTGTCTTTTTTGATCTAATTTACACGCCTCTTTTTGCATGTAAATTGGTCCTCCATTTTTGATTAAGGACATGTCAACAACCCATGTCTAGTTTGTCAATTTTGTTTTGATAAAATTGAGTTTTTAAATGCAAACTTTTTTTTTTTTTTTTTTTCTTTTTTTCCACTTTTTAGGTAAAACATGAGTTCAATCACAAGGATTAAGCATGCAGAGGATCCACCTGAAAACATCAAGGTATCTGGACCATTTCAACTTGATTCTTGTGGAGTCATAACCCTTTATTCAGCTAGGCTACTTAAAAAGTTTAATTGATTGTTAGTGACATCGTCTGTTTTATTTATGATTTGGATTACTGGGTATTTCTTTCAAATTTGGTTGCAACATCTCCATAAACTGATAATTGTACATTAAAAGTTAGTGGTGATACGGTGCTGTTAATTGCTGTAACTATAATTCCAGTGTTTCAATTAATTAAATTGAACCTGGTTGGCTTTGTCAAAGAGCGGATGAATGGGGTCAACAAATTGCCTTAATTTAAAACTGTTTCCCACCTAGAACAAACTTACTTTAGACCTTGATCTGTTTCTGAATTAATCACTACTGATGTGCATAAAACCTAAGGTGTAGAAAATAAGTAACCCTTTTTTTCTGCCACTGTATTGCAAGTGAAAACATTAACCAACTCAAATTTGCAGTTTGTCATAAGTAGACTTCTGTGGTGTGTTTTCCACAGTAATTACAGGTTAAAGAATGTTGCAGTAAGAATGATGTGAAGGGACCAATTGCTGCCCATGGGAATTGGAGGTGTGTGCATCCTGCCCCTTTCCGATTTGTTTGTCCGATACCTCACATGTTGCCGGCTTAACAAGAGTGTAATAGCAGAATAGTGACTTAAGGCTGGTGAAAGTAGCCGGGATTCCTGTGTACTTGGATAAAGCAGCTTAGCTTTCCTTCTCACCAAATTCCATCTCATTTGATTTGCAGGGCTCGACAATAAGGACTGCCCAATGGCCCGGTGCCAGTGTGTGAGGGATTCGGGCTAGTTGCTTGACCTGTCACTTGCCCAATCGGGCCAGTGCTGCATTTATAACATTAGTGCAAGCATACAACAAGTGAGAGAGCACAAATTACACTGAGTGAACTAAGTCTTCTAACCGAGGAGCGAGCTCGAGTATATTTATCTTGCAAAGATTCATAATATACTGGACGCACCAAGTCACAGTCTCATGCAGAGAGGGCACTCTCTTCTAGCACAGTACTCACTCTTTTGCAAGTGTCTTAGCAGCAGCTATTGCCAATGTGAAGAAAATGGCAGGAAAAAAACCCACTTAATGAATTTTGTAGTGGGATTTAACATGTTTTGCAACATTAAGTATCCCCGTACATTCTGTGTTCGCAGCGCGTGAAATCCCTTCATTTTTACATCTTTGTGAAAATGTAGAAATCCACACATTGGAACACTAGAAATCAAGTTCTAGGACTGAAAATCCATGTCTCTCCATGCATATCTCATCTCTCTCTATGCAGCGTAGTCTGTTTAACATGCATGTGCTCTCGTAAAGGGACAGAGTGCTAGTTTTATTCCCACAAAAAAAAAAATATATATATATATATATATAAAAACACCTTTGTTATACACGTGTCTGGAAATCACAAGCTGCTCAATATCCAAAATGTAAGTGTATATATTGGGTAATGTTTCAGAACGTAAACTAATTTGGCATGATGGCGTTTGATATGAAAGGCAAGATCTATGGCTATTGGCTATTATCGGAACTGGTCAGCTGCAGGGTGAAGATGTATATTTGAAACTGTCTACTTCATATAATCCTCTTAACACCTGTTATGTTTAATTTCTGGACCATTCAGGCGTTTTTGTTCTTTGTATATCAGTCAGTGTTGGTCTTGTTTGGGTTGTCTGATTTCATGATGTATATAATTTTTTTTTTTTAATATCATTTTACATTACACTCAACTAAAAACACCTACTGTATATTACACATCACAACCGATTTAGTAGCAAGTCTGTTCTGTCAGCCAATCAAATCTTTAACTGTGAAATAATATTTGATCCTCCTTGTGAAAACTCTACACATGGGCAAAAGTTGCATGACCGCATAACTAAATGGGTGACCTAAAATCCATCTCCACAGAACTCTTGGCTTAAAGGCACATGTGTAAATGGCAGGAAGGCTCAGGTTAATATGATGCATCTATTTATATTTGTAAAGCACATATGGGATTGCATGAGGCATAATAAATCCTATCTTGCAAATTATCAATGTTTCAGTTTTGGGGGACTTTTTTTTTTTTTTCTCCCAATGCGCTCTAAATCATGGTGACATAGTGACTCCCCTCAATCTGGGTGGCGGAGGATGAATCTTGGTTGCCGCGTCTGAGACAATCAATCCTTGCATCTTATCACGTGGCTTGAGCGCGTTCCCACGAAGACATGGTGCGTGTGGATGCTTCGCTATCCGCAGCATCCACGCACAACTCTCCACATGCCCCACCAAGAGCAGGAACCACACATTAGTGACTACGAGGAGGTTACCCCATGTGACTCCCCTCTCTAGCAACCAGGCCAATTTGGTTGCTTGGGAGACCTTGCTGGACTCCAGGGGTGGTAGTCAGCGTCTTTACTCTCTGAGCTACCCAGGCCCCTGGGGGACATTGTATTAAAAACATATTACATAAAATATTTATCTTCATACTTTTTTTTTGTTTTGTGTTTTTTTTTGTTTGGGCTGGTGAAAATCTAGAGCACTGTAGAAAAAATCCTTTGCATTGAGCCCTGATTTGTATACATCTTATTTCTTTTCCTCCAGAAATTCCTTGCGCCAACAAATGGAACAGGATCGGGGAGGACGTTCCAGGTCCTTCAGCCATCAGCAGTAAATCAGAATCTGGGACGGATAGTTCAGGTACAAACATCAATAGAATGCAAAAACTCTCGAACATGCCCAAGTCATATTTCACCCCCAAAATCTAAAGCGGTGTTTTCCAAACTGGGGTGCACGTCCCATGGGGGTGTGGGAGGTGATGGGGTTATGTTAACAAAATTCTGAATCTGAACAAAATTTCATCCCAGTCTAAAATAACATTCAGACCGAGTTGATGTATTTCTCACTAGCAAAAAGTAATTGTGCACTAATATAATGTAAAGGTACCAAACTGTTCATATCATAAAGGTCAGATAAATGAAATTAGGGCTGCAACTAACTACTTTTTATAATCGACTGATTATTCAACTATTTGGGCTGCGCTTTTTTTTTTTTTTTTTTTTTTGCAAAGATTAACTATTAGCTGCTAACAGACTATTCAGTTTGTGCCCTTACTCAAAAGGTTTTATTAAATGTGCTTGCTAACTATAAAATGACAATCTTTTAAATGCATATTAAGTGACATTCAATTAAAGGGAAGAGTTTATTTCAGTAATTTTCACTGCAAAAAATCCTATTAAGTGTTTTTGTCCTGTTTTACATTTTAAAATTGTCTAAAACGCATCATTAAAACGGGAGACATTTACTTAAAGCAACATGTAAGATATTTAGACTTGCTTTAAGAGACCGCGTATTTCACTTTGTTATCTCAGTGATTTGTTCCATGGCATTATTGTTGGTGCAAGACAGGCTGGTTTGAGTATTTCTGTAACTGCTAATCTATTGAGATTTTCACATGCAACTGTCTTGAGTTTACTCAGAATGGTGCCAAAAACATCCAGTGAGCGGCGGTTCTGTGTATGGAAATGCCTTTTGACCTGTATGTGACCTGTATGATGGGGGGGGGGGGGGGGGGGAAATCGGTCTGTGACAAAATTACCTAATGGTAGAAATTACCAGAAAAGATTAGACCCCTTATGTTATAGTAACCGCATTTCAAAAGGGAAAACGCAAACATCTGTGACATGCACTAAAGCAATGATGCAACTGTTGACCGAGTCCAGTAGAGAAGTGTCACAGTTTAGGTGAGTTTGCTGGTTTGCAACGAAGTTTTTTTTTTTTTTTTTTTCATGTTTACCCACAATTTGTCTTGCTAATTTGAAGTGTAATATATGGATGTTTGGGTGATATTGGGCTATGTAAACCATTGACCATGTCAAGAAAGAGGTGTTATGTTCCTGCAGTCTGCCATTTTGGGCAAATAAAGAAAATGGTTGTCTGAAATTTCTTAAGGTTTGGATTTTGTGTGCCCTGTATGCAACATTTGGTTGCCAGTCACATGCCTGTTTAAGTGATTAACTGCACTACTTGTGGTTGTTTTCAGAGATGGTAACAGAAGTTTTCTACTTGTGCAACAATTGTGTGGCCTGTTCTACAAAACATTAGGGCTGAAACGATTAGTCTACATTATCGCCAATAAGAAAAATTGTTGACAAATGTTTGTCGAATAGTCATTTGATCTCCTTTAACGTAACATGGGATCACAAACCATAATGACACGCGAGAGCAGCACTGCAGTTCGTGCAAGACTGCGGAGAGGAAGAATTGCATAGCTTGCAGTCCATATGCTCTAAACTTTCTAAAGAGCTTCAGGTGATATAGATCACAAAGTATGAGGGGGAATTCTACTAAACCAAATAAGAAAATTCAGAAGCGCACTCATTGTGGAAAAAGCTGTGCCGGAGCTCTTTTAAAGGTCCCCTGACATGCTTCTTTTTGTAGGCTTTGATATAGGACTTAGTGGTCCCTAGTACTGTATCTGAAATCTCTTTTCCAAAATTCAGCCTTGGTACAGAATTATAGCCATTACAAGCCCACCCACAATGAGCTTTCCTTCAGACGTGCCGTTTCGGTGTCTGTAGCTTTAAATGCTAATGAGGAGGAGAAAGGCGGGGCAAGGTGTAGGGTGGGTGTGGCCTTGACCATCTTGCGGCAACGGTACCATGCATGTTTACATTGGATATATTGCAATGGCATGCAGACACGCAGTCGATGAAGCATTTCAGTTTGACCCAGAGTCTGATCCGGATGGAGAAGCAACGGATGAAGAAGTTGCAACTCAGCGGCTCTAGCAGGACGTCTCCGAATGGTTAGTTTAAAATATTACGTCTGGATACTGTACTATATTCGGATGTTTTACGTATGCGGTTACAGTTATTATCATGTGGCTAACGCTAGTATATACAGCTAACGCTGTATTAGCATCTATATCAGTAATATTTCTAGTTTAGAGAAGACTGTAATGTAGCTTATTTTTTAATGACAAAGTACTCCATGTCCCCGTATACTGAAGTCATGTAACACATAACCAATGATTTACTCAAGAGTTAACTCTACTCAACACGTGTGTATATGTATGCATGCGCGCATTATTACAATTACATTAAGCTCTGCGATTTTGAAATGCGGATATCGCGCGTGCCATATCACCAACAGGAGAACGGTTATCCAAATAACAAAGACGTGTTCAACACTCGCGTTACAGTGTGTGTATTCACACACATACCTGATGCTATCTACCTTTACATTAGCGACAGTAACTCGGCTGTTAGCTGCATAGCTAATGTTACAGCCACATTCTACGTGTAACAAGCTAGGGAACCATAAATAGTAAAGCAACACAATTATATATCATTAGTTGACTTATTGTCCGAGGTTTGTAGCTGAGCCAAAAAGAGTTGGTACTGATCCAGACTTTAGTTTCAGACGTTCAGCATCCCCAGCTCTGAATTGACCCATGTTGTGGAAACAGTCGTCTGTGAAATGTTTGGCGCAGACATGCAAAACTTTGTGTTGTGTCGGTGCATTTCCAGAGTCAATGAAATTAATCCATTGATCCTTCTGGGGATTGGATGAAGTAAAAAAATACTTCGGTGATCATTTGTGCATCCAATTATTGAGCAACTGTTGTGCTTCGCTCGTTCCCACACAATGATATTTCTCTAGGAAAAACTAAAATCGCTCGCGCGCGCGCGTTCGTACTTCCTAGCTCGTTTTCTCATGGGCGGGCCAAATTCTCTGGGCGGGCAAAGCAGAGAAAGGGGAGGTAACCTTTCCTCCTTATGACGTCATACGGAGGAGATTCAAGATCAGCCCGTCTGAGCGTCATTTTCTCACAGGCAGAGAAAGATAGCCAAAGCTCGGTTTACACCGATTGAAATTTCTAGACACGAGGGGACCAAATACAGGCTAGGGGAACTAATATTAATGTTAAAAAACCTCAGAGTGAAAATTTCATGTCAGGGGACCTTTAAAGGAAACACCCCAGTGTTACACCTTAAATGCAGTTATGTTTAATGAGTTATAGCTTTATTAAAGTTAAAATAATACGGAAGCCTATCATGTAAATGACTAAACTCCAACTAGCATTTCTCTGTGTGGTCCGCCTCTTCTATGAGTTGCGCAAAAGTCCCAATCTAAGGGGGAGAGATTGAAACTGCATCTGGCTGATGTGGGACACTTGTCCCTCGAACTCACACGCTTAATGCAGCTAGATTAGAACGTGATGGCTCGCGACTTATTGAATAATGTCACAATTTCTTATTGTGAAGAAAATTGCCGATATGCAGCTTTATTAATAAGTGGGAGTTTGTTTTTGTGAGTTAAAGATGGATTAAATTGAACAAAGGTGTGTGTGTGTGTGTGTGTGTGTGTGTGTGTGTGTGTGTGTGAGGGTAGTCTTCACCCCATTATACACTGCAAAATATGTTTTAGATTTTTGTTTTTGCTTGTTTTCCGATATAAATATCTAAAACTCCTTTTGAAACAACATACAGCTATACTGCGAAAATAAATGTTTTCTGAGAATGTTGAATATAACATTATTAAAGAATTGATAAAATTCAATTCTTTAATAAAGCTGCATTCACCAGAGAAGCACCATGTAAGACATTTCTATTTAGAGAATAGAGCTTGAGTAGAAGTATATTTTGTCTTTTCTGCACTTGCAGAATTATAACAAAGGAAAAAACACTTGTATACAAAATACATTTCTATTTAAGATACATTCTCAAAGCACGTCTAAATATCTTATGTTGCTCCAAGTAAATGTATTTTGTTTTTAGACTATTTTAAATGGGGAAAACAAGAGAAACAATTATATTATTTTTTTGCGCATAGTTGCTTTCCTGAAGATGTGTATATAAAAATAAAAAAAAATGTCCTGTCCTTTTTTAGGAGGTATTTTTAAAAGATGATTTTGTCCTTTTTATTGTTAGTCAGCATGTTTAATCCAACCTTATGTTGGACCACAAGCTGAATCAATTAAAAGCTAATGATTAATCTTTGCAATCGGCGAATGGTCGAATAATCGTTAGTTGCAGACCAGTGCAATGCACGGAATAAGGGGCCACGATTGTTTTGACTAATAATAATTAAGTCAAATGTACTAGTGAATTGAACAGTGTTTAACAAATCATGCATGCAATGAAAGTAATTCTAAAACGGTACCTGTAGTGGGACTATCATTTTGATATTTACTTTAGTGATTTAAATTTTCCTGCTGTGTTGAAACCTTAGACAAACACTTATTCTTTTAAAGTTAACACTATTGCAATGTTATGTATAGTGCAGTTTTTTTTTTTGTTTTTTTTTTCCAATTTGCACATTGTTTTGCCAAGTGTTCTTCTCTAAATAATTTGTATATCCAATTTGTTTCGTATTGCATCATGAATGTCACACTACTCTGATACATTACTCCTGCAGGCCCTCTATCTTATTCAGTGGTTGAGGATGGCCATTTTTGCTATACTTTATTGTAATCCTTTACAACATGTCACAGTCATAACTTAATCAGGCTTAGACTTTGAAAGTTGCTCATCTTTTAAAAGAAGCTCCTACTCTTACACATCTGACTTTTTGTTAAATTGACCAAGTCAAGGCTTAACTTCTCAGAAATAGTCTTGGGAATGGTCCTCTGCATGCTGCTGCTGGACATGCTCTTGTGAGATCTGCGTGTGTCAAGTCACTCTAAAATGTTGTGGTGGGTTTTTTTTTAGAATGGCAAAGCTGTTCCCAAAAGGAAGATGTGGAGTGCTGAGCAAGTAAAGGGCTCAAAGAGAGTCAAAGCAGAGGTGGCAGTAAAATCCAGAAGTCCAGAAAATGATACCCAGCCTGAAGGGATCACCCAAGAAGCCTATGAGCTTATGGTCAAAGGTAACTAATCATATGTGTACAGTTCACTGGCATTGATTCGGTATGCATTATTGCAAGTTGTGATTTTTGATATTTGAAGATGGATGGTAATGGAAGGTACTTGTAACAGGAATAAAATTTTGTAACCCCCAAGACATGTTCTCTCCAGAAACTCCTGGCTCCTCATACTGGAAGGAGGTAGCAGAAGAGAGGCGGAAAGCCCTGTTCAGTGTTCTCCAGGAGAATGAAAAGGTGAGTTAATTACTAAAAGGTGATGGCTAATGTTTAGCCATCCTGCACGTGGGGGGTGTTTTTAAAAAAAAAAAAAAATTAAAATTGTTTTTAGTAATGCTCCCAATTTTAAATATTTTTTTTAAAACTGATTTTAGCAGATGATGCATTGATGTTTACTGGTCTTTTGAATCTATTTCAAAATTAGTTGCACAAAGACATTGAAGCCAAAGATGAACAGATCGCTCAACTGAAGAATGATAATGAGGAGTTGCAGGAGCTGGCACAGCATGTACAACACATGGCTGATATGATTGAAGTAAGAAATGGCATCTAGATATAGAAATGGGAATATTAGTGATGTACATGTTTATGGTGGTTATGGACCTGCCCTTAATTTTCATGTGTTTTTTTTTTTTTTTTTTTTTTTTTTTTTTTTTTTTTCAGAGATTAACCGGTAAAAGTCCAGACAATCTAGAGGAGATGCGAGAGCTGGCATTTGATGCGGAGGTTGAAGGTGGTGGTGGTGGTGATGATGATGATGATGATGATGATGATGAAGATGAAAACGAAGAGAGTCAAGAAAGTGTGGATCTGGGCCCAGAAGAGACATCTGACCATGATGTGCAAGATAAGGATGATTCCACAACAGAAGAAGGCTGAAATGACTCCTTTAGAAAATATTGAATTGAAAAGAACTGAGACCAGTGGTTTTGCTCTGAAGTGATCTCTCTTTAGTTTATTTGTCTTGTGGAAAAAACGTGCACCTTGTTTTAATACTCTTTTTCTTTCTGTAAATGAGCTTTATTTTCAGTACCTGATGTACACTTATGTAAACTTGAATGCAATGGAAATAAACTTTTTTTTTTTTTTTTTACAATTGCACTTTAATTTGGTCGTTTGACCCCTTCTGCGTTCTTTTGCATGTGGACTTAGAATTCGGTTTCCTGATGGAAAACATCTTGACTTGTATTTTGCCTGAAACCTATAATGCCTAGTAGATCCTGAGGGTAGTTGGAAGGCCAGCTGCCCCAGTCCAAGATTGCCAGTTGCTCTAGATATATCTGAAGCTCCTTTGAATTCTTGAGGTGATTGATGATTGGAATGTTATTGCAACAGAGGATGTTGAGCAGATAGCAGCTCCAGCGCTTTGCTGTAGTGGACACATTGCTGGCTGGAGCCATGAACTCCAGTAGGGTGTAATAGAGGCCAAGTGTTTGTGCCTTATTTTGGTTGGAAAAGTTGAAGAAGCAGAGTCCACTGAGACCCTCCAGTACTCTAATGATGTGGTCATCTGAAAGCTTGGGCGTTCTCAGGAGCTCCAGTATGTTTGGCATGTACTCTGCTGCTGTAAGTTTTGCTTGTGCATAACTTCCTAGAAGATGGTTTACAATAGTTTCAGGAACAGCCAAGTGTATCTTGTTAAATTTGACTAATCAGGTTTTTTTGTTTAAGATGATTTGTGACTTTTTTTTTTTCTTTTTTTTTTTTTCACTTTAACCATGAGCAATATAATAAACTATCTGGGCTGTTCAATGGCCTTTAATGACTAGGGTAGCTGATATACACAGTAATACAATTTCTTGTCTGTTAATATCATGCATCCACTCAAAAAATTACTAAAAACTGTAATTATGCTTAGTCAGTAAATTGAAACAAACACACTGGAGAGATTCTGTAAAACTTCTTAATGGCCAACGTTGTAAAATCTCAAATACCTGTGTAACCTAGGATCCCAAGGTCATGAGCTGCATCCACTCTCTTTTTTATGGGCAGCTCTGTGTCCTGGACAATTTGACCAGCCATGCAGATCATCTTCTGATGCTGAGTTCTGTGGTCTTGGTCTTGGTCTGCTTCTACTTCATGGGACAAATAAGACTTGATGTTATTGTACAATGAGAAAAGAAACCTAATCATGCTGGTACCATATCTTCTTATTGTCAAGTTTCAATAATTAACTTTTTAAACTCCAACTGTCAAATTTTCAAACATGTACAAGTCCTTTAATCTACTTTATTCCACGGGTCTATTAAATGCTTGAATTTGATTGGTTCACGGACGTTATAAGGGGTGTAATTATTTTTCAAGCGTAATCACGGCTATAAAGGAGTTCCAGGTCTTGACGCCTTAACGGTTCCATATTACTTAGTCAAATTATTTCATAGCGAGCTACAGGCTACCACAACAAAATGAAAATATAAACCAAGACACTGGTTAAGTAAATCGGTTCAGAAAGTCAAACAATGTCTATATCCTACATTTATTTCAGTTTCGGTTGAAACGCTCTCTCTCACACACAAATTGAGACTCGTGTCGCGACCAACATGCATCCGTTGATATTTTACTCAAAAAAAAAGAAACTTTTTCAGGACACGGCATATGGGGTGGGGTTATTCCGACTACTAATTTAATGTATTTAATTGGCATGACATGGCGCAATTGTCATGATCATAAGACCCGATATAACTATATTTCACACGTTTTCCCCATATTAAAAATATATTGAAATAATAAACTGATAAACATTGTATATAAGCACTTAGTTTAATAATGTTAACCACTAATAGTTCCAAACATTACTAATATTAGCATTATATTAATTAATTTTTTCTTATAGCATAATTTCATGTACAGCTGCTTTGACATTTGACTTGACACATAAGATTGAAGTAATGGAGGTTGTATACCTCCTTTATTAAGAAACAAAATAATGCTATACACTTTTGGATAAATTAGAATTACAGCCTTAAAGACAAATTTGAGTCCCCACGAATGCCAGAACGAAGTGGAGAGAAATAATATGAGGAAAAGAACGATGAAAGGAAAAATATTATATGGAGAGATCAATGACATATAAGATTCTAAAATTTGACACAGAAATTACGTTTAAGAAGTAATTTAATATTATATAATTATGAAAATTTATTCTATTTGACAGAAATGTGAAGCACTGTCCTACAAAAGCAAAACGCAAAATTGAGTTGACAAACAGTTCTCTTATGATTTGTCCGGTGACAGACGAGATCCCTTACGACTCAGTTCACTTGACATTGCGTATTTACGCATATTGGTAGTGCCTTCATACACGACCTATTTGAAACCTCTATAATAATTCCAATATTTTAATATTGGCTATGGTGTTTGAGCCCCACCTGTTTTGGAACGGACCGCTACAAAAACAGGTGCACAGACACCATTTACTCAGAATTTCTTCCTTCAAGACAGCAATTATCTCGTCTCCAAGCCCTATACCTTTCGCAGTCTACACATGAGCCAGCAGACAGAATCTTCATGGCAGGGAGAAGACTCTCCACTCCCCTGCCTTGAAGAGCCACTTACATGTTTGTGTCTTTATCAAGATGTCCTTCCATAAGAGTTCATTGTGCAGGAGGCACATCCCACCATCAGACAAACATGAGAGCTGCGTTTTCTATCTAGGCCACGCCCATGCAGAGTCAGCTTTCATGGAGACAGACTGTCCTCTCTGTGAGGACAGTCTCAAGTTGCTTTGCTCACGAATCGCCCTAGTTCTGAGGAAAGATTCAGCCTCTTGCGCCCTCCCTCCCACCCACCCACCTCTTCTATGATACAGGAGGGTTCACACGAGGAGGCACTGTGGGGCCGAGAGGTCGAGCAGGATGAATTTGAGGTGCATTTCATGCCGGCACACGCCCCACGAGCCCCTCAATCTCCCCGAAGCGCGGTTTTCCCAGTGCGCTATGTGCGAGACAAGCTCCGGCCCTCTGAAGATGCGTGCGGCTTCGTCTCTTTTGGTGGATCTGATGCTGGGGATGATGACGATGTCATGTCTCTCGCCGCATCAGGCAAATGGTCAGTGGATGGCCAGCGAGGACCGTGTACGTGCCACTGACAGGGAGATGCTTAGTGTCCTTACAAGGCGGTCAAAGAACTCAACCTCGAGTGGTCTCCCCCAGAGGAACCTGGGCAGTCTCGCCTTGATGAGTGGTTCTTGCAGTCTGGATGCCGTCGTCAAGCGTTTTTCCCCGATGTCCTGGCATGCGTCCTTCTCAGCGCGCCCGCGCAGTGACGCCGTTCTCATGAACGTGGACCATGGGGAAAAGAACGGCTATGCCCAACTACCCCCTGTGGAGTAGGCGGTATCGCCATATTTCTGTCCTTTTAGTAACAGGGCGTGGAAATCAAGCCCTGTACATCCTTCTAAGCCATGTAGACGGACGTCTCGGCAGCAGGAAATGCTGGATCAGCACTCCACGCAATGGCAGTGCTCCAGGTATTCTAAGCAAAGTTCCCCAGACAAATGGACGAGCAAGGCTATGATCCAGAGACTTTCAAAGAGCTCCGGGCCGCTACAGATCTAGTGCTGCATGCCACGAAAGTCAGAGCGCAGACCATCTGCAAGTCCATGGGCAACCTGGTCATCCTGGAGTGGCACTTATGGCTGACCCTCACAGATATGAGTGACTGAGAAAAAATATCTCTGTTGAATGCGCCGGTGTCTCCAGCCGCCTCTTTGGCGGCGCAGTGAGTAAGTTTGCCGAGCGTTACGTCACAACTCAGCAGCAGTCACAAGCCATAAGACACTTTATGCCCAAACAGAGCATAGTGCAAACGGCTCTCAAATCTCAAGCCAGTGCCTGGCTAAAAGACCCACGGCCGCTAACTCAGCGCTAGCACCTGCCCCTGTGAGCCACCGGTGAGACCACGCAAGCCGTGGCCCAGACGGAAACAGCTGCACCAGCGGCCACCTCGGACCGACGGGAGGAACTATCCCGCGCAGCGGAAGTGCTCCTGGCGGGCGCAACGCTTTGAAGCAGAAAACGGAGCCCGTGGTTCCCTCCAGTGCTCCAAAGAAGGCTCGATTAGAGACATGGAACACTGTTCCCCACTGCTGTTCGTCGGGAGAGGAATATTGTTGCTCACAATGTTTTGAAAAATGTTGTTTCTGTGTCCTATGCAATAAGAAATGTTTTACAAAATCCAATAAAGAAAACAACACTTGTTGCAAATCCATGAGATGCTCATACATTCTCAAAAAAGAGCCATTTTCCTCTTCAAAGCACACATATTATGTGCAACCGCATCCCTATGGTGAGCGACGCATTATATCATACAATGAGCAAACCAAATTGCCCCCTGTTCCATTACACAGAAGCGTGGTGAACATGATTATATGATCCAATTTGCATGCCGACCACCATGGCGTTCTGTCTTCCACGGTTTCCAACAGCTTATCAGTTCAAATTCCTGCCCTTCAGGCTATCTCTGGCTCCTCGCACATTCACGAAGTTCATCGATGTGGTTCTCGCCCCTATGAGACTGAGCGGCATATGCATCTTGAACTACCTCGACGATTGGCTGTTACTGCCGCAATCAGAGGCTCTTTTATGCCAGCACAGAGTCTTACTGCTTCAGCATCTAAACAGTTTGGGCCTCAATGTGAACTGTCCGAAAAGCACGCTCTCTTCCTGCCAAAAAATCTCCTTTTTGGGAGTCCGCTTCGACTCCACGAGCAGGTGCGTGCACCTCATGATCTGTCTCGTGTCTGTCTCAGTTCAAACTGGGGAGAACACTTCCACTGAAGCTGTTTCAGAAAGCATTGGGACTCCTCCTATGGATTGAGTGTCATCTCCTCTCCCTGAGAGCGACATATGTCCCAGGCCACCTGAATTACAGCGCAGACCTACCGTTATGCCAAGGGGTGATACCGGGTGCTTGGAGAATTTATTCTCAAACTAGCAAAGACCCATTAAACTGCCCTATACATGAAATTCTAATATTTCTTCAAGAGCGATTAGATGCAGGACTCACCCCATCAATGCTTAAAGTGTATGTGGCAAATATATCTGCATGTCACACACATGAAACTGGCGCATCTATAGGCAAGTATGAATTAATAATAAAGTTCCTTAAAGTAGCAAGACAATTAAACACCTCGGCTGGCTACAGTGCCGACTTGGGACTTAACTTTAGTCCTAAAAGCTCTCGCAAGGCCCCCCTTCGAGCCTTTGGACTCTGTTGATTTGCGCACGCTCTCCATTAAGACCCCATTACTGCTGGCTCTGGCCTCAATAAAAAGGGTAGGTGACCTGCATGCACTATCAGTCGACAATTCATGTCTGGAGTTTGGCCCCGGTCTTTCAAGTGCCACTGTAAAACCCAGAAAAGGCTATGTACCCAAGATTCTGACCACACCCAAAACGCAGGTGGTTCACCTTCAGGCCTTCTTCACTCCTCCATTTAATTCAGATGAGGAACAATCATTGCATATGTTATGCTCTGTGCGGACGCTACACACATACATTTAGCCAGTTTAGACTGTCTAATCTGCACTTTGTATGCTATGGAGTTCACACAAAAGGAATGTCTGTCTCCAAGCAAGACTTTCTCACTGGATTGTCGATGCAATTACCCTGGCTTATGAGTTGCAGTGTCAGACTTGCCCAATTGGTGTTAAAGCACACTCAACTAGAGGCAAGGACGAATGGTGTCTTTACAAGACATATGTTTTGCTGCAGGATGGACTCTCAGGTCTGTCTGGCTATCTATCTGTAATTTTTTTTCTGTCTAACACTTTGTCTGTCTGTTTATCTATATGCCTGTCTGACTTTCTGTGTGTCTATCTGATGCTCTATATGTCTGTCTGACATTCTATCGGTCTAAATTTCAGTCTTATCTATCTATCTACCTTTCTGACTTTGTTTATCTGACAGTCTTCCTCATCTTTTATCTATCTACTTATCAGTCTATCTTCCTATCGGTCTATCTACCTGACAGTCTATCTGTCTGACTCACCTTTTATCTGTATGCATTTATGACGGTCTATCTGACTATCTATCTGTCTGACAGTCTGTCTGTCTATCTCACTTTTTATGTATCTACTTATCAGTCTATCTATCTTACTGGATGTCTGTCTGACACTTTATTTTTCTGTCTGTCTGACCCTCTGTCTGTTTAACGCTCCATCTGTCTGTGTTTGTATACCATTCTTATTAATGTATCATATCCCTTTGAGTTCCCTCAAAGGGAAAATCACTTGTCAGATTATAATTTCTTAGCACAGCTGTGTTGTGGCAATAACTGCAGAAACTATGGTGAATCTATAAAAAGGATGAAAAAAACAGCTAAATATATCTGATAATTATGCAAAAATAAAATTTATTGCCACTTTCAGCAAACAAAGGAAATACAGTTAACAAAAAAAAAAAAAATGAAACAGTGAGTAAACATTATCAAAGTCATTATGACATCAAGTGAAAATGTGCATCTGCATTCATTCAAAACAGCAGTAGCTAAAACTATTGCAACAGCAAGCTGTGTTCAAGACATCAACATTGCTTATTGCCACACACACACACACTCACAAAACCATAGTAATAGCTTCCCTAAAGAAACACGGATTTACAATTCTAATGAGGTTTGCGACAACAATAAAATCCAGTTTAAATTTACATAGGTTCTTTCTGAGATGAATAAAAGGCAATAAATGTGAATTGTACCTTTTCATTTGAGCAAAGAAAGAAATTCACTTGAGTGATCACCAATGCCAGAAGTTCAAACACTGTAAGGATGGTAATTTGACAAATTTGCAAAGCAAGAGGAAAATATAGCCATAGCTAGAGTGAAAATTTCAGTGACTAAAAACAGAAAAAATAAAAACGATTATTTTGAAATTCTCTTATAGATCATTTCGATAAATAGAAATGAAAAAACAGCCTTAAATATATTTGCCTTTGTATAATTATGGCTTTGGGACTTTGTGCAGTAGATGCCAGATAACACGTTTAACACGTTAAGAAACAATCGTACCATAATAGTTTAGTTGTGCTTTTGAGGCATATACTTCCAGTAGCTCCACTAAAATGTGCTCTTTTAAATGAACGGATTTTAGCCCTACTTTGGTACAGTTCTTAGTGGTAGTAAAAAGTTTATTGTGAAAACAGATCACAATGACAATTCTTACAATGGGGCAATCTACCAAAATTGCATTTTAATTCCTGCCATATATACTGAAATTCACATTTCCAAGCTTTTAATATCAACACTGTCTGTGTAAACGGCACAGAGCAAGGCAAATGTTCTGTTAGCATAGAGCGTTCTCTCATTTCTCATGACTATACACGCACTGAAAAGACATTTTTTAAATGTTTCCTCCATGAACACAAATACTGTATAACTCTCACATGTAGAAATCTCAGAAAATACACTTAAAACATGATACTGATAAATAAAACCTCTTTCTATATGTAAAAATGTCATGAGGAACAGCCCCACAAGAATACCAAATTCTGATATACCGCACTTATTCATATCTTGTGAACAGACCAAAAATAAATTAGCCTGTTTAGTACAGCTTTAATACAATCTGTTCACTTATTATTATTTAACAGAGCAAAATAAGGAAAATATCAGCATCTTACAGTTTATAATGAAGAGAAACAAAAATAAATAAAAGAAATGATATTACTCGTTACAGTCACATGACTCAGTAGTACAGAGGTACAGAAGCAATTTAGATCATGGAGCACTATACTTCCAGTCTTCATTTATGCACAAATCAAAATTCACAGTAATGCATCACCTTTCTCTGACTGAATATAGCATTAAAAAAAGTGCATTTTCAGACACTCAGCAAGGGCCCAGTCTGTCCTCGAGCCCTTAGTTGTAAGATCCCATGTGCCCAGGCATTAGTACCATGTTAATGCAATAGATTAAATACTCGCTGGGGTGTTGTCCAGCAACCCTGCTTCCTCTGTCACAAGTGGCAGTTCACTGTATGCTCCTCACAGTTCCATTAATGGACATTTTTGTTCCTGACCAGTGAAAGGCAAGCGAGCAATCTATAAATCGGTGGTCCACTGTACACAACGGCCATTCAGCAGTCCATATGACCAGCAAAAGAAAAGAAGAATTAGGGCTTGGAACAGTTCGCTCAAATCTTTCCACATGGGCAGAAGTTTCACTCAGTCCAGGAAAAAATGCAAACAGATTCTCAACAGGAGCATTAAAACTGTCCCTTATAATCCCTGAAACAAAAATGCTCTGATAAACAGATAGCTGGGCTATTTACGTTCCTCTGACAGTGCAATTTACTGATATCTGCAAATGACTAATTGCTAGTAAACAACTAATCAAACACCCTTATTGTTAAATCAGCAACAATAACTTATGACCGCAGTGACAAGAACAGTGTAAATGATAAATGTCCTGTTTCGAAGAAAGCGGTTTCAGCTGGGATTTCATGATAAGGGTCTGAATCGAAGGAGAAGCCTAAAGCCCTTTGTCACTTGTCCTCTTTTGCGAGTGGTTGTTTGTGTATTAATTAAATATGCAGGGTCATGGGGTAATAACGGGAAAATGATGTTGTGGTTACAGAAGAAACTGTTTCTTTTGTGAACTAGATTTTCTAAAATGTAGTGGTAACAGTGTTACCACGGCGTGTGCCAAGCCGCACCAGCTCCCTCGGCACTGTGTCCAACTGCTCGTATGCCAGTCGCCCCTCTTCACCTGAGAACAGAAACAAACACAAGCTCTGTAAGATACAGGACCCTTTAAAGATTCTGTGAATGTGGTTTTGTCAAGTAGGACCTGTTCCTGGATCAACATCCTTGTTAGTCCTGGAACAACATTCCTATTAACCAAATTCAATTTTGGCGTTAGGTTTAGGGTTACTGTGAGAGTTAGGCATACGGTGCGTTCTAATTAACGCATCATATCCCTTTGAGTTCCCTCAAAGGGAAAGTCTAATTTCCCTCAGGTTTATCCTAAGCACGACTGCTGTGTGCATTTTCCATTTCCCTTTTGTATTTGTAACTAGTAGCTATTAAACATGCAAAAAAAAAGAAGCATATACATACACACACACACACACACACACACACACACACACACACACACACACACACACACACACACACACACACACACACACACACACACACACACACAGCCAAAAGTTTTGAATAATGTACAGATTTTTCTGTTTTGGAAGGAAATTGGCATTTTAATTCACCAAAGTGGCATTCAACTGATATAAGTATAGTCGGGACATTACTGATGTAAACAACATCATCATCACTATTTGAAAAGTTATTTTTGATCAAATCTAGACAGGCCCCATTTCCAACAGCCATCAATCCAACACGTTATCCTTGAGTAATCATGCAAAATTGCTAATTTGGTACAAGAAAATCACTTGACATTATATCAAACACAGTTGAAAGCTATTTGGTTAGTTAAATTTAAGCTTAACATTGTCTTTGTGTTTGTTTTAGAGTTGACACAGACAGTATGCAATAGACTGGCATGTCTTAGGGTCAATATTAGGTAAGAAAATGGCAAAAAAGAAACCTCATCAGCCAATCATTGTTTTGAGGAATGAAGGATATGCAATACTTGAAAGATTTCATACGAAGGTGTACACTACAGTCTTCAAAGACAAAGGTCAACTGGCTTTAACAAGGACAGAAAGAGATGTGGAAGGTCAGATGTACAACTAAACAAGAGGATAAGTACATCAGAGTCTCTAGTTTGAGAAATAGACGCCTCACATGTCCTCAGCTGACAGCTTCATTGAATTCTACCTGCTCAATACCAGTTTCATGTACAACAGTAAAGAGAAGACTCAGGGGTGCACGCCTTATGGGAAGAATTGCAAAGAAAATCCACTTTTTCAGGGGTGCAAAATCTGTACATTATTCCAAACCTTTGGCCACCAGTGTACATATAGAGCAAATACTTTTTCTAAAAATGTACATCCTCGCATGTGGACAGCAGGACTACTTTGTGAAATTTTCAATAATACCAAGCTATAGAAAGTCAGATTTTTTTAATCAAATTATTTATTGTTGGTTATTCATGTTTTTGAGACGTTACAGACATCACATCTGATTTTCTGTAAAGCTGCTTTGGAACTATGTGTATTGGGAAAAGCACAAATAAAAAAAACTACACCAATAAAAATTATTTAACTTGTTTTACTTATGTTTCTATGTTTTTTTCTACTTTAGCAAAAAAATCAAAATCTCAGTTTTCTCTTTGCACTGTCAAGCAAACAAGTGATAGCCAGTGCTGAAGCATTTTACCAATCAGAAATTAGCATAATTAACTCTGATACAAATTCCAGTCACTGCCAACCATGTTAAAATAAAATGATACATTATAAATTCTGAATCTATATACTGATTACCATTGGTCCATATCTGCCAAACATGTTGAGTGATCCAAACATCATCTTCAGCCTGACACTTAACATTTGGATAGATTTTAGGAGTGAATGCACTTAACTGCATAGAGAGCTATAGGATGCTCCCTTGCTCCTTATTTAGTGAATGACAACCTTCAGTGCTGTCTGTCTGCACTGGACTCAGTTAGAAACAGAAACAGTTCGAAATGCACTGTATTTTTATCCTAACTCCATATTAAGCCTTGGAAATTGCATAGTAAATATAGGATTTCTAATAAAAACGTAGTGCTATTGTACATGATAGTGTACATTATGTTTAACAGTGTGGCGTTTTAAAATAAATTTCTCAAAATTAACAAATGGCATATCGGATGAAATTAGAGACGCTAATCTTTTTACTCAAATGTAAAAACGTAGGTTTCTTACCAGATGCAGTTTTGTTGGTGTTTGACAAAGACAAACTCAGCTGTGATAGGTGTCATGTTGTTTTGTCACATGATTCCGTGCATGTTTAAAACTTTACTAACAGAGACTTCTGAACTGAGATCGGTCGGTAAAAATAATTTAAATTATGTTATGTATAGTGAAGCCAAAACACAACGTCCATGCATGTGTACACGGTGTTGCACGAGGTTATAGGTAGTTAATGGTTAGGGTTGGGTTAAGAGACAGCAATTAAATGTTGTTTTCAGGGATAATGCATTTAATTTAGAAATAAAAGACTAACTAATTGTTGGTGCAGTGCATGTATCATTTGCATTGGCTTAGACTGAATGTATTACCAAAAGTGAGGAGGGTTTCTATGGCAACCTGGTGTAGTTCTTCATCTGCTGAGTCACACAGTGACACCACAGCATCAATGCTCTCCACAGCCTAAAAAAATATGTAGAAAGACAGAGAGGTTTTGCAACAGTCATGTATAAAATCACAGTCAAGTTGCATAATCAAGGTATTAAACTGACCTGCAGACAGCTCAGAGCAGCACATGCAGCTCTTGGTGTGTGTAACCCTGCTTCTGATAAGGCTTGTGTGTAACAATTCAAAGCCTGTCAATAAACATACAGTAAACAAAGACACACATATAGACAAGATTATCCATGTTATCTCATCCAGGTGTCCTCAAACATTCTGTACATACTGTTAAAGTGAGGATTCAAATTAAAGCCAATTTTAGTGTCAGTGTGTCCAGTCAATCAACCAACATCAACAACTCACAATGGGCTGGACAGAGCCTTCGAAAGGGTCCAACAAGACTGACCTTTGATCTGAAGGGCTTGTGTGAGGCAGCAGAGGACAGGAAGGCTGTAGCAGCCTTGCTCAGGTCAGGGTCATCAGAGGTCAGCAGTCCAGCAACAGCCCCCAGGGTTTGAGGGCGGGGCTGGAGAGAGGTGACGGACACATCCTGTAGCTCCTTGAGAGCAAGCTTTGTATCACCACAGCTGAGGGCCTCTGCAAACATGACTGGTTGGACACAAAAAATATATATTTAGTATATTTTGATCATATTCAATATACTTTATATTGTACAGGGCTGTGGAAAAGTATTTTCCCCCCTACTGATTTCTACTAAATCATACAAAATTGTTTCAAAAATGCAAAAAAAAAACCTAACATAAAACAAAGGCAATCTGAGTAAACACAAAATAGAGTTTTTAAATGATAATGTTATTTATTGAAGTAAAAAGTTATCCAATACCAACTGGGCCTGTGTGAAAAATTATTTACCCACTTAGTTCCTAAATCCACAAATCTATGAAACTGCATTCATAATGGGATTCAACTAGACTTGACACACACATGCCTGATTACTGCCAGCCCTGTTCAAATCAAATCAACACCTAAATACAACTTTTTCAGCAGCATCAAGTTGGCTAAAAGGTCTCACCCAGTAGCACACTATGCCAAGGTTGAAAGTAATTCCAGAAATGATAACGAAAAAGGTGATTGAAATACATCAGTCTGGGAAGGGTTACAAAGCTATTTCAAAGGTTCTGGGACTCCAAAAGAACCACAGTAAGTTTTTTTCCAAATGGAGAAAACTTGGCATTATAGTGAACCTTCCCAGAAGTGGCCGACCTTCCAAAATTCCTCCAAGAGCACAGCGACGAATCATCCAGGAAATCACAAAAAAACCAAGGACAACATTCAGGGAACTGTAGGCCTCTCTCACATCAACAAAGGTCACTGTTCATGACTCCACTAACAGAAAGACGCTGGCCAGAAATGCCATCCATGGAAGAATGGCAAGGTGAATACCACTGCTAAACCAGAACATTAAGGCTTGTCTGAATTTTGCCAAAACACACATTGATGATCCCCACACCTTTTGAGAGAATGTTCTGTGGACGGAGTGGGTCCCGTAACATCTGGTGTAAATCAAACACAGAATTCCACAAAAAGAACATCAAAACTACGGTCAAGCACGGTGATGGAAGTGTGATGGTGTGGGGATGCTTTGCTGCTTCAGAAACATTCATTCTGCTCTCTACCAGAAAATCCTAAAGGACGTCCGGTCATCAGTCCGTGAATTCAAGCTCAACTGGATTATGCAGTAAGACAATGATCCAAAGCATAGGAGTAAGTCCACCTCTGAATGGCTCAAAAGCAGCAAAATTAAAATTAATTTGGAGAGGCCTGACTTGAACCTGATTGAGATGCTGTGGCAGGACCTTAAATGGACATTTCATGCTCGAAAACCCAATGTGGCTGAACTAAAGCAGTTCTGCAAAGAAGAGTGGGCCAAATTTCTACCACAGTATTCTGAAACACTGATCTCCAGTTATCTGAAGCATTTGGTTGCAGTTGTTGCTGCCAAATATGGCACAACCAGCTGTTAAGTTTAAGGTGGCAGTTCGTTTTTCACATGGGTGATATAGGTGTTGATAACTTTTTTGCTTCAATTAAAAAAAAATAAAAAAAATATTATATATATATATATATTATATATATATATATATATATATATATATATATATATATACCGTATTTTGCGTTTACTCGGGTTGCATTACTTATGTTATATCTCGTTTGAAGATCTAAAAAATTTAGTACGAATAGTACTAAATAGTTTTAAGTACAAATACTCAAAAACAGAAGAAATCAGGATGGGGGCAAATACTTTTTCACAACACTGTATATACAGTACATATTAAGTAATTTATTTTCCTTTATGTAATTATAAGATATTTTATTATTAGGCCTGTCAATTGATTAACATTTTCATTTTCAACTTTTAATGACAGCATGTCCACTGATTTTATGGCATGTAAACATATACTTTTATACCAGTAAAAATGTTTCTAATTAACTCTATCTGCAAAAAAAAAAAAAAAAAAAATTCTATTGAAATAATCAACATAAATGATGAATAACAAATTTCTTGTAAGTTCTTTGAAACAAAGTATCAAATAAATCTATTTATGATTATATTTGAATGTTTGTTTTAATATAACATGTACATGATTAAATCACAAAAAAACTGTCAATTCACAGCCCTATAAATTATATTAAAATTATGTTAATAATCTATAAAGCCAAGACTCCAGACAACACACTATTAAAAAAAAAAAGTCTCTTACCCTCTTTGGCTAAATCCAGCAGGTGTTGCTCCATGTCTGTGATATTGTGTTCAACGGTGTAGCTATGAAACTGAAAAACGCTGAGGACTTCCTGTGCCAGAGAGGATGGTGACGGACACGGGGATGAGGCCAGCTCTCTCCTGTCTACCATCTCACTCACCACCATCCTTATCACTGCATATACACACAGACTGATGAATATAAACAAGACTACCACAATCAAACTACAATACTTAGTATATATATATATTACACACATACACACACATATACTGACGGCATATATCTCATTCAACAAACATACAAGGCTCAATGAAGCATTTGGACACTTAAGCCAAATACAATATAATTGTGAATGTTGTTCCATTAGATATCAAAATATCAAACTAAGTGGCATAAGCAAACAAATAATACTTACGTTTTCTTATGATTAACTTCACTTTATTTATAAATTTTTGCCATTACTTTGTCAAACTTCTCCTAAGGCACTTATTTATTAATCTATCCTACCTGGATTGACATTTTGTTCTAATGATATCTCATGCAATTAAATGCATACATTTGTAAGTTTGTCTAAAGTGTCCAAATACATTTTGAGGCAACTATTTATTATATAAGTATACTCTACCAGTCAAATGTTTTGAAACTCTTGACTGAAATGTTTCTCACGATCTTAAAATCTTTTGATCTGAAGGCTTAAATGTTTGAAATTAGTTTTTTTAGACAAAAATATAATTGTGCCACCATATTAATTTATTTCATCATAAAACTAAAATGTATTGATGGGAACTCCTTCAATACTGTTTAAAAAGCATCTCAAGATTTCTCAAGAAGTTGGTTGAGAAAATGTCAAGAGTATGTCTGCAAATTCTAGACAAAGGGGGACTACTTTAAAGATGCTAAAATATATAACACAGTTTTGATTTATTTAATTGGATTTTGTGTAGTCACAACATAATTCCCATATTTCCATTTATGTTATTCAATAGTTTTGATGACTTTACTATAATTAAAAAAATAAAATACAAAATTATAAATTTAAAAAAAGAATAAGTGGTTCCAAACTATTGACCGGTAGTGTACATATACAGTAAGGGCAAGTTTGAGGTTACAATGCAGAAGTCATAGGCTCTACCTGAATCAGGTGAATGAGGGAGAATCTGTTGCAGTGGTAAGGCAAAACTGAGATGCATTTGTTTAAATACGCGGTCCAGTGTAGTATAGAACATGCCACCACTGAAGTCTGACCACAGAGACATCAGCGCCGGCTGCTCCGTTAATCCAGGCAGCACTGTTTAACAAACCAAGATATTTAGGAGCATTTACAAAGGGCTTTAATTAGAATATGTTATAATGCTATTATATGTTAAAGCATAGTCACGCATAATATAACACTAAAAAAGGTACCAAAATATTGTTTGTACATGTACCACCACATAACTCTTTTTTTGAAAGTTATTGTGACCTTTTCGACAAAAATAATCTTAAATTGGCATATTCTTAAAAAAAAGTATGTCAAAAAGAAGTTAAAGCTGTTAAAACATAGCATCAAAATGTGATAACGATGTGTCTAAAAAAGCATATACTATGATGTACTAACCATCAGATGCCGTCGTAAAGCAGCCCGATCTGTCAAAGTTTTTCTCACTAAGCTCCTCTAATAGGACCGTTTGGGTTGCTAGTTTGTGCAGGTATGTCTTATGCTGCGATGGGCTTCCTCCTGAGTCCAACAACTACAACACAAACACAGAGAAACTTTAGCCTTTTATTTCATCTATCAATTATACTTGTTTTTTGTTGTTGTTGTTGTTTTTTTAGGTTATGCTGTACAATACAAAGAAAACCACATATTACAGAGTCTGAGATAAAAAGAGGAGGGAGGAAAGGAAGACGTAAAAAAAAAAAGTAGCACCTGAATTAGATGATTGCAGTACTGTAGATGAATAACGATAGCCACATCTAGGTTCTCATTTCCTGTGGTGAGAGGCAAGGGACTGCCAGCCACACTGTTCCCCACACCGGTGTCCTCTGTCAGGGCTTCACTCAGGTGGCCTCTTGCTTCTGGATGCTGGCCTGGCCTATTGGACAAGTAAGATATTCAGTCACCACCAGAGGGCACTATATGCCAAATGTAGAAGTACAGTACATTCCAGAATTATTTAAACTGGCCATCACTGTGTTGTCCATCCTTCGAACCAAACAATCATGAACTGTCATGTACTTAAACGAATAGTTCAATGAAAGATTCTCTCATTATTTACTCACCCTCATGCCATCCCAAATGTCTATGACTTTCTTCTGCAGAACACAAACATATATTTTTAGAAGACTTTTTCAGCTCTGTAGGTCCATATAATGCAATTGAATGGTGAACAAAACTTTGAAGCACCAAAAAGCAGATAAAGGCAGCATAAGATTATCCATAAGACTCCAGAGGTTTAATCAATGGAGACCAGAACTTTGAAGCTACAAAAAGCACAAAAAGTTAACATAAAAGTAATCCATATGACTCCTGTGGTTTAATCCATGTCTTCTAAAGTGAGCCAATAGATTTTGAGTGAGAACAGACCAATACATAACTACATTTTCGATATAAATCTTGACATCAGCAGTCTCCTTGACGATCATGTTTTCAAGCTCGATATAAATCTTGACATCAGCAGTCTCCTTGACGATCATGTTTTCAAGCTCGATATAAATCTTGACATCAGCAGTCTCCTTGGCGATCATATTTTCAAGCTCGATTACACTTCCTATAGCACCATCTAGCGCTCTGTGCATGCGTCAAGCACTAGGAAGTGTAATCAAGCTTGAAATCACGATCGTGTCCATGATTTTCTTTTTTACATTTTGTTCTGTTAACACCCAAAACCAAATGGATCACTTCAGAAGACATGGGTTATACAACAAGAGTCGTATGGATTGCTTTTATGCTACCTTTATGTGCTTTTTGGAGCTTCAAATGTCTGGTCA
Organism: Moxostoma hubbsi; assembly: GCA_032164185.1. Lineage (NCBI taxonomy): Eukaryota > Metazoa > Chordata > Actinopteri > Cypriniformes > Catostomidae > Moxostoma > Moxostoma hubbsi. Next base: position 15,406,369 of record JAVLUX010000026.1, read on the forward strand.
CCATTCACTTGCATTGTATGGATCTACAGAGTTGAGATGTTCTTCTAAAAATCTTTGCTTGTGTTCATCAGCAGAAGAAAAAGTCATACACATCTGGGATGGCCTGAGGGTGAGTAAATTATGAGAATTTCATTTTTGGGTGAACTATCCCTTTAAAGCTATCTGATGGAGGACACCAAGTGGAAATACAGTAGGTCAATAAAGGGTGTAAAATTAAACCTACCCGATTCTCTCTGACTCCATATCAAAGAAGACAGATCGTGAGAGGGTGCCAGCATCATCTCCTGTGTCATCGTCATCAAAGTCAGAGGTGTTGAGGAAGTCAAAGCTTTCCAGAGCGCTTTCCACAGTCAAACTGAGACTTGATGAACGACTCCTTTGTGCAGGCACCCGACACTAAGAGGAGACAAACAGCTTTCATACCCTGACCATACACAGCATCAAATTCTAAGTTTCCATCAAAACGGTGCTGGTTCCAGTCTAGATGGCTATGATGATTATAATGGGATCAATCTTTTTTTAATGTGATCTAGATTTGTTAGCGTCAGTCTAATCAGTTTTTCTGGAAATACATTTTACACACTAGGTACTATTGCTGAAGTTCAATTCAAATCAAAATTTGATTGTCATCAGTCATCCTGCGCCCACTAGTCTACATTTACTCGTGTTCTGTTGTTCTTTCAAAGTACTTTTGTCAAGTACCACTAGACGTTTATCATAACGAAATATAAGTAATCAACACCAGTTCACCTCCAATTTGTATTTACACAACTCACAAACCATAGATAAGGTTCCCACTGTCATGGAAAACCTGGCAATGCCATGGAATTTCAAAATCTAGTTAACAAAATCTTAAATTCAAGGACATTTCTATAGTGAATGTACATTTTTCTTGTTATGATCTGCTTTAAAATATTTTGCCACCTAAATATTGCTCTTGGTTAGAGCTTTTGTAGAGTACAACTTGCTCACAAGCCATAGTGATGTCCAATTTATTAAGGGGGAACCTTCTTTCGAATAGGTTCTTTTCAGTTAAAGGGATAGTTCATCCAAAAATTCTCTCAATGTACTCACCCTCATGCCATCCCAGATGTGTATGACTTTCTTTCTGCTGATGAACACAAGCAAAGATTTTTAGAAGAATATTTCAGCTCTGACGGTCAATTTAATTAAAGTGAATAGTGACCAGACGTTTGAAAGTCTAAAAAAACACATAAATGCAGGATAAAAGTAATCCATTAGACTCCAGTGGTTAAATCCATGTCTTCAGAAGTGATACAAGTGTGGGTGAGAAACGGATCAATAGTTAAGTCCTTTTTAAAAGGACTTACTGGGCCAGTAAGTGGCAATATGCACAGAAAATGTGAATCACCAAAACTAAAAGAATTTGAAAGTGAAAGTGGAGAATTATAGTAAAAAAGGACTTAAATATTGATCTGTTTCTTACCCACACCTATCATATCACTTCAGAAGACATGGATTAAACCACTGGAGTCCTATGGATTATTTTTATGATGCCTTTGTGCTTTTTTACCTTCAACGTTCTGGTCACCATTCACTTGCATTGTATCGACCTACAGAGCTAAAATATTCTTCTAAATATCTTTGTTTATGTTCTGCAGATGAAAGGAAATCATACACATCTGGGACGGCATGAGGGTGGGTAAATGATGAGAGAAATTTCATTATTGGGTAAACTATTTCTTTAATTGGTCAAAATGGTTTATAAATCGGTCTGAATCTAAATTATTTTTAAATATCATTTTATAGAAAAAATTACTGGAAAACTTAATTTGATCAAAAAATATGGGAACTCTGCGTAATTGATCCAAACCCCCTTTTCGATCTTACATTAGTGTGGTTACCAGGTGTGCACCTGAGTTTAGATTACAACTTTCAAACTAATAACTAAAAAAAATTAAACCTGAGTCCTCACCAAAACTTAAGTGTCAAAGCAACATCTGTCAGACTGTATAAAAAAACTACTGGAAAAATGTAGGGAAGACAAATTAAAACTTGCTCATAGATGTTGAAATGAAGAAAAACCAGGGATGCCACAATCAAATTTACTCACCTTGAGCAGGTCTTCAAGTCTCATAACCTCCTGCTCCAAGTCTTGCAGCTCCCCACAGCGCTGGCCCAAACTCTCCAGCTGCAGTAGCAGGGATTGAATGGCCTCCTCCAGGCTGCTCTCCAGGAATGCCCTGCTGCCCCCTCCCTCCCAGCTCAGAGTTCCAGCCTCGGGCAGCATGTCAGACGAGGTCAGCCTCCTCACCAGCTGCCTCGTCAGACTGCCTTCTTCCCCATCCAGCTCCACAGGCTTCAGCTCCAAGTCTTCATCAGGCACATTGGGCTCCAGGAACACCACATCCTCTGGTCCCACTACAGAAAGCTGACTCTCAGAGTACAGAGAGTGGGCATCGGAGCCTGTGCAGGGCCCCTGGCCCTCAACCAGATCCCACTCCAGGTCTGGTTCACTAGCACTGGCCACACTTGCTCTCACACTGCAGCTCTCTTCTGCTTCCTCACCCCCATCTTCCTCAGAGGAGGGGCTCAACTCAGAGGGCGGGTCTGTCTCAGGGGGCGTGACGGTGATCTCAGGGTTTAATTGGATGGGGACAGAACTTGAAGTGGAGGTGTCCGAGAAGGTGAAAGACAGGCGTTTGCACTCAGCAACACCTCCGTTCTCAAAGACGTCATCAGGTAAAGTGGACTACGTGAAGATATATGAAAGAACGAGATAAAGGAGAGTAAAAATCGGCTCTTTCGTGTCATATATTTCTATAATAACTGTTGTTTCTATGATTTCAGTGGTCTAAAGATGTGTGCAACATTCCTAGTCCTAAAGATTTCACAACAACACACTAAAGAGCAAGAAAGGAATTAAAGACCTCGTGAAATGATTCGATGAATGCAGTATTATTTCCTCTGTAGACATATTTCTTTTTCAAACAGGAAGCAGTTTATTTTTTATTTTTACATTTGTTTTTGAGGAGTATGCTATCATATAGTTGACTTTAAAGCTTATACACATGGACTAAAAGCCACATAACTCCAAATGTGATTTTACGGGGTCTCTACATAGCTAACGTTACAGTAGAAAAAAAGTGTACAGATTTGGCTATATTTGTGAGGGCCAAATTTGTTAAAAAAAAAAATGTCCTTACAAATATATCAAAACATGTGAAAAAAAAAAAAAAATGTTTTAAAAGATTTGAGGTGGTCTTCACTATTTGAAAGATATATATAAAAGATCAAATCATGTTTTTCTTTAAAGGAATAGTTCACAAAAAAATTATAATAACCTCATAATTTATAACTTATTGTGTCTCAAACTTGTAAGATTTTCATTCTTCTGTGCAACACGGACAAAGATATTTTGATGGAGACATGACGTGAATATATCTGCACACACGCGCAGCGCATGTGAAAGATGCAAGTATAATCAAGCTTCAAATCTGGACTGCAAGACTAGGAGATTTATAGTGAAAAAGGAGTTACATTTTGATCTGTTCTCATCCAAAACCAATCGTATCACTTCAGTAGACATGGATTAAACCACTTGAGTCATATGGATTACCTTTATGCTGCCTTTATGTGCTTTTTGGAGCTTGAAAGTGTTGGACCCTATTGACTTACATTGTATGGGTATATTTACAGTACATCACTTCTCCATCAAAATTGGCCCAAGCAAGACAATTAGGCAATAGGTCAGCGAGTATTGATGCTGACTACCACCTCTGGGAATCCAGGGTGTTTTTTTTTTGTGAACTGTCCCTTTAAATCTAATAATGTCAACAGGTTTGGTTTTAGGGCTAGGTTAAAATAAATATCATTATGAAAATTATTGTCTAGTCTAAATCCTCTTTAATATAGAAAAATCAACATGTGTGTATACATAAGTGAGAAGAAATGGGTGTGGAAGCGGTTGAGTAATGTGACAAACTATAGAGCACAACATGCAAGCAAGACAATTAGGCAACATTTACACACACACACACACACACACACACACACATTTACTCAGAATGGTAGGGCACACAGTGACCTAACTCACGTAGACTTCCAAACTGGACCTTGAACGAGGTCTCAGCGCAGCCAGATCGCCAAAAGAGCGACTGCGTCTCAGTTTCTCTATGAGTCTCTCTCTGAGTGTGTGCAAGAATGAGAGCCGCTGACCCTCCCACTGCCTAGGCTGCCACTTCTTTTACATCAACGCACATACAAATACAGCAGCCATGATGGACATGGTGACACAAGGTGGTTACAATTAGACACAACAGTGTGGATTAGGCACAAGCATTTACACACAAGCTGCAAGCAAAATGATACACAGTGAATCCAGAACAGCTACTCTGGTGTCAGTAGGGTTAGGGTTGGGTTAGTACTCAGGTGTTAGGTTGGGGAATATGTGCAATTTGTCAGTGACAGTGTGTTAGGTTCCAAAACTTGATTTCAAAACATATTTGATCTATCATTTTATCATTTGAAACCTAACAAACTTTTACTTGTGAAATATTTAGTAAAAAAAACAAAAAACATTTTGGGGCCATTTTACATGTGACTTAAAGGAATATTCCAGGTTCAATACAAGTTGAGCACAATCAACAGCATTTGTGGCATTATGTTGATTACCACAAAAAAATGTTTCGCAAAAATGTAAGTTAAAGTGAGACACTTACAAAGGAGACGCAGTTTTTGGAGGGTTTAAAGGCAGAAATGCAACGCTTATAATTTTATCAGAGAACTTGGGCCTGGGTAGCTCAGCGAGTATTGAAGCCGTCTACCACACCTGGAGTCACAAGTTTGAATCCAGTGTGTGCTGAGTGACTCCAGACAGGTCTCCTAAGCAACCAAATTGGCCTGGTTGCTAGGGAGTATAGAGTCACATGGGGTAACCACCTCATGCTCGCAATTAGTGATTCTCGCTCTCAATGGGGCCCATGGTAAGTTTTGCAAGGATCGCGGAGAGCAGCATAAGCCCACACATGCTGAGTCTCCATGGTATCATGCACAATGAGTCACGTGATAAGACGCGCAACTGTCTCAGAAGCTGAGGCAATTGAGACTTGTCCTCCACCACCAGGATTGAGGTCAATAACTACGCCACGAGTAGTGGGAATTGGGCATTCCAAAACGAGGAGAAAAGCGGATCAAATAAAAAAACCAAAGAAAAAAAAAAAGAGCAGTTACATACATTTTTCTGTTAAAACTCATGTTTTATTTAAGCTGTAAAGTTGTTTAAATCATTGCTTTTAGAAAGAAAAAAATAGAATAAATCAACATTATGCCACAAATGCTGTCGATTGAGCTTAACTAGAATCGAACCTGGAATATTCCTTTAAGTACATGTGTGAAATTGGCTGCAGTGTTTGTAGGTACTCTAGTGGGTATTGGGCCTTCTGAATGTCAAATGTGTTTTTACCATTAGAGCTGATTGGTCCAGTAAGTTAACAAAAGCGGTCTTCTAGTCTGGAAAAGAACTGTACTTTGTAAATGGGCACTCACAAAGAAAGAGTTGTCCTGGAAAGTGGGTGTCTCAGGTGTGCCTTGGCTGTAGATAGACACTCGTCTCTGCAGGGCGGTGGCTTTGCTCACATTTCCTGAGGACAGGGTCAGATCCTCCACATCAAATGGACTGCAAGAACAAGAGAGACATACATTCATGTACACCGTTAAACCTATAACATTATTATAAAGAAAGGATAATGTGTATTGAAGTATGTGAAGTGGCCTTTAAAAAGTGTTCAGTCAGTAATTCAGCATCACTTCCTTGACTGTCCAACAGAGGGCAGCATACATGTCTGAACTGGCTGAAACACCACAATTCTTCTCGCATTTTAATACATAGCGTCACTTACAACCAGGCGACCTCCAGGTTAAGTTTAATGGTTCCCAGGTCATTGACGTCTACAGCAACCACCTGAGGCATAGCGGTGAACAGGTCCTTGGTTTCACAGATCACGCTGCCCACTAGGATATGAGTGGCCAACCCCTTCAACTCTGTCACCTAATAGATAAATAAATGTATTATGTATAACCTTCTTGGTGCTTTTTTTTTTCTGTAATCAAGGATGTACCCAAATATTCAAGATTGGAAGGGACCAAGTGTGAAAGTTAAGAAAGAGTAGCATTGGAACTCATTTGTGTAAGTAGACACTGTGTGGTGACTGAACTCCAGCCCACCTTGATATTAATGAGGTCTGTAATGAGGGGCATAAAGATCATCTCCTCTCCATCCCAACTCTGTTTGGAGTTTGCTTCGATCTTCCCTTTCAGTTTCCATCTTTGTCTGCCATATCTCATGAAAATCTGCAAGGAAGAGAGAAATGGAGAAAAATAAAGAGATAGGGAGGAAGTAAGTGTGTTTTAGGCAGGGAAATATTAGAGTTAGAAAAAACAAAAACAAACATAAACTCAATTATTATGTCACAGCAGAGATAGAGGGAGTTTTCAGTTTTGGTGTGATACAGACTTACAAAATCTATCTAATGGGGCTTTTCCACTGCACGGTACAACTCGATTTGACTCGACTTGCTCACTTTTTGGGGGTTTTCCACTGTGGATAGTGCCTGGTACCTGATACTTTTTTAGCACCGCCTCGGTCGAGGTTCCAAGCGAGCCTAGCTGATACTAAATGTGACGTCAAAACCCTGCAGATCACTGCAACATGGGACATCAACATGCTAGTTTTAAAGTTAGCAACAGCAACAGCAGTATCTCATTTGTTCACGCGACTTTCAAATTGTAAAAAGAAATGGCTGTGCGCAAAACCACGCCGTGGTCAATAAACGAGGTGCAGATGTTCCTCTCGTTAGCGACGAACAAAACGACGAAGCGAAAAAGTCTCTCGGGAAGTGTCTCAGCTGTTGGCCGCACACGGCTACCACCAGACCTACCAACAGTGTAGGGAAAGTTTAAAAACTTAAACGTGACTACAGAACCATCAAGGAAAAGTGGAAGTGGTTCAACCAAATGGACGCTATCTAGTCCGGTGAGCAATGGTAGGGAGAGTGCCCTGGACTCAGCCACAGCTGGAGTCCACGATGGAGGATGGTACGTTAACTCTATACTCTGCTTGAAAGCTTCACTTTATTTAGTTGACCAGCTACTGGAAGCTTGCTTCTAAAACAACCAGGCCAATTTAACTGTTACACTTGTGTAAAATCACCATGCGACAACTGTTTTATGCAGCACAACGAGCTAGTAGCTAACAGCTAGCGTTATCGTTTATTGTTTTGCGTCACGTTTAAGATGATGTCATGGCAGTAGAGACGGCACAACTATGACTAATCAGACTATAATCCCACCCATGTTGAGGAAGCCCTAAACTGCAGTGGAAAAGCAAGCTCAGAAAAGTAAAGCGAGTAGAGTCGAGTCAAACTGTAACGTGTAGTGGAAAATTGCCATGGTTTAGGTGGGTGTACACACTTGCGGAAGAGAAAATGTTGCTATTTTTCACATACTTGGCGGAATGGCAGGCAATTACTGCAAGAATTGAGTTATTTGGTTGAAGAGTGATGCATTTATTTCACTTTTATATTGGAAAAAAGAGACTTTCCAAACAACTCACCTCATACTGATCACCGGGACAAAGCCTGGCAAAGCCAGCCAATCCTGAGATGGGAATCACAGGGGGAAAAGATGGTGTTTGTTAATGAAATACAATTCAAATGTTTTTATAGTTTTAACTAGGGCTGTCGATTTAATTAGTTAATTTAATGTGATTAATTATATGAAAATTAACGCAATTAACCATGCCCCCGACCTGTATGTAAATTTCGTAAAAAAGGAACGTTCCTACTATCAGCAGGATTCAAACTTGATGCACCACCTTGATCCAGTATGGGGCAGTCAGCACTGCAGCTCTCCACAGATGCACTTTTGTATCTGACAGCTGGATCGTGATTAACTTAGCACATCATCCGAAAAACACAGCACTTAGAACTAGAGGCGCTGAAAACTTGAGACGCGACACAACCAAAGTGAAAAGCTCCAGAAGTGTCCGACTGATGAATAAGTACATAAACCAACAATTGAAAATAGTGTAGACGTATGTAGGCCAATAATAGTGTTATGCTCAATGACATGGAAATACAAATCTTTTGACTTTTAAAGACCCTTTTTGTATTGTATAAATCAGTGTTTCCCAAACTTTTTTGCCCCCACAGCACTACGAGTTAGGCTCAATTACCTATAAAAACCAAAGATATGTATCAAAGGCTAAATGTAATTTAACGTTACCATGAATTTTGTCATAGGACGTTTCTGTTCATGATGTTTATTCACCAACAAAAACAAAACCAGGCCATATAATCTGTGAAATTACTGGAACAGACTAAAGCTGTTAAATTATACAGGGGGCCTTTTAAATATGTCAAATGTTTACATGCATAATTTGTACTATTTACAAGTATTTAAATTGATATGTGGAACCAGTGGAAAAAAGTTACTGTCTCTTTAAGACATATGGCTGTTCTTCGTTTTGTTTGTGCATATTAATGCACGTCTTCTTTTTAAGAATAAAATTTTGTTGTTTTGATGAAAATCTGACCATGAAGAACAGAAAGGATAATAAAAGACATTATCAGTAGCTTTGTTTCCATCAACGTTTTTTTTTTGTGCATTTTGGCATATTGAATAAAAACTGATGGATGGAAACACCAAGATGTGGTCTCCAAAATGAGAATAAAAATGCATACGATTGCTTGACGTGGATAATTTTTTATTTGATAAGATGAAATGCACATAAACAATGATGGAAAAATATTTACCGAATAAACTCCTACAGAATTTATGACTGGACAAACCAGCCAATCCTCACATCCGAAATGTTGCTCTGGTCATCCTGAAATAATGGTGTCCTGAAAATCCAAAGCCTGCATAGAGTTTGCACAGCAAATAAGTTGAATACAAACTTGAACTGTGCCAAAGAGCAGGTTTATTGACATAAGGATGGATGAAAGCTCACATAGTTCTCCCAGACCGGTCATGCTGTCGCTCCCAGACACGAGACATTTTTTTTTTTACAGTGTCTGTGTTCTAAACTGCGAGTATTTTAGTAATAAAAAGAGTCACAGTGGCTATAATTTCTCCAGAATGACGGCTTTGTTCTTTTGAACACATGGGATGGAAACACGGCTTTATTTGCTCATTGTTTTTGCGATTTTATGGCTTTTCGCATAAAATACATTTGCAACTTGGATGGAAACATAGCTAATGACAACTGGATTTATGGATCTAATCTTTGAACAACCATTAAACGAAACAAGTCAAACCAAACACTCAACATGCAGTGAAAGGATCTCGATGCTAAACTTTGCATATTAAAAGATTTATTGTGGGATTTTAAGTATATATATTGAGATCTTTGGGAAATCTATATTTTTATGCATCATTATTATTTTTATTTTAAATCATATAGATTAAACAGAGCAAAATCTAATATACCACGGTTGGGAATCACTGGTCTAAATACTTCACTTGTTGTCAAAATATATATATATTTATTTATTTTTTTATTTATATATAAGATGTAAAGTATTTAAATAGATTATAATATGTATTATATATTTATAATTATTTTTAATATTATATTCTGAATTCCCTTTATTTGCGAGCGTTTCGCAGTAAATACTGATATGTGATTAATTGGATTATTTAATCGGCACATCATTTAATTCATTCCATTAAGAATTTGAATTGATTGACAGCCCTAGTTTTTACAAAACTGGACCAAACATTATAACAAAGAGGATTCATACAGAAACCCAGTACCTTTCATTTTGATATGAAACTCTCCCAGCAGGTTCTCCAGCTCGCCCTCAAAAGTGCTCATGTTCTGAGGAGGGAACAGACATTCATAAGCTAAATAAACATTTCTTAAAAATCTGAAGACCTGAGGACAATCCCAGGAATTCTGAAGATATATTCATATTCTGCTACTGTGTGAATGTAGCAAAAAAAGAAACTTGTATGTTGACAGACAATGGTGTACCTCTGTATACTCTTTATATCTGCGGTTGACCTCGGCCAGGCTCTCACGTGTGCCTTTAGTGGAGGGTGAAGCAGTGAAGGCCTGTTTCATCTTATTGGCCCCATCACGCAACCGGCTTTGAATACAAAACCCCTCATACAGCTCATCAACCTGTGAAAACATCAATAAACACACACACAATTGGCACGGGGAACTATAATACACAAAAGCAGTACTGCTCATGTATACACACAGCAACTCTGAATAAAGATTGCATTAATGCTACTTTTGAAGTCTAAAGCGCTGGCATACATTATTACAGAACTCCGGGTTGCCCCATTCAGCATGGAAACACAACATTAATAATGTACTGTAACATTCAGCAGTACAATGGAGCAGAATACTGTAAAGAGTGTTGAGAAATGAATTGGAACACTTCAAAAAGCGAATGCACAATGATGTGGCTCAACGGCCCTCAGGACAAGCGCTTATGCCATACTTCTGTGATGGACGAGCAGCTCAGAGACACAGCCTTTATCATGGAAATGCACATTTAGCACATTCACAACTCACTGAACACTGGGCGGTTCAAATTAGCTATGCAAATCCTATCAATGGTGGAGACAGAGAGAGAGAGAGAGAGAGAGAGAGAGAGAGACTCTAGAAAACTATTGAATCTGGTTCTGCAAACTGGCTGCTTTCCTTATACCTGGAGTAATGGCTTAATACACCCATTATATATGAGTGGAGACAAATTTGACCCCAATAACTACTGAGGCATTTGTGTGAACAGTAATCTGGGGAAGACTTTCTGTCATATCCTAAACGCCTGGATACAGGCCTTCCTTACCAAGCACAATGTTTTTTTGATGTCAGATTGGATTCCTACCAAACCACTGCACCACCGACCACATTCACACGCTACACACAATAGTCAACCAGCACGTTCATCAAAAAAGCAAAAGGCAAAATGTATGCATTTTGTTGATTTAAAAAAAGCATTTGATTCCATTTGGCATGATGGTCTATATTATAAAAATTCTACTATCCTGCATTGTGGGTAAAATGCACAATACTATCAAATCTATGAATTCGGATAAGATGCAGAGTTAAAATTGGCAATAAAAGAACAGAATTCTTCACTCAAGGGTGTGGACTGAGACAGGGCTGCAGTTTGAGTCCAACTCTGTTCAACTTTTACATTAATGAGTTGGCAGTGCTACTGATACAATCTGCAACACCCGGTTTTACTCTAAATATTCGTGAAGTTAAATTTGTTCTCTGTGCAGATGGTCTGGTGCTGCTGTCAGCTACTGCAAAAGGGCTACAGCAGCACCTGGACCTGCTGGAGATCTTCGGTCAGAACTGGGCCCTGACAGTAAATTAAAAAAAAATTCTAAATAAAATTATGATCTTCCAGAAAAATGCCAGATTACAGGAGACCAGATACACATTCACTCTGTGTAGGGTGTGTTCTATTGCAGTGTTCCCCAATGACTACCTCGGTCTAAAAATCAGTGCTTCGGGGGGATTTGGCCTGGCAGTGAATGCACTATAAGAGAAAGCTAGAAGAGCATTCTATGCTATTAACGGCAAATTTACCCAAATAGACATTCCTGTACCAATAAGGTGTAAAATCTTTGATAGTATTGTAATGCCTATTGCTCTGTACGGATGTGAGGTTTGGGGTTCACTCTGCCTGGCAGATTACTGGAGATGGGACAAACACCCCATAGAATCCCTGCCTGCAGAATTCTGTAGAAACATTCTAAGATTTCAGAGAACACCACCTACTAATGCATGCCTAACTAGGCAGATACCCCCTAATTATACATATTGAAAAACGATCCCTCAAATTCTGGACACACCTACATTCCAATTCCCATAACACACTGCAACATGAAGCCCTTAAAACCAAAGAATTGAAGCCTTAAACCAGTCCCCTTTGCCAGCTGGCTCTGAAACTCACAAACCCACTAACAACTAAAAAAAACAGTTTTAGACCAGCACTGCCAAACAAAACCAAATCAGAATAAACCAAATCATAAAAAGAAAGCAAAAAATTCATATTTGGAAAATGGGGAAAATGAAAAACCAAATCAAACTGGAATGTTAATCAGGACCTAAACAGAAATAATTATCTCTACACTGTAAGAGATCCAAAACAGAAATGGATCCTCACCAAATACAGACTCAGAATCTGGCCACAGATAAAGTGATACACAGACAAACCTGCTTCCAAAAGGAAGAACGAGTCTGTGCTCTCTGTGACAAGAGTTCTGAGGAGACACAGACTGAATCAATTACAGGAGATATTGGTCTGAATCATGGACTGAAAAACTCACTTTTTACTGAATCAGTTTAGGACCCGTTCAAAAAGAATGCATTCTTGTGCTAAAAAAAAAAAAAAGGCTAGAAACAGCACGAGTAGAGTAGAAAGGTGTTTTTAACAGTTGAAATACTTTTTAACTTGGCATCTAAAACCATGGCACGAAATGCTGAAAAAAACTGCAAGATGCAATTTTTTTTTTCCTTTAGGAAACCTTTTTAAAAAATGTGCTTAGGGGAGAGGGTGAGAAATGGAACAATCTAACCCAATTTGTGTGTGTGTGGATTGGGTATATTATCTGTGTATATGATGGATGTGAATGTGTGTATTATGATGTGTGGGGGTGGTTCATGATAAATGGCATTAGATAATGTGTGTATGTATACATACTTGGCAATAGTTTGGGGTCAAATCTGTTCCCTAAAGAGAGCTAAATCTGACAAAATCGTGGACATCCTCAATTAGAAAATCAATTGGAAAATATTTAATAAATAAAGCAAATACTTTTACTCTTAAAATTTATAGGAGTAGGGTTAGACCATGTTCACTAATCCTAAAAGTTTGAAAACTCTGTTGTCAGTTTACTAATGTTATCAAGTATGCGTTTATAGAGTGTTTTCAAAAGTCACAGTTTTGCAGTGGAGAAAAACGCCATTATATTGTGAATGAGAAGCATAAACGTAGCAAAATCAAGGCATTTTCAAACTAAAAAGAATTAGTGTGGCCTTATACTCTATATGGAGTACAACAGCATTTTAGTGCCACATAAAACAAAAAAAAATCTAATATTTTGTGAATAAATTCTAAACATTACGAGATTAAAGTCATAATGTTTTGAGAATGAAGTCGTAACATTACAAGAATAAAGTAGTAATAGTTTAGGAATAAATTAATAAGTGTATAATCAAATTATTGGCCTTTCACGACAATAAAGACATACATTTTTGAGAATAAAGTCGTAATATTTCGAGATTAAATTCTTTAGATAAAAATTTTTATTTGATTAATTGTGCATTCAAACATTCATTTTCATTCCAAATATATAAAATTCCTTGAAATGTTACATTTTATAGCTAATTCCAGATTTTATGATTCCATCTGTGTATTCCACATCGCAGAAATCAAATGACCCTACACGTAACAGCCGCGGAATACGTGGACTCCGATCATTGAATTATTACAAACAAATTCACATCCCGAGGTGTAAAGGCCACATCACCACGCTACCACCTTGGGTTGTGAATTCATTAAAAAAAACTAATAAAAAAAATTTGCAGTCAGTTCATTGTCTAAAGTTTAAATTACAACTCAAATGTTTTTGTAGTTAACACCGCAGCAATGTTGGAACAAAAAAAATCCTATTTTGTACTATATAAATACTTAACCAATTCAGTATAGATTATAGCAGATGAGCAGAGAATTTATGTGACAGGGCTTTGTTCATTATGATCAGCTGCTGATGTTGTTTCCCAATGCACAGCCTCCAGCAGTGACACAAGGAAAAAAAATTGTGTATTTGCCAGCTATCCTGAGTCCTTATTGTTTTTGAACATGTAACAAAATTATTGTAGCGACAGAGTCAAACAGATTTATTATACTAAAATATTTTCCAGGACCATACATTTTTTTCCAGGACATTTTTCAACAAATATTCTATGACTGGAAAACTGCATTGCAAAATTCCAGGATTTCCCAGTTTTCCTGGATGCATGGGAACCCTGACAAAGTAATAATATTTTGAAATTAAAGTCAAAATTACAAGAATTCATAGAATTATGAGACAGAAGTCATAGTATTATGAGATTAAAGAAGTTATTTTTTTACATTTAAAAATCTTAATCTCATTTTTAATAATCTCATTATTGGCCTTTTACGAGAATAAAGCCTACAGGGTGTCGTGACATGTCTAGTGCAGCTTGCATGTAGGGAAGCCTGCAATTCCTCTCCTTTAGCTCCTGTCATTGGCCACACCAGCCAGGTTCAGGAAGCAGAGTGTGTAAGTCTTCCTTGGTCAGTATATAGCCTCTCCCTCACCAAGACTCCTACTAGGCCTCCTTGTGGCAAACCACGTTAACTGGAGTTTTGCGACCTCAGGCTGAATTAGTAGGTGGTTTCGGAGCAACAACGGTCCCTAGAGGTGTTTCACCAATCACTGTTCCACTGCCACATGGGTAAACCAGGTAATGTTGTATTGGCTAGGGGAGCAAACCCTTATTACAAACCTAGATTTAGGGACATCCACAGGCGGGATCCAACAGACCGGGTCTTCGGTGGCATCCTGCAGCTCTGACCAGATGTAGGTTGTCGTGAGTTTCTCATGCCACTGGAGTCTATCTGGCGGAGTGAAGATGGTGAGTATGGACTGTGCACCCAAACTCCCACCTTAATCATTTCCTCATGCAAGCTTCTTGCTTCAAGCCCCTTCAAGACCTGTGGTAACATGGAATGGTGGGTACAGGCCAAGGATGTGAATGGGAGTGCCTAGCCAACAGGCGATAGTGAAGTGATGGCCGCTGAGATGCAAGATGGAGCAGCGTGTCTCTTCGGCAGGTTCCATTATGACTGAGCAGCTTCCACACTGCTCACCCTTGGTGGGGAAGGACCAAGAAAAGGTGGTCTAAAAATTGTCTGCTTCATTAACTCTTCAAACTGCAGTCATCGGAGCATCCCCCCGCGGTCAAAAATGAAAAATAGGAAAAGATACACTCACATGAACATCGCTGCTTGGAATGTCTGAACTCTTCTGAGAATGGCAGAAAAATCTGAGAGTACCTGCCGAAGAACAGCTCTTGTGGCTCTCGAATTGAGGAAATACAATATTGATATTTCTGTCCTCAGTAAAACCCAGGCTACATAGAGATGACTCCTGGACCGAAGTTGGTGCGGGTTATAACTTCATCTGGACAGGGGTGCCTGAAGGGGCACGTTACATCCATGGAGTGGGCTTCGCCATAAAAACTCACTTACTGAAGAACATCCCGGAATCTCCCATTGCCATCAATGAGACATTAATGATATGGCGTATTCCTCTAACTAAGGGCTGCTTTGCTACCATAATCGGTGCCTATGCACCAACTCTGGATGTTAAATAGACTTTTACAGGTCTCTTGACTGCATTATACAGAAAACCACAACTGCAGACAAGCTCATCGTCATGGGAGATTTCAATGCCAGAGTAGGGACTGACTACCATATCTGGAACAAAAGTCCTGGGCCAGCATGGAGTGTGGAAAATTAATAGCAATGGCTTACGACTTCTCTCCTTAGGTTCAGAGCACCAACTGGCAATCACTAACACCTTCTTCCAGATAACGAACAAGCTGAAATCCACCTGGCAACACCCTTGTTCAAAGCATTGGCATCTTTTGGACTATATCATTATTATTCGTCAAAAATGCATGGAGCTGAGTGCTGGACCGATCACCGGATGGTTAGATCAAAGCTCTATATGGATATTCAACCCTATCTTTGCAGAAAAGCTCCAAACAAATGGTTCAACTGCCCTGCCCTTATAAACCTCTACATTAGGGACAACTTCAGGTGTCTTCTCGCCAATAAGCTGGATGAAGTTACGGAGTATTGTACAAACTGGCCAACCCTAAGCTCTGCCATTCACAGTGTAGCCTCAGAAGCGTTCAGCTTCTCAAAGAAGCATCACAAGGACTGATTTGACAACAACTGTCCCATTATTCACCCACTTTTACAAATAAAACACTAGGCCCATAACAATCTCATGTCTAACCCTGAATTACCCACACTAAAATCTGCTTTTGCTGAGGCGAGAGCTGTGAGACATAGGGCTCTCAGAGAGATGAAAGACAACTGGTGGATGAACAAACCAAGGGAAATAAAAGGACTAGCAGATTGCAACAACATGCAGGGCTTCTATGATGCCATCAAATCCCTGTATGGTCCTATAAAACACACTGTTGATCCAGTTTACACAGCAGATGGGCACACCCTTTTGAAAGACCGGCACCAGATTCTAGGCTGATGGGCAGAACACTTCAAGAATTTCTGAACCACTCAAACCTGGTTGGCTTCCAGTCACTCAACAAACTCCCAGATCTACCACAAATTCTTCATCTTGGTACCCCACCCCAGTTCTCTGAAGTCCTTCAAGCCATCAGAACTATGAAAAACAACAAAAGATCTGGACCTGATGGGATTCCTGCAGATATTCTAAAGAGCATAGGCTATCTCCTCACACATTGCCTTGACTTACTGATCACAAGTATCTGGCAGTCAGAGACTGTCCCTCAAGAGTGGAAAGACTCCAACATTGTGACCATTTACAAGCAGAAGGGGGACAGAGCAGTATGTGGGAACAGTTGGGAAAATTCCCTGCTTTCTGCTACAGGAAAGGTGCTGGCAAAGGTCATTCTCAACAGACTAGTGATCCACCTCTCGGAACACACTCTGCCAGAGTCTCAGTGTGGCTTTAAGAAAGGCAGAAGCATGATCTTCATCATAAGGCAGCTACTGGAGAAAAGTAGAGAGCTTCACCGCATTTGACACCATCAACCGTGAGATGATCTGGAAATATCTTTTGCAACTTGGTGTCACCCAAGTTTTTCTCCATCCTTCGCCAATTACATGAAGACAAGCCAGAGTCATTGCCAGAGGCCTCCAATCAGAGCCTTTTGCCGTAGAGGTTGTGGTCAAGCTGGGTTATGTCTTGGCTCCTGTTCTATTCAACCCCCTGCGGTCAGCCATCACACACCTAATTCCATCTCGCCCTTGGAAACATGGAGGGCGTTCATATCCAATACCGCTTAGATGAAAATCTCTTCAATGTCCGATGGCTCCAGGCTCACACTAAAACCCTGACATGGCAGATATGCAAACTGCAATACACAGATGACTGTGCTGTCATAGCTCACACACCACAATCAAAGCAGCACGCTCTCAACATAATCTCCAGCATTTACCAGTCCTTTGGCCTCCAGATCAACATTCAGAAGACAGAAGTTGTTGTACAGCCCACAGGACACACCTCAACACTTCCAACTTTCCACATCGATGGTGTTCAACTAAAAGTGGTGGACAGGTTTACCTACCTTGGTTCCACACTCTCCTCAGATTGCTCTCTTTCTCATTAAATACACAACAGCATCAATAAAGCTTTCACAGCCTTTAGGTGCTTATGTGTGAGACTCTTTGAGAACAAAAACCTGAGAATAGCCACCAAGGTTGCGGTTTACAATGCGATATGTGGGCAGAGACATGCAC
The DNA here is from genome assembly GCA_032164185.1 of Moxostoma hubbsi. Classification (NCBI taxonomy): domain Eukaryota; kingdom Metazoa; phylum Chordata; class Actinopteri; order Cypriniformes; family Catostomidae; genus Moxostoma; species Moxostoma hubbsi. The sequence continues at coordinate 15,423,906 of JAVLUX010000026.1, forward strand.
ACTGTACAGACGATACATTACACTCTTGGAGGGCTTCCATGTGCGATGTCTCCAAAAAATACTTTGTCTCTCTTGGGAGGATCGGACTCCCCAGACAGAGATCCTTGCTAAAACTAACTCTAACTAACCCTTTGTATTTAAACAATGCTGACCAAGCGTCATCTACATTGGCTTGGGCATGTCACCTGCATGCCAGAGCATCGCTTACCACGGCAAGCCCTCTAAGGTCAAATCCCTGCAGCAAAGTGTACTGCTGGTGGGCAGAAGAGGCGCTTTAAGGACTGTACCAAAATCGTTCTAAAACGCTGTGGTATTGACCCCACTCACGTTGAGACCCTGGTTCGTGACAGGCCAGCCTGGTGAGCCTCCTGTGCCAAAGGGATTGAAGAACTGCATCACAACATTCAGCAGTTGCAGAACAAAAAACATGATCAGTGTCACAGGTGCTTCAGCATCAGGGCTCTCCTGCCCCATTTGCAATCGTGTGTGTGGCTCTAGGATTGGCCTCCATGGCCACATGAATGGGCACCTGTGTCAACCTACTGTAGCGGACAACTTTACCCAAATCCCTTCCTACTCCTTTGAAAAAAGCGTCATGATCGACCACAACTGACAAGCAAGTGTGTGTGTGAAGAGAGTGTCTGGACGGGGTCCTGTGGGTTTAATTACATTGGGAGGAAATACCCCACCCAAGTCTAGAGCTCTTTTACCACACACTCACCAATCGCAACCCTGTTATGATACAACAGCTGCTTGTTATTTGGCTCCATTACATTCTTTTGTCTGACTCCTCTTATCTGCAATTGCAGCTAAGCAGCATGGGAAATGATTCACCATGACTGCCCCAAGCCTGCTCCATTCTGTCAGACGAGTGCGGTCTGATGCATTACGTTTTATAAGCTGCATTTGGACAATAAATAAGCCCAAGTAAAAACACATTTTCACTAAGATCTAGCTATCAGTCCAGTGTCTGCATTTAAAGGGGTCATATCATACATATTTTTTTCATTTTTTTTTGTTGTTGTTGCTGAGGTTCACTTACAATGTTAGCCATTTTGTTTAGTTTGTCTAGATCAAACAAGACAAGAACTGCCACACGGGCATGAAGTCACAGGTAGGACAAGGTAGGGTAATATCACACATAGAATATGCCAGTCGAGTGTAAAGAGCTTGCAGTTCAAAAGTTAATATGAAGGTTTCTGCACTTAAAGAATGTGATCTTGATGAGTTTGTAAGTTGGTAAAAGATTAGAAATGGCAATGTTTATTATGCAATTTATATATGTAGCCTTGAAAAGGCTTTAAGCTCTAAAACCACAAAACACATACTTGTTACTGAAAATACATTTTGTAGGCTATATGAAAGTTACACATTCACAATGCATCTCCTAGCCATGGCTAAAGTAAATAATCTAGATCCCATGATAACGATTTGGGTCAAATTAAAATGGAAAAATCTTTAAGGGAAAGCACCCGATGTTGTAGCAGGGGTTCATCAATGGACGCCGTACGGCAGTGCCGGTGTGTGTACATTCATTGAAAACAATGGCTTTGAATTTTAGGTAAATTTCAAGACTGCAATATAATTACTCATAATCAGTAGGTGACATATAAATATGTTAATGTTGAGGGGTTTCTGATGTCAGAAAACCAAGGATTTCTAAACAAGCCCTTTAAAATTTCTACATTTATATCATGTAGAAATGTGTTGTTGTGTTATCCACAGGGCACTCACACAATGTTCCTCAGACCAATCCTCAACATCTTCCCAAATTTACCAATTACATGAAGGAAGGAGTCCAAACAGGAGTGACTCGTGACTAACAGGATAATGGGCCGCTCAGGTTAGCCGTTGGTGTCAGCATGGGGTTTGTCAGAGCTTTGTGTTTGTTTGAACAGAATTTTTTGAGCTTTTTTATACAGACACCGCAGAAAAAAGCATTGAGCCATTACAATCCACTTTTCATAAGCTGACACTGTGCCAGACTTGTACCGCCTCGGTTAAATATTCATGTACATTCAATGGCTGATATCTATCTCATCTGCTGCACCCACAGCAACTGTTCTCAGAGGCAGAGCTTAGAGTGACAGAAACAGACAGCCCTGCAATGACTGAACAGGATGCCCATTTCTACTGATGAAAATACTATGACCACTTCAGCCACACCTGTATGGATTTTATTTCATAGATTTAAAAATACCAATACCATTTGGAACACATGTAGACTGGCAGAGAGGCTGGCAAACCAGTCAAGATGTTAGCTTCTCCATCCTTAGTAGAAAATATAGCTGAAGTCATGGGGAAAGTGCAGGAATTGAGGAAGAAAAGGCATGACACTATATTAATGTTGTGTTTGGAAAGATGATGCATTTGGGGCGTACTGAATGACATACACCCAAATACACATTCGTGCAAACAGTCATTCCCGCTGGGAGTGTTTTTGATCTACTTTTAGTTGAAAGTAGAGGTCCAAGGACCGACTCAACCAATCCATGCATACTTGTGAACAGCTGTTTGGCAGCACTCTGTCCATCGCAAGTGTGGGGGTTTAGATTAGACCTACTGAGTCAAATAACAAGCCAAGAGTATGCAGCTGGCCCATATACTAAAAAAACAACAGAAGAGCTAAGCATGCATCACTAGTATTATTGCTCATACTTAGGGACAGGGATTTTAAAAAAAAAACCTTGTCACTCACCATTTGAACTACAGACATAAATAAGCGCATTTACATGGACACGAGAAAGCTGTTAACTGCAAGAATGCTGCTTGGGATTTGAAATCCCGAAACCACGAACATGCATCGTGTTCATGGCTTTCCCTTTACCATATACTGTACTGAAGGCTCAGTGAGTAAGCAGCTTTCTCCAAAACAACATCATTTGCCTGTGACGCTTGTGTAAATAAGAAACATGGGCTCTGAGAAAGATTTCGCTATTTTATTTTCTGTTGCTTCGGTTTATCTCCAGATATTCCAGAGTTGCTGCTGTGTTGTTTCCTTAACTTTCTATCTTGGCCATCAGTGGAACTGCGCTGCAATAGTGGGCTTACCCTCTTATGTCAAACTTCAGGATTCCCCCATTGTACTTGAGCGCATATACGTGATTGTGAGGGACAGTTGATATTTTTCCACTGGTGTGTATAAATGGGTATATCTTATAGAGTACGTGATTTTCCCACTTCCAAAAATATTGAATTCTTTACGTTGTGTAGACTCGATGATATGATGTAGGGGTCTATCATATGACAGATAGTTATCTGGTCTGTCCCATACACACGCACTCTTCAAAAACCTGTAAGAAAACCGCTTATGCTTTTGCATAGCCACATAAGCCGTGTTTCTCTAGAAGAAACCTGGGTGTGTTAAACCGCTCTTTTTTTTATCCCTTAAATGGTGTTAAGGAAACAGCGTTCTCATTTACATGACGTTTCAGAACTCCTTTTCTGCAAAAACCCTGGAATAAACTGTAAACACACGTGTCAATAATACCTCAAATCATGTGGCTTATTGAGAAGAGGGGTCCCAGTACATTTCTTAGGGCTCAGACTTTTTTGCCTGATAGATAATAAGAGGGCAAAAATATCCCATAGACTTACATTGAAGGAGGGACCAAACAATATCTAAGAACCAGACTATCATAAGAGAGCCTTTTTGGGCCAGTGAGCAACCAACAGAACTCCTTAGCAATCCCCTGCAAAGCCACAAGCAACCAGCCAAAACACTCTTAGCATTTTGGCGACAAACAAGACTCATATTTACTGCATGATGGGGATATTTTAAAAAGACAACTAAATAATCTGGCTGGTGAAAAATCCTCTTAATTTATGGGCATTTATCAGCTGTGATCAGAGGATTTAGCCCCTCTACAGAAAAATACAAAGGGGCAACAGCCGATTAAACAGATTAAAACCTCCAGTTCACCTAAATTTCTACGGAGACTAAAGCCAGATCAAAGAGCAAGGGGTAGAAGAGAAAAGATGCTCAGTTCTGACAATGACAGCACAGATATCGGACTGTAGGCTGAGGCCTACGAGTCAATATTTCTATAGGTGTTTGTTTAGTCTCCCATAAGGTCATAAATTCAGATTGAGGGTTTGTTGGGTTAGATTGAATTCTTCAATATTGCCCTTTCTCCGTAGACACCTGCTCGACATGTTGCAAAACTTCCTGTTGGCATTGCTCAACTTTCTGTGGGAATAAAGTTCACCTAGGGTTGTGATGACAAGGTTGTTAAAAGAGAAAGCCACTGCTGAGAGTCTGCAGCCCAGCTGACAATGCCAATCTATAGCGATTCATAAAACAATGACCGAATCTGTGACATTGGTTTTCCTATACCCATCACTGGCCACTTTATCAACAGCACTTACAGGCATCTATGCACTCAGATATCAGTCTACTGAGAGCTGACTGTGTTGAACAGATATTATGAAACATACATTAACAGTATCAGGGAGTAAAAATGAATGGGTTTCATTCCTGTATTCAGTACTTCTAGCCATTAACAACAACACAAACATGGGTGGCAAACAACTATGAGGACCTTGATGTGTATAAAGGGTTGCTCAGAGCAGAATATAATGAGATAATTGAAGAGAATGGAAGTCTGCTTAACGTTGGAATTAGCATTTTTTTTTCTTTGGCGTTAGCTTTAAGTGCGAGCGATTGTTAATTAACTTCTTTAATTGGCAAAGAAGGCAGATTTTAATAAAAAAAATAACTTAAATTCAGGGCTGTTTCTTACCAAACCATTTATGCCTCTTCTGGGTTCTTTTTAACCTTTAAACTGAGCCACTGACAACTGCCATTGTATTGAAATCAGTGAACAGGACATCCTTGAAAATCACTTCTTTTGTGCTCCGCAGAAGAAAGAAAGTCATATGGGTTTGGATTCGACATGAGGGTGAACTATTTCTTTAACATGAACTTTTCCTCTCTCTCATGGTTTCATCGAAATCATAAAGAAAATGCTTTGCCCCCTCCTAATTAGTCATGCTCACGCTCATTAACACCTTGGATTTAGCCATCAGAGATTTGTTTGTCACTCAAGAGGATTGCTTTGACCAAGATCCGGTACCAATCATAAGCACAGAGGGAAACAAAACACTCCTCCCAATGACAGCAAGTCTGACACAAAATGTTATTTATAACTGCAAAGAACGTAAACAGAAAAACAAAGATCTGATTGTCTCTCCGAGATCTGTGTGCTACGAGACAGTTCAAAGTGTTTCTGTGGACTGGCTGAATGTGGGGCTAATTTCAAGTGTGTAAGGCTAATTTGAGCTATGAATTGCTTTTCAACAGCCTCAAAGCTGCCATCGTCAGGTTGCCATGGCTACTTTGAGATTAGATGTGCTGCAGAGTTGCCAATCAGCAGTGTAGTTTGTTGCAGACACCCACCTGTATGCCACTAAAACACACTGCAGAGAAAAAGGACACAGCAGGACTCCAAAGAGTGGAGAATGCCAGCCCAGGGGACTTGAAATGAGTCAGGACATTTATTTGAAACACAGAGTGCCCCCGTCCTTAGAAAACACTAACCCTCTCACCATAGCACACAGTAACAGCAATTTCAAAAAGTGAACTAGTCTTACCTTTTCTAATCTATAAAAATAAACTATTATATATGATATGGCTCCAAATGACATATACTCTTGCATGAATGATGAATGCATGAAAAATGCATGAATGTCATTGCATTATATAGAAAATGTCAAAGCAAGGTCATTTTACTGGATGTACGATGTCGATGCCCTCAACTTCACACAGCTCCTCTTGCTTGAAAAAACACAGGTGTAGTTCATAACATTAACTAGATACATGTTTCTCTATAACTAGACAAACAAAAAGTGACTTGTCTTTGTATTACTTTAGAACAGTGTGTCTATTGCTAGAGTTGGAGAGTAACAGAATACATATAAAAGAATTATGTATTTAAAATACTAAATATTAAAAACTGCATTCCACTACAGATACCATTTAAATGATTGTTAATCAGAATACAGTTAAATTCAAAAAGTATTTTGATTACTGAAGAGATTACTTTGCATTTTATTGTCATTTGTTTAATATTTAGTCTAGTCAGGTGGAAAAAAGTATCCATATGAAGGATGCGATCTGAGGGTTGTGAGTGGATATGACATCATTGAGTAACTTTCCCTTGGGAGCAAAACAGAGTAGCTGCATCGCTTTTTTTACACCTTAACAAAAAACAGTTAGAAACGCTTTGAAAGATGAAACAAATCCAATAAATTCACGATTACATGACTTGTCAATGTTTTTAAATATATCTTAAATACAAATAATATCTTTTCTGCCTCATTCTATGAAGAGAATTCACATACGATCAGAAAAGGATGTTGTTGTGGACACTCTGTGTGGTTTTGAAGTTTGGAGCCCCAAAAATGATTAACCTTGTGTTAATTGCAAAATGAACATTTAGCTTTATGCTAAGCTAAAATGCTATTTTTTGCATTTACATGCATGATTATATTCTATAATTAGTTTTATGAAGAAAATTCACATTAGAGCATACATTTTTTTCTCTAGTAAGACAGGGTAAAGATGCACTGCAAAACTTTTATTCTTAATAAATTAAGTAGCAAAACTTCATATGACCTTTTTTTGTGAGCGTTATGCTTGAAAGTGTTTTCGCTATCGTCCTTTAATATAAAGTCACTTGGTTTGATATTTTTTTATTTAATGCAATCATTTTCCTACCTTTTTAAGTGTGGCTTTAATGTCAAAATACGTTTTGGGACCAATGTAATACATACATATACATAAAAGAAAAAGACGCAAAACCACTCTTCACCTTACTGATGTGGAACTCCAGTCGTCGCATGTATCTCTCTATAGTCTTAATTTGCTGTTGGAAAGAAGACAAAAAAAATTAAAATGAAAATACAGATATGTTATTCAGACAGGGATCAATCAGAGACTGACACCAGCAGAAATCAGAATGTCTCAATAACGGATCACTGCTGCAGGAATGCAGCACATAATTAATGCAAAGCTGCTTATTTTTCCTAGTGCACTTTTCTAGTTTTAAAACAGGTTAAAACAGGTTAACTTAGATGGGTTAAGAAGGCCTTAGCGTGTTTAGGGACCCTACCTTGTCCAGATCATACAGGACACCCTGAAGAAGAAAATAGATGCATAAAATCAGTGGAAATGCAAGGAAATACCATTTTATAATTTTAAAACACAACTCTACTGAAACAACTGGCTTATTTTGTGTTTTGGATGCTGGTCCCCTGCATGGGTTACCAACCGTCCCTTATAATACAGAATTTACCTGTAGTTAAGAGAACAAAACTGTGTTTCATATTGAATCCATATGTATTTTAGTGTCTTATACCCAAACAGCTGAATTCTGAATCAGTTTTACATAAGTGTCAATGTTGTAAATTACAATCTGAAATATCAAATCAAGAAAGATTTTAATTTTTTTGCCATTGGCTGGCTGTTGCTACATCAAATAAATGTTATCACTTAATTCTGTCAACTTTACACTGTGACAGTGCAGCATTTAATTTTTGTTTACAATGTGGTCAGTCGTCACCTGCCACAAATGGTTTACTTATATGTCAAATGAAAAACTGGTATAAAGAATAGGAGAGAGTCCCTTATTTTCAATAAACTAAAAAATTTGAGTGTCCCTCATTATACTCTGAGGAAGTTGGCAACCCTATGTGCTAGTGTCCCCATTAGGCTTATTAGCTAGCTTAAGACTTCCTTGGTCAACCAGCTTCACAGGGGGATCATACTGGTTGACCAGCTAGGAGTACAACCAAACCAGCACTAACCAGCATAGAATAGGCTAGACCAACACAGAAATGAACACTGGTCTAAGCTGTTCATTTCAGCAGAGCATATCCATCTTATTCCTGAACGTGGAAGACTCATACCGGAAGCCTGTTTTCGTTTTCCGATCTCTCAGTGCATTTTCACACGCATCTACGTATTTTCTTAAAAGATATTTAAATGTTTAGCGTATAAAATTGTAATAAATGGCCAAAAAGGCATGTGGCTCCATAGTGTCAATACTTAAGTCACAATGGATGCATCGTAAACCCTAATGTTGTCATTACTGGAAAAATTGTCTTAATTAGGTAAACATTAATGTTTTGGGCTCAATACTTAAATAGCCATGTTCATTGAACTTATTTATCTTTAAAAAAAAAACATGGACTTAAAGAAAACATATGGGGCATTTAACTAGAATTCATGGAGGTTTTAGCTCTTTTGTAGTATTATTTATGTTGTTTTGTTGCAAATACTTGTTTCGTGTGATGTCACGATTAGGGTGGTTGTGTCTTCTTTGGTCAAGTTGGGCCCTGTTAACACTATTTCAGTTCTCCTTGTGCATGTGAAACCAAGGTGTGTCTATGCATTTCTGTGGAGAAATACATTTATTTAATGACTGACTTAGAATCACTTAGAACATTATTTAAAATGTGTTATTTTATGGCCTAAATTTGAGTTTAAATAGCAAATATGTGTAAAGCTCTTGCATCTTGTTGCCTTAACTTAAATAGTTAAGTTAATTTTATATGATTACCAAGTTAAGTGAACGTAGTTTTGGAAACACCATTACTCTATTGAATTGAGAGAACAAGTTTACTCACTCAATTGAGTAAAGTCAACTTATTAGTGTTTTCAGTGTTTCTTTTGACAGTGCCTCACCCATCAACATTTAAATAGGTAGATGACACCAAGCAATGGCCAGCGGTTAATTAACTTGATGTCTTAAACTACTTCTAGATGACAGCTAACAACTGCACAAGTTGAGTCTGAACTCATATTTACTCCAACTAACACTTAAAATGGATGTTGTTCTCCATCTTGATTGCTCTTTTCAGTATTTTTGCATTGTTTTTTTTGGAGACCGGAAACAGAAAACAGTCTAGCAGCCATCAGAATCATCATAGCAGTGCCCAGTGGTTGGTCAGGAAAACTGTGGATAATGGTAATGCTGGTGAAGATGCCATATCCTGTCTTACCAGTCTGGAGTTTCTCTTCATGTCCTTCATGAGGGAAGTGAGTTTATCCAGCTCTGTTTGATGCACCTCCAGATACTCACTGACAGAGAGAAACCATGAAAATGTAAGATGTCAGTGCTGTCTGAACAATGACTGAACACAAAGATTTTATAACAGCTAGCCTGAACAACAATGATTCATCCCAAATGTGTGCATGACTGCGTGGGGAGGTGAGAGAGAGAATATCTATGGAGAAAGTCCAGACGGAGAAATGTGAGTCAGAGGAGACTCACTCCAGGCCTTGTTTGAGGGCTCCGTAAACTTCTTCCACTCTTTTGGGCTGCGGCTCTCGTGAGCTGCTGCTGGACTTGTGCCCGGACAGATGGGGCTTCCTTGGCTTTGAGATTGGCTTCTTTTGCACTGCTGAGTTCCCCATGAAGGAGTTACACCTGGAAACACATAAATATAAGCAATCCATTTACTTCAAAGTATTCGCTTGGAAACTCTATATACAGTACCTGTCAAAAGTTTGGACACACTTGACTGAATTGGTTTCTCATGTCTCATAAAAATCTTTTGATTGATGCTTAAATGATTGATATTAATTTTGTAGAAAACACAATTCATTTAATCTAGAAGCTAAAATCGCGGGGCCTGGGTAGCGCAGCGAGTATTGATGTGGACTACCACCCCTGGAGTCTTTATTGAAAACATGGATTTGTTCATCTTTAAAAAGCTAAAATTTGACAAAAATGGTGACGAATTAATCAAATATATTTAGTCAAATTAACATTCTCTTAATATACCTAGTTAGAAGGGACCTTGTATAATTAATAGCATTAGCTGGGAGATAAATTATTTCATATGTAAGCAAAAGGGACACTATAACTGAAATATACCCATATGAATCTATATTAAATCGAATTGAAGAGCTTGTGAATTGGAATCGAATCCGGAGATCTGTATTAATACCCAGCCCTACACACTAGAGTTAAAAGAACCAATCACCTTAGATCTAGATAGAGACATCGCCTGTCTGTTTACTTGATAATATGAAGAAGTTGTATTTAAGCCACAGAACCAAAATGTATTACACCATTGCTGTCAGATTTAATAGCGGATTTTAAAAATGAAATTTCAACATAATCTTGTTTTAGAGATTGATGTCTTTCCTCATTTAAGTAGACAGAAGCTGTATTTGCATGACTGAAAATAGCTGCCCAGGAGTTTTGTGAATATGGCTACCAAGTGACTTGCCTTAAAGGGACTTTAGGTTTATTACTATACAAGATGCTCTCGGCTAGTAGTCTATGTTGGCATTTTAGTGCCCTTAATGCTTGTCTATGCAATATGCATGCAAATAATCGAATGAAGTTGCTAAAGCTTCAATGATTCTTATCATAATGTCAGTTAAAACCACAAAAAGTCAGATAGGGATGGAGTTTGCAGTGCTCCATTCTACCTCAATGCTTCTTGACATTTAAGTCAAAAGGCAGGGTGCTAATTAGCCTAGTTCTGATGTGACAGTGCTCCTACATCTAATAATATCCCGCATTCCTGTTTCTTAATGACACAATGGCAGTTGGTTACTTGACATGTCTGAACGTGTTGCATGCACGCACATGCAGGCAGGCAAACAGAGCATTGGAAATTTTGCTGCAGTAAATCTAGGCCATTGTGTAGAATGAGCACATGTTGTTGCCTAAGGGTCATCCACTCACGATGCACTCAGTCATGCTGAGATAAGCCAGCGTGCTCTGCACGCGCGCACGCACACACACACACACACACACACACACACACACATTGGTACAGTTATCCTTATGAGGACTCTCCATAGACATAATGATTTTTCTACTGTACGATTTTTATACCCTCAAAAAAAACATTGTTTAGTATGTTTTGTAAGCTATGAATTATGGGGACATTAGAAATGTCCTCGTAAACCACATTTATAGCATAATACCCTTGTAACTACCAGTTTGTAACCAAAAAGAAATGTCCTCGTAAACCACCCAAATCCACACACAAACACACACACACACACACTTTTTTATGCCATTACTGCAACCACTGTTTCTCCATTCCCAGAAATAAATTAGTGAGAATTATTTGCATGTATTTCCAAAGAGCAACTTTAGTAACCAGTGGGCATAACAGTATCTCTTTAAATAGAAACCAATGGAAAATTAAGCTAAAAGGGGTTTTGCCTCCAGTCATACATGTTGCTAGTTGCATTTCTGAGAAAATACCCAGAAATTGTATGAATTGAACATGATACATTATCCAGCAAATTGCCAAAAGCTCTTCCTGAGGTTGACTACTTAATTCACAGTTGTTTTTAAAGCATCTAGTCACCCAAACCTGGAGCTTTCAACTTTCTCGTAGGCTTAAATTGGTGAAAATGACAGTTTATAAAGAGTTGTCTGATTTTATGCATGGTTACAAACAAATGTGTAAATGTCTAATATTTTGTGTGAATATTTATTTTTAATTTGTGATCCACAGTAACAAAGAGATGTTTTATTTTCATTCAGAGGATCATCTAGTCAACTGGAGAGGGAAGCAAGTGTTTAATCTTCTGACAGGACAAGTGACCTCACCGTGAGCGTCGCTCCTGCAGCGTGCTGAATCCAGCGAATGACTGGCTCCTGATGATGCCATTGGGCCCTCCAGGAGAGTGAGTGCCAGCAGCCATGATATCTGGGAAGCGGGACGACACTCCTGCAAGAAAATGGAGAGAATTCTGGATAAGAGAGGGGCCACTGGTACTGATAAGGAGGAAGGGTTGCATGTGTATGGTGATGAGGGGTTGGGAAATTACTGAATGCATTTGGTTAAATTCAAACTTTAAACCAGTAGTCCATTTAAACGGCTACCAATACACTGTTGCATTAAAGAGAACAATACAAAAATGGTGAGTGTGCTGTATGATGTGAACAAATTCTTTTAAATTTGTTGAAAGCAGGTCATTTTGAAAGATATAGGCTACATTCCAATTTGCATACTATCATATACTTTATTGAATTAGGACATTAGGGTTTTTTTCCTATTTATTACATCCAAAATGAGGATAAGGACATTGCAAATTGTGTTGTGTAAATAGTGTGCCAAAATTACCCAGATATTTAACATTATTTCCAGTGGATTTTCAAAGTATGAATCTGCGCATTCTTTTTTGGCTAATACTTCCCATAACCATGCACACACTATGGAAGAGTTTATGATGGTTCCCTTTCAGTTGTAAAAAAAAAAATATTATAATAATATGAGGACTGTGAGGCAAAAGCTGTATCAGTCATTTTTAAATGTGAAAACCTAAAAGTTAAGTAATAATGCATTTAAATGTAGTTAGCTAGATGCTAACACTTACATGCAAACACAAACAGTACACAACAAAGAGGTCTGTGGTATCAAAACTCTATTTTATGATGCAGTAGTATGTCCCAATATTGGCATACTGACTTGATACATAGTCAGAAATACTTTTTCCATCACCAGCGAAGTACAAAGGCCTACTTTAAGTATGTAGTGATTGGGAAGCAACCACTCAGTTCTAATATGAAGACAAGATTACAGACTGAGAAGACCCCATACGGTGCACATTTAGAGGGTTTTATAAACTGCTCAAAGCCACCTGAGCCCACCACAGCTGAAGACTTAGACACTGGAGGTGGTCTAATGGAGCACATAAAGTCTAACGTCATCACTCAATTCAAACAAGTGCATTCATCTAGGGAGGACATGGAAATCTCCCACATACAGACAGGAGAACCTTCAAGATATTATCTCAACTCCTTTACAGCTGATCACCAACCTTCTATAATGCATCTGAGTAGAGCAGGATGAGGAGAGCAGAGGCAAATCCATGATCTGAGGGTAATGAGGCAATGAGATCAGTGATGTGAGACATACTCATTCTGACCCATGATCAGAGCATAATTCTGATAATACTCCCTCACACTGAGATCTAGCATAAAGACGGAAATATCTGGATTATGCTACAAACAGTAGAAGTGCACACCAGGGCCGTTTAAAGACTTTCACAGGCTCCCTAACAAGTAAAAATGTGTACCATGATTTTCTTGTGGGGTCCTGGGAGTAATTCTTCTAGAGAACCCAAAGTGTTCAATTCTGTTGACTTTTGAAGCAGCATTCTTTACATTTTCTTAAGTACTGTTATACTTTTCCAGAAATTATATAGGAGTTTAGATCGATAATGACCTGGACATGAGACACACACACACACACACACACACACACACACACACACACACACTAAAAAAACAAAGTTTAAATAAAAAAAAAAAACACATCTGACACTGTGGTTTTGCTATGTGATCACCTGATTTAATTAACATTATCCCACAAATCCACCGCACTTGTAATCTCTCATTTCTCTCCCCAAATCCTCACTCACGTCTCTCTCCGGGTCTGTTTTCATTAAGGAGCTTTAAAACTTTTTTATCCTCCCCTTTTCTTCACATCTAAACCCTATAAGCGCGATTAGGATTTATCAGTAAAATTGGAAAACTTTACAGGAGCACAGCTAATTTTAATGGGTTTTGAGTCAAGCAACGCCTATGGTTCACACGTGGACTCTCTAAATAGACTATATTTTCCAGATTGGAGGTGGTGTGCAGATATAACTGTCTCATTAGGTCTGCATTTGTGTAGCTCTCTTAGGGGTATGGTTACACACTGCATGCAGGGGTGATGTGTTGGGGGAACCATACACCTCTGGGTCTTGCAATAGATACATTACTGCTGAGACATGAAAGCAATGGGGCTCTGGGATGGATCTTGTTTTGCAGAGGAAAGACAAAAGACCATTGTATGACGTGTGCCAGGCTTTTTATGGGCACTGGCTTTGACTCTCAAATGTGGACTTCAGTACTTCTCATTCTGATAATCTGACAAATATTGTGAAAGCAAATTAAAGACTGGAATAATATAAACCCAATCAGGGAAAAGCACTGAATGCCCAGCCCTATTTTATTATAAATAATTTATTATTTGCACTAATTAGTGGGTCCACAGGGTGGCAACACTCACATTTGAGCCATTGCCGTCACGTAGAAGTGCTAGAAGAAAATGTAATCTGTGCTAAACATAAGGAGATGAAGGTAAAAACAACAATAGTGGATGTGCAAGTAAAGAGAGCATATGTAAGGAGGTCTGGAGATCCCTGCATTTGTATTACTCGAGTCTGAAGGAATATAAAGACATCTTTAAGTGTAAACTCTTGAAGAGAAAGTATGGTGTCTCAAAGCAGTCTTAGCGTGCATGCGCCAACCGCCTGTGTATGCCCACAGTTATATAGAGTATACTTTGACAGGCTTGTGTTCAACTGTACGCAGACACAGAGAATTCGGGTTAAAAGTAGTAGTACTATGAATGATGGCTGTCTAACTAACCTAACACACTGCAAAAGAGTGAAATGGGTGCGTTGAACACAACATGGTGCCTTTCTTATTCAAAAATCCTGAGAGCATTTTTACAGAAGAGGAATCCATTTAGTCACTTTTGATGTAGTATGTGATTCAAATCAAACACATCCTGAGGGTTTTGTACAAGTCATTTCCTTTCTGCATCTCAATCTTTGGAATACTTGTCGTTTTCACTCTGTTCCAGATTCTACTGAGCTCCTCCCATAGGCAGCATTTTAAAGGGGTCATGAAATGGAGAATCAAATTTTCCTTGATATTTAGACATATAAGAACTCAGAACTCAAAACTTCCTCCCCATTCTAAAAAAAGAGCATCGATAGTTACCACCCTGATGAAACATCTCATTTTGAAATCTGTGTGCTTGTGTCCTTGACCACACCCTCTGGCACTCCGTTTGAGAGAGCAGGCCTTGTATGGCTAAACATTCGTTTTGAATAATTTTTGTATATAAACATGCACTATATAGATGTCTTTGACCATCATGTATCTCACTGCTTTTAAAAGATGCAGTGTCAAGTTATAGCTCTAAAAATGAGAGCCCATTCGGTTTCATCAGCTGCTCTGGGTCTTTCTGTTTTGAGCACAAACACGTCCTGGATTCGTTCTTTCGCACATCTGTGCCTATTTTAAATTGTTGGTGTATGTAAACATGCACTAGATTAACCTCTTTGACCATTTTGATGCGTTTCCGTTGATGTACGCCTCAGTGTGCATTATTTCACCGTACATTGCACTATGTATGTGCAGGGGGATTTTTCCGGCTCATGTCAGTGTGGACTGTGTGTGAAACTCATAAGGAACTGATATTAAAAATTTGGCCAGTTAAAAGTACTATTGGGCCAAATTGCAAAACAGTAAGTAAACCATTTCATTCATGAATATTAGAAATGTCATGACTGTTTAATAATTTATGCTGCTAAATATTAACAGTTGTGCATGATATGAACGGTTAAATATATTCGGATGCAATGTGTTGGATGTGCATTAAGTGGAAACCCTGAAAGTTAGTTGTATAATGTTGTGAGCTTTGTTCATTTCTTCTGATTGAGTTTCAAATATGGCTGTATTTAAGGGGCTGCACAATGATAGCCAATCATAACATTGGGCTCTACGTTGAAGTTAAAAAGGTTGCCGAGGCCAAAATTGAGACAGTGTGGAAAATTATCATGTATTACTAAATTATGCATGGTTTTGGTGCAAAAAAACAAAAACAAACCTTTAATAACATTATCATGGACCTCAGGGAAAATAGAATTATTAAATTATAAAAATAATAGCACTTCATGACCCCCATCAAAGGTGTGCATTCCGACATGAAATTTGTTCCCAAAAAAGGATACCCCATGTAGCCAAACCCCCCCCCCCAAAGAAAAGTTAGATCTGATTTGCGATAACAGCTATCACTTCCATTTTAATCAGCCTTTTTATCCTAACCAGCCACGAACGCAATGGGTAACAAGACATTAGGTTGATCAATTGGTTCCCATTTTTGTGGCAACGAGACAGGTATTCCCGTCTACTGCGAGATCTCATTGATCCAAAATCTTGCTCCTCATCATTAAACATCAAATACATTTAACCAAACATCAGGCAACATCCGCAAATATGGCGACGTGAATGCAACGAGCGACAGGACATTAGGTCGATAGCTTGGTCTAAATCA
>JAVLUX010000026.1:20502500-20512500 GCA_032164185.1 Moxostoma hubbsi
AAGTAATGACCTAAAATCTTCATAGCCACAGTATAGTAGCTTCCAGGTTGACTTGATTCACTCAGTATGGAAAGGAGGCTTGATAAGTATCACCCTGGTAACTGCATAGCAACCAGACAGGGTTACCCTAGCAACCAAATAACAAATCACATATTTCTGCACCAGAAAATCATACAGACATCCTGTTTCACTTATTTCACTCAGGATGGAAAGTAGCCTTGATATGTATCACTCTGGTAACTGCCTAGCAACCAGATGGGGTTACCCTAGCAACCAAGTAACAAATCACATATCTCTGCACCAGAAAATCATACAGACTTCCTGTTTCACTTATTTCACTCAGGATGGAAAGTAGCCTTGATATGTATCACTCTGGTAACTGCCTAGCAACCAGATGGGGTTACCCTAGCAACCAAGTAACAAATCACATATCTCTGCACCAGAAAATCGTAGTGACTTCCTGTTTCACTTATTTCACTCAAGATGGAAAGTAGCCTTGATATGTATCACTCTGGTAACTGCCTAGCAACCAGATGTGATTACCCTAGCAACCAAGTAACAAATCACATATCTCTGCAACAGAAAATCAGAGAGACTTCCGGGTTGACTTATTTCACTCAGGATGGAAAGTAGCCTTGATATGTATCACTCTGGTAACTGCCTAGCAACCAGATGTGATTACCCTAGCAACCAAGTAACAAATCACATATCTCTGCAACAGAAAATCATAGAGACTTCCGGGTTGACTTTATTCACTCAGGATGGAAAGTAGCCTTGATATGTATCACTCTGGTAACTGCCTAGCAACCAGACGGGGTTACCCTAGCAACCAAGTAACAAATCACATATCTCTGCACCAGAAAATCGTAGAGACTACCTGTTTCACTTATTTCACTCAGGATGGAAAGTAGCCTTGATATGTATCACTCTGGTAACTGCATAGCAACCAGACAGGGTTACCTTAGCAACCAAGTAACAAATCACATATCTTTGAACCAGAACATCGTAGAGACTTAGGGGTTGACATATTTCACACAGGATTGCAAGGAGCCTTATGAGTATCACTTTGGTAACTGCCTAGCAACCAGACGGGGTTACCCTAGCAACCAAGTAACAAATCACATATCTCTGCACCAGAAAATCATAGAGACTTCCTGTTTCACTTATTTCACTCAGGATGGAAAGTAGCCTTGATATGTATCCCTCTGGTAACTGCCTAGCAACCAGATGCGGTTACCCTAGCAACCAAGTAACAAATCACATATCTTTGAACCAGAACATCGTAGAGACTTAGGGGTTAACATATTTCACACAGGATTGCAAGGAGCCTTATGAGTATCACCTTGGTTACTGCCTAGCAACCAGATGGGGTTACCCTAGGAACCAACTAACAAATCACATATCTCTGCACCAGAAAATCGTAGAGACTTCCTGTTTCACTTATTTCACTCAGGATGGAAAGTAGCCTTGATATGTATCACTCTGGTAACTGCCTAGCAACCAGATGTGATTACCTAGCAACCAAGTAACAAATCACATATCTCTGCAACAGAAAATCAGAGAGACTTCCGGGTTGACTTATTTCACTCAGGATGGAAAGTAGCCTTGATATGTATCACTCTGGTAACTGCCTAGCAACCAGATGTGATTACCCTAGCAACCAAGTAACAAATCACATATCTCTGCAACAGAAAATCATAGAGACTTCCGGGTTGACTTTATTCACTCAGGATGGAAAGTAGCCTTGATATGTATCACTCTGGTAACTGCCTAGCAACCAGACGGGGTTACCCTAGCAACCAAGTAACAAATCACATATCTCTGCACCAGTATATCGTAGAGACTACCTGTTTCGCTTATTTCACTCAGGATGGAAAGTAGCCTTGATATGTATCACTCTGGTAACTGCATAGCAACCAGACAGGGTTACCTTAGCAACCAAGTAACAAATCACATATCTTTGAACCAGAACATCGTAGAGACTTAGGGGTTGACATATTTCACACAGGATTGCAAGGAGCCTTATGAGTATCACTTTGGTAACTGCCTAGCAACCAGATGTGTTTACCCTAGCAACCAAGTAACAAGTCACATATCTCTGCACCAGAAAATCATAGAGACTTCCTGTTTCACTTATTTCACTCAGGATGGAAAGTAGCCTTGATATGTATCCCTCTGGTAACTGCCTAGCAACCAGATGCGGTTACCCTAGCAACCAAGTAACAAATCACATATCTTTGAACCAGAACATCGTAGAGACTTAGGGGTTGACATATTTCACACAGGATTGCAAGGAGCCTTATGAGTATCACCTTAGTAACTGCCTAGCAACCAGATGGGGTTACCCTAGCAACCAACTAACAAATCACATATCTCTGCACCAGAAAATCGTAGAGACTTCCGGGTTGACATAATTCACTCAGGATGGAAAGGAGGCTTGATAAGTATCACTCTGGTAACTGCCTAGCAACGACAAGGGCTTACACTAGCAACCAAGTAACAAATCACATAACTCTGCACCAGAAAATCGTAGAGACTTCCTGTTTCACTTATTTTACTCAAGATGGAAAGTAGCCTTGATATATATCACTCTGGTAACTGCCTAGCAACCAGATGTGATTACCTAGCAACCAAGTAACAAATCACATATCTCTGCAACAGAAAATCAGAGAGACTTCCGGGTTGACTTATTTCACTCAGGATGGAAAGTAGCCTTGATATGTATCACTCTGGTAACTGCCTAGCAACCAGATGTGATTACCCTAGCAACCAAGTAACAAATCACATATCTCTGCAACAGAAAATCATAGAGACTTCCGGGTTGACTTTATTCACTCAGGATGGAAAGTAGCCTTGATATGTATCACTCTGGTAACTGCCTAGCAACCAGACGGGGTTACCCTAGCAACCAAGTAACAAATCACATATCTCTGCACCAGTATATCGTAGAGACTACCTGTTTCGCTTATTTCACTCAGGATGGAAAGTAGCCTTGATATGTATCACTCTGGTAACTGCATAGCAACCAGACAGGGTTACCTTAGCAACCAAGTAACAAATCACATATCTTTGAACCAGAACATCGTAGAGACTTAGGGGTTGACATATTTCACACAGGATTGCAAGGAGCCTTATGAGTATCACTTTGGTAACTGCCTAGCAACCAGATGTGTTTACCCTAGCAACCAAGTAACAAGTCACATATCTCTGCACCAGAAAATCATAGAGACTTCCTGTTTCACTTATTTCACTCAGGATGGAAAGTAGCCTTGATATGTATCCCTCTGGTAACTGCCTAGCAACCAGATGCGGTTACCCTAGCAACCAAGTAACAAATCACATATCTTTGAACCAGAACATCGTAGAGACTTAGGGGTTGACATATTTCACACAGGATTGCAAGGAGCCTTATGAGTATCACCTTAGTAACTGCCTAGCAACCAGATGGGGTTACCCTAGCAACCAACTAACAAATCACATATCTCTGCACCAGAAAATCGTAGAGACTTCCGGGTTGACATAATTCACTCAGGATGGAAAGGAGGCTTGATAAGTATCACTCTGGTAACTGCCTAGCAACGACAAGGGCTTACACTAGCAACCAAGTAACAAATCACATAACTCTGCACCAGAAAATCGTAGAGACTTCCTGTTTCACTTATTTTACTCAAGATGGAAAGTAGCCTTGATATATATCACTCTGGTAACTGCCTATCAACCAGATATGGTTACCCTAGCAACCAAGTAACAAATCACATATCTATGCAACAGAAAATCATAGAGACTTCCGGGTTGACTTTATTCACTCAGAATGAAAAGGAGGCTTGATAAGATCACCCTGGAAACTGCCTAGCAACCAGATTGGGTTACCCTAGCAACCAAGTAAAAAATTATATATCTATCTGTCTATCTGTCTATCTATCTATCTATCTTTCTGATGGTCAATATCTATCTGTCTATCTATCTATCTGAGGGTCAATATCTATCTATCTATCTATCTAACTATCTGCGGGTCAATAACTATCTATCTATCTATCTATCTATCTATCTGAGGGTCAATATCTATCTATCTATCTATCTATCTGAGGGTCAATATGTATGTATCTATCTATCTATCTATCTATCTATCTAATCTATTTGATAGACTGAATGGTTTTATAATCTCTAAACTTTGAACTTTGAAAACTACTACTTATAATTACATCAAACTAGAAACCGTAAATCTTCAAACTTTTACAACTACTTCAAACTTTATGCTAGGCTTTCTCAAGCCAACCTAAAGTTTGTACTCAAACTTTTTAATCTAGTTATTAGGTTGGCTTGAGAAAGCCAACTTACTGAAATCCTATTTAAACTTATTATTATTATTATTATTATTCTGAGACTAAATTTCTAAATGTAACTCCTCCTAGAGCTTTTAAGCTACATGCACCAAACTCGGCACAGACCTTCAGACTAATCCCGAATAGTGTGCTATATCTTTTCTAACTGATCGGACTTACGGTTTTCCTAAAAATGACGATCAAAACTCGGAAAAACTCCCATTGATTAACATTGCGGAATGTTCAGAAATTTAAATCCCAACTGCCGTTTTCACACACACAGACAAAAAAGGGCCTGTCAGCCCTGCGTCTGTCCCTCTCTCTCTCCCTCAGAGGATTTCTTTTATCAAGCAGCCAATAAGTAATGACCTAAAATCTTCATAGCCACAGTATAGTAGCTTCCAGGTTGACTTGATTCACTCAGTATGGAAAGGAGGCTTGATAAGTATCACCCTGGTAACTGCATAGCAACCAGACAGGGTTACCCTAGCAACCAAATAACAAATCACATATTTCTGCACCAGAAAATCATACAGACTTCCTGTTTCACTTATTTCACTCAGGATGGAAAGTAGCCTTGATATGTATCACTCTGGTAACTGCCTAGCAACCAGATGGGGATACCCTAGCAACCAAGTAACAAATCACATATCTCTGCACCAGAAAATCGTAGTGACTTCCTGTTTCACTTATTTCACTCAAGATGGAAAGTAGCCTTGATATGTATCACTCTGGTAACTGCCTAGCAACCAGATGTGATTACCCTAGCAACCAAGTAACAAATCACATATCTCTGCAACAGAAAATCAGAGAGACTTCCGGGTTGACTTATTTCACTCAGGATGGAAAGTAGCCTTGATATGTATCACTCTGGTAACTGCCTAGCAACCAGATGTGATTACCCTAGCAACCAAGTAACAAATCACATATCTCTGCAACAGAAAATCAGAGAGACTTCCGGGTTGACTTATTTCACTCAGGATGGAAAGTAGCCTTGATATGTATCACTCTGTTAACTGCCTAGCAACCAGATGTGATTAGCCTAGCAACCAAGTAACAAATCACATATCTCTGCAACAGAAAATCAGAGAGACTTCTGGGTTGACTTTATTCACTCAGGATGGAAAGTAGCCTTGATATGTATCACTCTGGTAACTGCCTAGCAACCAGACGGGGATACCCTAGCAACCAAGTAACAAATCACATATCTCTGCACCAGAAAATCGTAGAGACTACCTGTTTCACTTATTTCACTCAGGATGGAAAGTAGCCTTGATATGTATCACTCTGGTAACTGCAAAGCAACCAGACAGGGTTACCTTAGCAACCAAGTAACAAATCACATATCTTTGAATCAGAACATCGTAGAGACTTAGGGGTTGACATATTTCACACAGGATTGCAAGGAGCCTTATGAGTATCACTTTGGTAACTGCCTAGCAACCAGATGTGTTTACCCTAGCAACCAAGTAACAAATCACATATCTCTGCACCAGAAAATCATAGAGACTTCCTGTTTCACTTATTTCACTCAGGATGGAAAGTAGCCTTGATATGTATCCCTCTGGTAACTGCCTAGCAACCAGATGCGGTTACCCTAGCAACCAAGTAACAAATCACATATCTCTGCACCAGAACATCGTAGAGACTTAGGGGTTGACATATTTCACACAGGATTTCAAGGAGCCTTATGAGTATCACCTTAGTAACTGCCTAGCAACCAGATGGGGTTACCCTAGCAACCAACTAACAAATCACATATCTCTGCACCAGAAAATCGTAGAGACTTCCGGGTTGACATAATTCACTCAGGATGGAAAGGAGGCTTGATAAGTATCACTCTGGTAACTGCTTAGCAACGACAAGGGCTTACCCTAGCAACCAAGTAACAAATCACATAACTCTGCACCAGAAAATCGTAGAGACTTCCTGTTTCACTTATTTTACTCAAGATGGAAAGTAGCCTTGATATATATCACTCTGGTAACTGCCTAGCAACCAGATATGGTTACCCTAGCAACCAAGTAACAAATCACATATCTATGCAACAGAAAATCATAGAGACTTCCGGGTTGACTTTATTCACTCAGAATGAAAAGGAGGCTTGATAAGGATCACCCTGGAAACTGCCTAGCAACCAGATTGGGTTACCCTAGCAACCAAGTAAAAAATAATATATCTATCTGTCTATCTATCTATCTATCTATCTTTCTGATGGTCAATATCTATCTATCTATCTATCTATCTATCTATCTGAGGGTCAATATCTATCTATCTATCTATCTAACTATCTGCGGGTCAATAACTATCTATCTATCTATCTGTGGGTCATACTCTATCTATCTATATCTCAGGGTCAATGACTATCTGTCTATCTATATATCTGACGGTCAATATCTATCTATCTATCTAAGAGTCAATGACTATCTATCTATCTATCTATCTATCTATCTGAGGGTCAATATCTATCTATCTATCTATCTAACTATCTGCGGGTCAATAACTATCTATCTATCTATCTATCTATCTATCTATCTGTGGTTCATACTCTATCTATCTATATCTCAGGGTCAATGACTATCTATCTATCTATATATCTGACGTTCAATATCTATCTATCTATCTATCTAAGGGTCAATGACTATCAATCTATCTTTCTATCTTTCTATCTATCTATCTATCTATCTGATGGTCAATATCTATCTATCTATCTGAGGATCAATATCTATCTATCTATCTATCTATCTAATGGTCAATATCTATCTATCTATCTATCTATCTGATGGTCAATAACTATCTATCTATCTATCTATCTATCTGATGGTCAATAACTATCTATCTATCTGAGGGTCAATATCTATCTATCTATCTATCTATCTATCTATCTATGGGTCATACTCTATCTATCTATCTATCTATCTATCTATCTATCTATCTATCTATCTATCTGAGGGTCAATATCTATCTATCTATCTATCTATCTATCTATCTATCTATCTATCTATCTATCTATCTAATCTATTTGATAGACTGAATGGTTTTATAATCTCTAAACTTTGAACTTTGAAAACTACTACTTATAATTACATCAAACTAGAAACCGTAAATCTTCAAACTTTTACAACTACTTCAAACTTTATGCTAGGCTTTCTCAAGCCAACCTAAAGTTTGTACTCAAACTTTTCAATCTAGTTATTATTATTATTCTGAGACTAAATTTCTAAATGTAACTCCTCCTAGAGCTTTTAAGCTACATGCACCAAACTCGGCACAGACCTTCAGACTAATCCCGAATAGTGTGCTATATCTTTTCTAACTGATCGGACTTACGGTTTTCCTAAAAATGACGATCAAAACTCGGAAAAACTCCCATTGATTAACATTGCGGAATGTTCAGAAATTTAAATCCCAACTGACGTTTTCACACACACAGACGAAAAAGGGCCTGTCAGCCCTGCGTCTCTCCCTCTCTCTCTCCCTCAGAGGATTTCTTTTATCAAGCAGCCAATCAGTAATGACCTAAAATCTTCATAGCCACAGTATAGTAGCTTCCAGGTTGACTTGATTCACTCAGTATGGAAAGGAGGCTTGATAAGTATCACCCTGGTAACTGCCTAGCAACCAGATGGGGTTACCCTAGCAACCAACTAACAAATCACATATCTCTGCACCAGAAAATCGTAGAGACTTCCTGTTTCACTTATTTCACTCAGGATGGAAAGTAGCCTTGATATGTATCACTCTGGTAACTGCCTAGCAACCAGATGTGATTACCCTAGCAACCAAGTAACAAATCACATATCTCTGCAACAGAAAATCAGAGAGACTTCCGGGTTGACTTATTTCACTCAGGATGGAAAGTAGCCTTGATATGTATCACTCTGGTAACTGCTTAGCAACCAGACGGGGTTACCCTAGCAACCAAGTAACAAATCACATATATCTGCACCAGAAAATCGTAGAGACTTCCTGTTTCACTTATTTCACTCAGGATGGAAAGTAGCCTTGATATGTATCACTCTGGTAACTGCCTAGCAACCAGATGTGATTACCCTAGCAACCAAGTAACAAATCACATATCTCTGCAACAGAAAATCAGAGAGACTTCCGGGTTGACTTATTTCACTCAGGATGGAAATTAGCCTTGATATGTATCACTCTGGTAACTGCCTAGCAACCAGATGTGATTACCCTAGCAACCAAGTAACAAATCACATATCTCTGCATCAGAAAATCATACAGACTTCCGGATTGACTTGATTCACTCAGGATGGAAAGTAGCCTTGATATGTATCACTCTGGTAACTGCCTAGCAACCAGACGGGGTTACCCTAGCAACCAAGTAACAAATCACATATATCTGCACCAGAAAATCGTAGAGACTTCCTGTTTCACTTATTTCACTCAGGATGGAAAGTAGCCTTGATATGTATCACTCTGGTAACTGCCTAGCAACCAGATGTGATTACCCTAGCAACCAAGTAACAAATCACATATCTCTGCAACAGAAAATCAGAGAGACTTCCGGGTTGACTTATTTCACTCAGGATGGAAAGTAGCCTTGATATGTATCACTCTGGTAACTGCCTAGCAACCAGATGTGATTACCCTAGCAACCAAGTAACAAATCACATATCTCTGCACCAGAAAATCGTAGAGACTTCCTGTTTCACTTATTTCACTCAGGATGGAAAGTAGCCTTGATATGTATCACTCTGGTAACTGCCTAGCAACCGTATGTGGTTACCCTAGCAACCAAGTAACAAATCACATATCTCTGCAACAGAAAATCATAAAGACTTCCTGTTTCACTTATTTCACTCAGGATGGAAAGTAGGCTTGATATGTATCACTCTGGTAACTGCATAGCAACCAGATGTGGTTACCCTAGCAACCAAGTAACAAATCACATATCTTTGAACCAGAACATCGTAGAGACTTAGGGGTTGACATATTTCACACAGGATGGAAAGTAGCCTTGATATGCATCACTCTGGTAACTGCCTAGCAACCAGATGGGTTACCCTAGCAACCAAATAACAAATCATATATTTCTGCACCAGAAAATCGTAGAGACATCTGGGTTGACTTAATTCACTCAGGATGGAAAGGAGGCTTGATAAGTATCACCCTGGTAACTGCATAGCAACCAGACAGGGTTACCCTAGCAACCAAATAACAAATCACATATCTCTGCACCAGAAAATCATACAGACTTGCGGGTTGACTTTATTCACTCAGGATGGAAAGGAGGCTTGACAAGTTATCACCCTGGTAACTGCATAGCAACCAGACAGGGTTACCCTAGCAACCAAGTAATAAATCACATATCTTTGAACCAAAACTTCGTAGAGACTTATTGGTTGACATATTTCACACAGGATTGCAAGGAGCCTTATGAGTAACACTTTGGTAACTGCCTAGCAACCAGATGGGGATAGCCTAGCAACCAAGTAACAAATCACATATCTATTTAACAGAAAATCGTAGAGACTTCCGAGTTGACTTATTTCACTCATGATGGAAAGTAGCCTTGATATGTATTACTCTGGTAACTGCCTAGCAACCAGATGGGGTTACCATAGCAACCAAGTAACAAATTACATATCTCTGCACCAGAACAACATAAAGACTTCTGGTTTTGTTCATGGGACTCAGGGTAGCAAGGATCTATCTAT